>WPIO01000045.1:1070000-1117500 GCA_009760855.2 Cristatella mucedo | reverse complement strand
CTTAATTTTTAGATCAGGAGTATTTCTATCGGTTATCATTGTGTATCTTCACTGAAACGAATGCTTTAAGGAAATGCTGCAGCAGTGATGCCAACAGTTTGCTTCCTTGCCACGTACGCACTCGCGGTCTCTGATTAGCAGCGCTTTTTCTTCCCACTATCCTGCCATCTCAGCTCGAGAATTGTAATTCGGTTCTTGCCCTGCTTCCGACGAAGCGTGTTCGGTTGGTTTGGCCGAGTTCGCAAGCGTTTGCTGTGAGCTAGCCTCCTCGGATTGGCTCTCGTGCGATCGCTTTGCGCATGCCATCGCTTTGCTGTGGATGGTCGATTGTCTCCTCCCGACATGACCGTGAGCCATGTACGTGGACGATTGCTTCTGTGCGCTTGCTGTTCCCTTGCCCGTGCTTGATGGCTCTTGGCCTTGTGCAATCGACGCAGGCCCTGTCCAGAGGGAGATCAACTGCTGTAAGCCAGGCAGATTTGCAGCACGAGAGCGGCATACCGACATGCCCGGGCACTCCGTGCCTAATTGGCCGGGCATTCCCTGCAGAGATCCCAGGGCCGCATGCCAGCGAGCTCGAGCACTTATGATCCAATCTGATCCACCCTGCCCCCAAGCAGCCAAAGGCCGAGCGCGTGCACTGACCAGTAGTCGCTCTCTTTTTTTTTTTATCACGACAGCCGATGCGCTGAGAGGTCTACAGACGACACACGGCAACAAGAAAGCCCAGGTGGACGGGCTGCGAAGTCGCGTGGACGCAGCAATGGATGAGAGCCTCGCTCACAGTCTCGCTGCAGACCTGCAGGCCACAGAGCTCAGCGTATGTGCCAGTGGCAGCTGCTGCTGCACCGAAGGGAGTGTAGTGTAGTGAGCTGGTGTGATAGACGATGCAAGGGCATCAGCGATAGTTAATTCAGCCATCGCTGCCCTCACCCGTCTTTGTGCACTTATGGCAGGCCTCTTCTTCTCTCTCTCTCTCTCTCTCTCTCTCTCTCTCTCTCTCTCTCTCTCTCTCTCTCTCTCTCTCTCTCTCTCTCTCTCTCTCTCTCTCTCTCTCTCTCTTCCTCTCTCTCTCTCTCTCTCCCTCTCTCTCTCTCCCTTCCTCTCTCTCTCTCTCTCTCTCTCTCTCTCTCTCTCTCTCTCTCTCTCTCTCTCTCTCTCTCTCTCTCTCTCTCTCTCTCTCTCTTCCTCTCTTCTTCTCTCTCTCTCTCTCTCTCTTCCTCTCTCTCCCTCTCTCTCTCTCTCTTCTTCTCTCTATTTCTCTCTCGCTATCCATCTTCGAACAACCACTGAGCGTGTCAAGCTTCGGTGAGCAAGCCGGCTGGACCTGCAGGCGCGCTTTCTCTCACTGAGCCGAGTCGGGCAGCATTGCCGTCCTGTCGTCGGTGTGTTAGCCGCCTGGCGCGATTCTGCGGTTGCCACCACTATCGTTTGTTTACAGTTTTTTCGCCCTCACTTTCGAATGCAGGATCTCAAAGCCGCCGTCGGTCGCTTGGTGGCGAGCATGGACGGGCGCCACTTGGACGTGCAGCGTGCACGCGAGGCGTGGCGATTGGAGAAGCAGCGGCGCCATCGCGAGGAGACCGAAAAGCGAGTGGCGCGTGAGGAGGAAGAGAGACGCAAGGCCGCAGCAGCAGCGGAGCTTGCGAGGCAGGAGGCCGCACGCCAGGAAGCTGCTGCCACCGCTGCTGCCGCCGCTGCTGCCGAGCGGGCGCGGCAGGACGCAGCCCGCCAGGAGGCCACCGCTGCTGCCGAGCGGGCGCGGCAGGAGGCGAGTGAGCGACGAGCACGGTATGCAGCTGCGTGCATGTGCCTGCGTGCTTGCATGTGCGTGGGGGCAGCTCCGTTTTCTTGTATTCTGCGAATGACTTGCGGCCGCAAATGAGGCCACTGACGGGATGCCACCGGTGCGCCCGGTTGATGAGTGGATGATGTCGTGCCAGTGCATGCTTCGTGCACGCTGCCGAATGCAAGGGAAGCAGTCAAGCGGTGCCTCTCGTGTCTTCTCGCTCAATCAGCGAGGAGGAGGCGCTGAAGAAGAAGCAGCAGCAGCAGCCACTCGCGGTCGACGATAGATGGGGCTCGGCGGAAGCAGACAAGGGGCGGCTATCGGTCAAAGGTAAGTGGGCGCAACGAACCGGAGCATCGTCACTCTTCCCTTTTCTGTACCGAAGTCCTCCTCACCCCGCAACGCTTGTTTCTCGGTGCGGCTGCTGTGGCGCCTGGGTTGCGGCCTTGATCGCTTTCTGCAATGCTTCCTCCTTTGCAGCGCCTGCTGCTGCATCCGCTTGGCCTGCGGCTGGCAGCAAAGTGCAGTCGGCCGCCGGCCCCTCGCTGGCTGCCTCCAATGGCTGGGACGCCTTTGGCAGCCCAGCCGTCGGCGGCTTCTCGGCCGCCACTGCGGCGGCGGCCACTGCCGGCGCAGACGATTTCGGAGCACTGGCGTGGCCGGGGCTGTCGCCAGCGAGCCAAGCCGCTGCCGCCGTGCCGTCACCGATCGTTTCGGAGACTGCGACAGCGAGCAGCAGCAGCAGCAAGGCCACAGTAGCAAGGCCACAGCAGCCGGAGCAGCAGCAGGTTGGCATGCGGTCGCGTAGCTTATGCTGGTCTGCGTGTGCTCGTGAGCCTTGTCTGCTTGTGCTCGCAGGTGCCTGCTCGGTGTTTATTTTTGCTCTGCTCAGCCCTGCCCGGCCTCAATGTGCCTTTCGCGCAGCGTCAAGTTACCAGCAAGCAAGCAAGCAGCTGCTCTGGTTACGTGACTGTTCGAGCGGCAGCGGAACAGTCGCTTAGCCGTCGCATGCCCTGAGCAGTGATCGTTGCGTGCTTCGACGCAAGTGCGATAAGAATTCGAAAAAGCAGATTGGCCGAAGTCCGTCCTCCAATCAGGCTGACAGCAGGAACGTTTCGCCTTGAGCGGTAACGATGCGATAGAGCAGTGGTTTACCGGGCCAGCTCTCTGGCATTTGAGCCGGCGAGACCAACTAAGCAGGGGGCCGGAAGTGATCGATTTCGAACAGCCTAGCGTAGCATGGCTGCTGCTGCTGCTTATCCAGCTCTCCATGCGCACGTGTGAGCCTGCGGGATGCCTCGGAAGTACGCTGTTACGTTGTGCGCTGTTACGTTGTGTGCTGTTACGTTGTGCATTGCGTTTTACGCTGTCTACGCCGGCTTCCGAGGTTTCGGCATGTTTTTCTTGAAGCAGCGCCGCTAAAGATTTTCTCGAGCCTAATCCCGGTGGCCTTTGTGCTACATTTGAGACTCGAAGGAGTCCAGTGCGAATGTAAGACCGGGCGACGACTGTAACGCCGGTTGCATTGACTGCTAGCCAGCCCGCTGGGTTGAATGTGGAGTGCCATTTCCGGTAGCTATGCTTCGCCTCCAGTTGCCATGCTCCACCGGAATCCGGTTTGCCTCTTTCGATAGCCGAGTGCTCTTTTTCCGGTTGAAGCGACCGTACCGCAGCGCGCTCGCACGCCGTGTTCGCAACGCTATCGCAGGGAGGAGCACCGTTGCCGCACGGAGCACATCCGGCGCTCCCGACCTCTGCCGCTCCTGCTTCTGCCACTGCCTCAGCGGTCAGGTTCAGGGCGCTGTACGATTTTGCCGGACGGAGCAAGGACGAGCTGTCCTTGGTGGCCGACGATATTATCACGGTAAGAGGCTCGGTGGTGCATTGAGTGTACGTGCAGCCAGCGAGCCGCCGATCTGTGCATGGGGAGCACGGGTCGCGCCCTGTGCCGAGTGGCTCGCCCAGCGCCGCCCCTACTGCGAGCTTTGCTTGCTCCACCCACATCGTTGTAGGTGCGCGCCGAGGAGCAGGTCGGTGGCGAGGAGGGCTGGACGTTCGGAAGCCGAGGAGCTGAGAAGGGCTGGTTCCCAGCGAGCTACGTCGAGCGCTCGGACACCTTCGCTGGCACCTCCGCCCCCGCCGCCGCGCCTGCCACCGTGGCGCCCGGCGACCGCGCCAAGCTGGCCGGGTGGGTGCGCGCGGATGCATCCACCCAAGATGCGCCGCTTGCGCCCAAACGCAGCGCGACTGGACGCCTATGTTGCCGCTTCGGCCGGCAGCAGCGCAGCTGGGCTGCTGATGGCGTGTCATGCAGCTGGTGCTGCTGCTTTTTTAGCACGACGACAAACGGCCCCGCTTCTTCGGCGAGCCACGAGCAGCCGAAAGCGGTGCCGCGTGGCGCCGCGCCGGTCCCTACCGGCGACAAGGTGAGCTCGCCAGGCCATGCCGTGGCCGTAGTGGGGGGCACGCGCGGCGGCTTACCTCGCATGGGGCGGGCAATCTTTGAGCATTACGTAATGGAAGGAAGAGCTGGGAGCAGAAGAAGGGAGAAGGCAGAGCGCCTGCTGCTTGTAGCGCCTGCTGCCCTCGTGCCTGGGCCTGGCCGACTGCATTGGGTGTGTGCTCGGCCTCTGCCGTGGCTCTTGATTGCCCATACCTATTTACGATCGTTTGTGGCAGCGCTGTCGTTGCTCTGGGGACTCGATGCTGCCGATGAGACACGTAGCTGCCGCCTAGGCAGCCAATGGCCTAGCCAAGGTGGGCCTTGACTTGCCTCTTTATCGTCCTCCTCTTCCCCCGACAAATCAAATAAGGGCATGCCGGTCAGTTCCACTTAGGCATGCATCTCTGGGTAAGGTCAGCTCTCGACCCCTCCTCCCTGGCGTTGTTCAGGATACGCCTGCATGCGAGCACCGGCGCTTGCAGCTGTGACCGTGTGTCATACATAGCAAGAGGTGGCTGAGGTGTGGCTTGCTGTACTGGAATGCCTTGCTGACAGAGCAGCTGCAGTCAATGAACAGGCTGCAGTCCTCTGTCCTTACCTACTTGCCAGCCAGTCATGTGACGTTTCTTACATATGATGGATGGAGATTTGGAGGTAGATGTAATGAGTTTACTGAGCTGGTTGCACCCGGGTAATCCGTGACCAAGTGTGACAGGCTGATAAGGTAGAGAAGGATTGTGGCTGGAATTAGTGATTGAGCTGTAATGGGGTGGCTGAATACACTCAAGTGCTTTTAAGCATCCCGAGAGAGGCTATAATCCGATGCGTTCTGGAGCTGCAAGCAGCTTAATGGCTCCAGAGTGACAGTCATAGCAATGGAACCGATGGATTGCAGGCACCACGTGGATACATCTGGGCTTATCTAGGATGAGGAGTATGTAAAGAAATAGTCAAGATCGATCAATTTCTAGTCAATAATCTGCCATTTTAAAAATCTTAGTGCCATTTCAGAATCTAGCCTTAAAGAGGACATGGTACAGTTTTTTGTACATGAGAGAATGTGAGATGCTCACTACCGCACTCCGGCTAGTTTAATTTCTCTTTTCTAGCCAATCAGAGGCAAACTGGTGCGACTTGTGTGGCTCTACAATGCCGAATGTTGAGGAACTCGGCTACATTGCTAACAGTATTGTGCTAGTCCCTCACAAACAGCGCTGGAGCAGTAGGAAAATCCCTTGTGTACGTGGAATGAGTGAAGAGGCTGTGGCTGTTGTGATCCGGCCGACTACACTAGAGAAGTGTTCCCTGGACAGCAGCTGCTGCGTGGGCTGCCAGAACAAGCTTCAAGCTGTAAGGACAGCAGCCATCAGCTGCTGCAGATGGCTAGAACTTAATTTCGATCCAGGTGCCTCAGGGCTCGAGCCGACGATCTTGGTCGTTAAAGGCAAGTATCGTAATCCTAGGCCAAACCAGGGCTGCATAATGAGCCAGTTGTCCGACGATCGTGTAGCCGCCTTTCTAAGCACTTCTGACCCTGAAGTGTAGTAATGTAATGTATCACCGTCTGTAACTCCACAAACAGCCACATAGACTAAGTGGTTGTTATGCAGGAGAGTTTTCTATAGCGCACTCAAAGTCTCGGTGGCTTTCGATAGGCACACGGTAGACAACAGACTTCATCTAGCGCAACAAAAGGAAAGGGAGAAGCATAAGCTGAGTCCGAAGGCCAGACGAGTAGCTTGAAAGTGGCAGCTCAGGACGGCTGGAAAGCATGTGCCACAATCGGCGGCAGGAGAATATATGTCGTTGCTCAATAATTGTGGACGTGAGCTCCACAGTCTAGGACCTGCAGAGCAAAAACTTCTGTCGCCAACGGTCTTTAAGCGGAGGAACAGAGCAGCTCATGTATTGTCCATAGAGGGAAGATCTTCGAGCACCATGAAGGTGCTAGGCCACGGCGGGCATTGTGGGTCAGCATAAGAACTTGGCTCTATTGTCAATTCATCAACCGGACACTACCGAAGCTCCTCAGCAAAAGAGACACATGGCTGACCCTCTGGGATTATGTGTCAGTAGAAGCTCAGGCTGTCGGATTGCAGCGCGGCGCCGCTGAGATTCTGGCTGTCTAGCCTGCCACTTAACTGGGCGCCGTGACCCCCTCTTTCAGCGTTGGGCTATTGGCAGTGGTGTAGCCGGGAAGGCAGGAGGGCAGCTGCCCCCGCCCCCCCCAGTAACTTGCTGATAGCCACCATTGTGGTCATTGGTTTCAGTTGGTTTTAACTAAAGCGCCCGGAACAACCGAGTGGCGTGTAGCCAGGAAGATCCGATGCATTGGTTAAATCGAAGCATTGATGAAGTTAATCTGACCGCCACAAACTGGCAAGTAGGCCGACTAAAATGCAGCATCAGTCACGGTTCTAGGCTGGTAGCTAAGCGGTTCTAGGCTGGTAGCCAAGCTCGAGAAGTTTCGGGGTTCAGCTTAATTAGGTCAAACGAGAGAATATTCTTCTAGCAAATCGAAAGAACCTGAGGAAAAGCCAAGTCTGACACCTGGACTGCACAGCTGTGTTCCCATGGCTACTCTGCTCACTTGTATCTCAGCTCAGTACGTATCAGTACGTAAACTCACTCGGCCTGTATCTTGTTGCACTGCAGAAGGCGGCCTTCAGGGTCTGGCCAATCGCTAGCGATCCTCTATACCGTGATTCGCCGAAGAGTGCTCTTTTAGTTTAAATCGGACAATTACCGCTTCGTGGCCCCTTTTACCGAGAGCAGGCACACAAACCGCTACTAATTTGGTGCCTCAGTATGCTATCAATTTCATAGCCTAGTCATGGCTGTGTAGTTTTTAACTGCACACCAATCCCGAATTTTACTGTCTCTCGGTAGAGTGCTGAGGGACCATCATCATCCACCTCATAAACACTTGGGGAAGGGCACAGCATAGAAAAGGCCAACGATCTCTGGGTTTTCCCAGTCTGGGACTCGATGGAGAACACGCAGCAGCGATCACACAGAGCGACAGCATCAGTAGCCACCCCCAGCAATGGTCCTGGTGATACAAACGATCCTCTGGAAACGGCAGCCTCAAAACTTTCGTATGGAAATGGCCATTGGGACTCGGCACTGATGCATGCCGGGATGCTTTCCGATTTTGCCATCATAATGTAATGTATCTCCGTCTGTAACTCCACAAAGTCATAAAGACCATGTGGGTGTTACGCAGGAGTGTTTTGTATAGCGCACTCACAGCCTGAGCGGCTTTTGGTACGCATTTGGTAACTAACAGACTTCGTCTCACACAACAAAGAGAAAGTGGGAAGCATAGCAGAGTCAGGAGAGCAGTTGAGGTAGTGAGTAGCATAGAAGTAGCAGCTCAGGACCGCTGAAAAGGATGTGCCATAGTCGGCAGCAGGAGAGTAGTTGTCGTTGCGTATGAATTGTGGAAGCGAGTTCCACAGTCTAGGACCTGCAGAGCTAAAGCTTCTGTCGCCAACTGTCTTTAAGCAGAGGAATGGGACACCTTATTTATTGTCCACACAGGACCTGAGGGCGCGAACAGGCTGAAACTGATGCAGCAGTTCAGCTAGGTACGAAGGAGCCAAGCCTCTGCTGGCAGAGTCCGGTCACGCCGAGGTCGTATCTGTCCTACTGCACAAACTGGTTTGAGTTATTATGACTCTGCCAGCACCAACGTCATGGCTAAACGTGTGTCCAGCATGTTAAAAATGATCAAAAGACGCCTTCGAGCGACATTACATGCGAAATACCATATGCGTCACCCGTGCTTTTGTGTGCACCAGAGGAGCCTCCAAAGCATGGCTTACTCTAGGGCTCGATTCTTGGTCCACTTGTTATTACAATTTGTATGCTCTCTTTTGCAAATGTACAATCTGGGCACTTTTATTTATTTATTATTTATTATTGATTTATTATTTATTTTATTTCTATGAAGATAACAAATAGCTGTACCTGTGCTTTGATCCCTCTTGCTTTCCAACACGGCAAACTCTCTCTCTCAAATCCCTTGCCGCATGTATTGCTGACATTCACACTTGGATGTCGAAAACCTTTTCAAATTGAATGACGACAAAAGAAACTCACTGCTTATGGGCTAACCAAATGTGACTCTGCAATGGGAAAGCTTAATGCTCAATTTTGGCTCGACCAGCAGCATATCTGCTGTAGCATCTGCACGAAATCTGGGTATCCTGCTCCAAAATGACCTTTCTCTAAATTACCACATCAGCACAACAGTCAAGTATACATACTCTCAGCTACATGACATTGCCAAAATGTAGTCCTGCTTCGACATGGATACAACATCCAAGCACAGCAAATTGACTTCAATGTCATGTCAATAATTTGTATGTCCTTTTATTCTCTCACTCGAGACACCCCATCCGAACTACTTACCAGTCATGCTAGGCAACACACTACCTGCTCTTATGAGTCAAATCTTTTAGCTGTGCCTCGAACCAAACTCACATTCATCGTAGACCCGCCTTTAGTTCGCATGCTCTCACAGTCTGGAACTCACTGTCGACTGATGTTACGACATCCTCTGACTTGACGGCATTTTGGCAGATACAAAAAACGCACCTGCTCCTCATAATGTTGCCGGGTCCTCGTGAATTGACCTTTTGCATGCTGACCTTGTTCGTGTTACCACTAACCATATTGCCTTGCTTTTTTGCTGTTTAAGTCACTAGAAAGAGATTTTGAGTTTTGTGAGGGCGCTATGCATTAGTATTATTAATCATTATTATTTTGAGATAGCAATGGCTGCAGTGACGTCGAGTGATAAGACTATCGCATAGTTCAATGTATGCACATCCCCTGCTCACGTGTCCTGCAGAAGACTTGTGATTACCGTAGCCTTTATCATAGTCGGCATGGCTTGCCCTCACCTGAAAATCTTGGTCCTGCCACTGGCTGACGGCCATCTGCGACCGCGGCCATGCTACGTCCGCTTGATCTTCTCAGCTATCTGCAAAGCCTGTAGGGACAGAGCACATAGCCCTCCTATCGATAGTAGGACAGCTTCGGGACTGGCCTGTACATAGATCGGTACTGTGATGTCTGCCTGTGAGTAGCCAATCTAGCCTGCGGCGTCTTTAAAAATAATAATGCACTTGATAAAGCGCCCTCGGAGAACTCAATCTCTTTCTAGGCGCTTTACATTCGCTGCAAAGGAAACACGATCGAATGGCGAGTGGTATCATGCTCGATAAACAAGAATAACATGGTTAGGGGTGACATGCACAGGGTCAGCATGCAAGCGTGGTTAGTGGCAGCATGCAACAGTGTCAGCATGTGCACATGAAGGATGAAGCGCAGGGACCCACTACATGCTGTCATAAATAGGTGCGTTGTTAATTTTTTTTTTTAATGTGGTCAAGTCAGGGGATGTCGTGAAGGAAGTCGGGAGTGAGTTCTTTAATTGGCCTCTGCAGGTTGCCGTCGTAAAGATGATGGCCAAGTTTGACTGGAAGGCAAAGAAGGACAACCACCTGTCGTTCAGCAAGGGTGACATCATCGTTGTTAAGGAGCAGCAGGACGCTATGTGGCTCGGCGAGCTGCGCGGCACGGAAGGCTGGTTTCCGAGGGACTACGTCATGCCTGCGACGAGCGCCGCCGGGTAGGTGCTGCAGCTGCCTTTGAGCGCTTTGCTGGCGCGCCATGGGTTCTGGGCGTGTGCTGCAGCATGCCCTTGGCGCCGCCACCTTTTGATGTTGTGCGCCACTTTGCAGCGACAACCAAGACAGGGACCAAATTGCAAAGTCGGTTCAGCAGCAGCCCCCTCAGCCGCAGCAGCAGCCCCCTCAGCCGCAGCAGCCGCCGCAGCAGCAGCAGCATCCACAGTTGAACGGTACTGCCAAAGATGGCGCAGGTGAGCTCGACCAGGGCTGGTGCACGCCGCTGTCTGTGCCGCAGCCTGGCGCAGCTCTGCACTGGTCATGCACTACTTGCCGCACGTCCTGTGGCCCCCCCTGCTTGCCAGGCCGCTGGTTGCCGCCTCCTTGTGGCCCCACGCTGCCGCCGTTGTCATGCGCTGCGCGCCGTGCACTTATGTCATGCCCGTGGTCGACCGCAGCTTCTGAGGCAGCGCGCTGGTTTTCCACCACGTCTGCAGAGTGTGCCGTCGCCATCTACGCCTACTCGTCAGAGGAGCCAGGCGACCTAAGCTTCCAGGCCGGTGATGTGATCACCGTGACGAGCAAGGAAGGCGAGTGGTGGACTGGAATGGTGGACGGCAGGTCAGGCATCTTCCCAGCAAACTACGTCAAGAGCGTCGAGGGCAAGGTGCTTCGTGCGGCCCGAATGCGGTGCGCAGAGCCGCCATCGCTCTCGACCGCGCATGCATGCAGCCAGTGCTGGCAGCAGCAGCAGCAGGCAACTTGGGCGGCTAGCGTGTTTGTGGCAAGCATTCTCTGTGTGAGAGAGTGCAATGTGGCCGGGGTGCCGCCAACCGGGCATTTTGCTCACTATCCTCCTCTTAACCTCGTGCACTTCAAGACAGAGACGACCCGTGTGGGAAGGCTACCCATTAGCAATGCGATGAGGCTCGATATGCTGGTGTGCAGCTTTCGTGCACCAGCGCATCGCCGCCGTGTTCTGTCTAGCCGCTGCTCTGCCGTCTGCAGGGGGGGGGGTGGGTGGGTGGGTGAGGGACTTTCTGCTAGCCCGCCCCGCCCCCTCCCTGCCAGCTTTTCCCTGTTTGCTTAGAAGTCGCCTCGGTCGCGCAACGATGCCGCCGCGAGTGTACCATTCGTGCGGCGCTAGCTTTCACTGGAGCTGCTCCGGCACTCCTGTTTTTTCGTGCGCTTCTGCAAGCTGCCGTGTCTCTGGCGTTTCGCTGTTCACCAGCTTGCGGCCTTCTATTTTGCTCATATTTTCCTTCGCTTCTTACTGCACCGGCCTACTTAATGGCTGCTTGGGCTTGTGACATGGCCTTGGCTGTTCGTTTCGTTGCCTTGGTCTTCCTTTGCCGTTGTTGCTACTTCTGCTGCTGCTGCTGCTGCTGCAGTCATGCTGGCTTGTTTCGTCCGTTGAGCTTGCGTGTGTCACTGCGCCGAGCCTTTGCTTTTGCATCTAGCCTACACCTAGCGAGAGCTCTTCCACTGACTCCTCAGCCGACGACGTGTATAGTAACACTGTGCCGTGGTCTGAAACGAGTGCGCCTGGTCTAACGCCTCACCCGCTGCCCACTGCTGCCGCTGCCGCCGCCGCAGCCGAAGGACCACCAGCTGAGCCTGGCCTGCCGCAGGTCACGCCGCCGCCGCCCCCTCTGACTCCGGCGCCGCCACTACACGTGGGTGCATGGCAGTCGCAGCCCGAGCGCACTGCACGCTCGCTCGCTCGCGGCTGCCGCGCTTCTTTTGCCGGAGTACGTAAATCTAGTGGCAAGCTGCTCTCGGCCGCCGCACGCCTGCTTCGCGCTGCTCGAGGGGGCGGGCGGGCGGGCGGTGGCACTGCAGGTGCACGCGCACCGTCTGCACGTTTGCCGTCCCTGAACTCTCGGCCGCCGCCCCTTGTGTCCAGCTGCTTTCGTCGTTTGCACGCAGTGTCCGGTCGGGCCAGCGAGCTTGCCTCGGCATTGTTCTGCCCCCCCTCCCCCGTCTCTGCAGTCTCCGCCTCTGCCTCTCGTACACAGCCTCTGTCGACGTTGCTAATACGGCCTGACCAATGGAGCTGCTGCTGCTGCTCGCCGTGCGATTTGCGCTTTCTTGACGAGAGAGAGAGAGAGAGAGAGAGAGAGAGAGAGTGAGAGGGAGAGAGAGACAGAGAGAGAGAGACAGAGACAGAGAGAGACAGAGAGGCCTGACCAAGCCTGCCTAGGCAGTGGCAGTTGCCGAATTGTTACAATTAGCTGGCGTAAAACCGCCGTTTGCTCAGCGGCAAGATAGCCTCAGCAGCTTCGAGTCCACTTGCAATGCGCTGGAAGGTGAATGAATTGCCTGCCTGCTGCTTCAGGGTTCTACCCGAGGCCTGGGTGGCCAATCGTGGGTATCCCTGGGCCTCTGTGCTAAGACCCCGGGTAGTCGTTGCGCCACGTGGCCTGCAGCTGCCCCGGCAGAGCATCGAATGGCTTGGACCAGCACGCGCTAGTCGGTGGAGGGTGATGCCCGTGCGTGCGTGCGTGCGTGCGTGCATGCATGCGCCCGTTCATTGACCCAAAATGTAATGTATCTCCGTCAGTAACTCCACAAAGTCATAAAGACCATGTGGGTGTTACGCAGGAGAGTTTTGTATAGCGCACTCACAGCCTAAGCGGCTTTCGGTACGCATTCGGTAGCCAACAGACTTCGTCTCACGCAACAAAGAGAAAGTGGGAAGCACAGCAGAGTCAGGAGAGCAGTTGAGGTAGTGAGTAGCATAGAAGTAGCAGTTCAGGACCGCTGAAAAAGATGTGCCATAGTCGGCAGTTGGAGAGTAGATGTCGTTGCGTAAGAAAGAAAGGAGGCAGTCAGAGTGTCGGCTGCTTGCTGCATGCTGCGCGCGCAGCTGCTTGCGGGTCCTGTCAATGCTTCTTCTCCGCTTTCATTTTTTTGCGCGCGCAGTTTTTTGCGTCTGCAGTGGCCGTTTCCGAAGCTTCCGGGTTTTCTCGCAGGGCGGCAGCCTGCCCAGGCCGACGCTGCCGCCGACTGCTCCAGCAGCAGCAGCAGCAGGCCAGCCGCTGCGGGAGATCGGCATGGTGATAGCTGCGTACGAAGCCACCGGGCCCGAGCAGCTGTCGCTGCAGCCCAACCAGCTCGTGCAGATACGCAAGAGGAGCGACTCGGGCTGGTGGGAGGGCGAGCTTCAGGTAAGCACTGCCGTGCGGACACACGCCGCCCCAAGATGGCGGCAGGAACGAGGGCTGCCATGGACACGCGCCGCGTGGCCAACCGGCCTTCGATACCTGCAAGTGTGTCCGAGCGTTTGGTGCATGCTGTCACTACACGCCGGCCAGTCTTTCTCTCCTCGGCTCCATTTCCCGTTTCTTGCATTTCCTGTGCTTTTCAGTTGCTCCTCCTTCTCCTTGTGTCTTTAGCTCTCTAGCTCCGG
The DNA here is from genome assembly GCA_009760855.2 of Cristatella mucedo. Lineage (NCBI taxonomy): Eukaryota > Metazoa > Bryozoa > Phylactolaemata > Cristatellidae > Cristatella > Cristatella mucedo. Next base: position 1,104,217 of record WPIO01000045.1, on the reverse strand, counting down.
GCCAGTCAGTTCGGCCTCCTTAGCGTTCGTTCAGTCACTCTTGCCTCTTGCCTCTCTCTCTCTCTCTCACACTGTCTGTTGCTTCCTATGCATGTCTTTTTTCCCCTCTGCTCTCTCTCACTTGGCCTCTCTCTGGCTCCTTCTATGTAGGCCTCTCTTCCCCTTCTCCATCTTTCGTTTTTCCTCACTCTCTGTCCATCTTTTCCCCTCTCTCAGCTTCTGTCTCTCTCTGTCCCTGCTTTTGTTTCTCTGTTTCTACCTCCCTTCATCTACGTCTGTCCGTGTCTGCTTTTATTGATCTGCCCGCTCCATCTCTGTGCGTGTGCGATCGTCTTTCTCTGTGTCTTCCTTCATCTCGTCCGGCTCATCCCGTCCCGCCCAGTCTTGTCCCCCACCCATCCAGTTCGCTTCCGGCTGGTTCGTTCTCCTCACGTTCTGCATCACCTCACCTCACCTGGTTAGATGCAGTTGCCGCTGTCAAAATGAAGCCGTGGCCTATTGCAGGCAGGGTTTATTAATGCACTTGGACGATCTATCTCCCCTTGCTCTAACCCTGCTGGTTGCTGCTCCGTACTGCGCCGTTGCTCTGTTCTGAATCCTGGTTCCTGTTGCTAACTGGTCAAAAAAGAGACCAGTCAAACAACTAAAGACGATCTTGGCCGTGAATGTGTCGTTGCTGTGCACTACCCGGCCGAGTCTCGTTGCTGCCCAGCGGCGGTGGCCAAGCTGAGTTCGATCGGCTCTGCGTTGTAATCGTTTCTCCCGACGATGCTCCAGGTTCGAGGCCAGAAGAAGAAGATTGGCTGGTTCCCCAAGGACTACGTCAAGGTTCTGAGCAGTGGCAAAAACACGCCCGAGCCGCTGCGTGAAAGCGGCAGTGGCTCGCCGACTGCTGCCATCACGGCCACTGCTGCTGGCGCTAGCCCGCAGCCGCTGCTGCAGCAGCAGCTGCGGGCTGGAAGTGGCGCCAACCTTTCTGTTCCTGACGGTGGCGGCTCAGCGGCAGTGGCACCACCTGCCGGTCAAGGTACTCGAGCGCTCACCGAGCAGAGGCGGCAGCAATAGAGGCAGCATCAGCGGTGCACTCTGTCCTTGCGAGCCAACCGATGGCTGCTGGCTGCCTGGTCTCAGCCCACGCCACTAGGCACTTGCCCGCACTTTGCGACCCAGGTCGTGGGTCCGAGTCGTGCAGCAGGCAATCCTTCGATGGCCTGCGCCAGCGCGGCGACAGCTGGCGCAGATCTTTGGCCGCTCTGTAAGCGAAGCTGTTGGATCGGCCCGCTTTTATTTATTTTTTCGTCACTCCTTCCTCCTAACTGGCGCTGCCAGCCCTTAATCTTGCCTGGCCATCTGCGCGGTGGTGCACACGCTTCGAGATGCTTCGGTCGGCCGCGAGGCTCGAGACCGGCGCTCGCCCCGTCCTCATTGCGGTCGCTGGCGACCTTGCCCGGCCATTGGTCGCAGCGCACGTCCAGCAGTCGGTCCAAGCAGTCCAGCAGCTCTCGCTGCTGCTGCTGCAGAGCCCGAACGAGTCGTCTCGCTCTACGCGTACACGGCCTGTCAGGAGGACGAGCTGTCATTCGAGCGCGACGCCGTCATCGAGGTGCTGGACAAGGAGGAGGGCGAATGGTGGCGAGGCTCGTATGCTGGCCGATCCGGCATGTTTCCGGCCAACTACGTCCAGCCGTTCGTCGTCAAAGCGCCGTGTAAGTGTCGAGGGCTACCGCGCGCCGCGGCGGCAGCAGCAGCGCCAGCCGTCGAGCAGGGCAGTTCCGACGGACAAGGCCTTGGTGCGTCGGCCATTCGGACCGGGGAGCTGACGGCCGCCGGCACGGCCCGCTCACCTGCAACCTTCCTTCGGTGCCCAGACGTAGCTGCTGCACTCAATGCGAAACTTTTTTTTTGTGTGAGCCCTTTAATTAGCGGAGTGCAAAGGCTGAAGAAGTGCCCGAGACTTCACCAGAGCAGGAAAGATAGAGCAGGAAAGATAGTTTGTCAATCTGAAAGATTTGTGAAAGTGTTTACAGAGAGAGTTTAGCCATGGCTAGCTTTGCAGATCAAAGTGAGAAAGTTGCTTTGTGTCTGCTGTCAATCCATGCAGTCATATATATGTGTGCGTGCGTGTGTATTATTGGTCTGAGGCATCGATAGCTGGCACTAACTAAGGTGCTAGAGTCAGACACACACACACACACACACACACACACACACACACACACACACACACACACACACACACACATGACTCTAGCACCTTAGCACCAGCTATCGATGCTTCAGACCCATTTTTTGCCGCCTGCTAATACTGAGTTGCAGCAGTACTCAAGTCTAGGAAGAACTGGTGTTGCAATGGGGGTTGGAGGGTTAGTTTGGGCATGCCATGCTTTGGTTGAACAGTGGGTTGGGGTCAGCAAACAAGCTCTGTCACACAGCGTCGTACATGAGCAAAGCCTGCAAAGACCTCGGCCGGGCTCGGGACAGCGTAGAGGAAGGAAGGAGAAGGAGATGGGTGGTGGTAGGTACTGAGCTTTTTCATAGAGGAAAACGCTTTGAGATTCAGTAGCGATGAATCCAGCGAGCAGACGACAGGGACTGGCTTCGTGTGGCAGGCTTCGCCAGGGAGAAAGACTGCTGCCTGTGTTTGCCCTGTTTCCATAGAGACCCAAAGCCACACCCACCACGTATCCGGGGAGTGTCTTTTTTATCTGTACTACAGAGGCTTGGTCCTTCGTCTTTACTCCAGCTCTGTTAACTGCTCAAAAGTGGCCTCAGAAGTGTCGTAGAGAGCATCGAAAACGTCATTGAGCCGAGCGCAGCGCTGCACTCTCAAAGGCTGCACTCTCAAAGGCTAGCTGATTTAGCAGCCTCATTTAAATAGCAGCAGAAAAGCCTCGGTGGCTTCTGCCACCGCTCGAAGTGGGTAGCAAAGGATCGCATATATTAAGAACCCCAGCCCATGACCTAGGTCGTGGAGATAGATGATCTTACTCCTGGGCTAAGGCCCAGCATTGCGGTTAGACTGGGCCGTTGCAGGTAGTTGCAGTGCATTGCCCGAGAATTCGTATCGGCAACAGAGTCCAGTATTGTATGCAATCTAAAGGGTTGGCCTTGCACAGCGATCCCCGGTCAGTTTGTCCCCTTCGAAGCCTTCTAGTGCGGGCGGCCGAGCAGGCAGCCAGTTGCTTGTCTTGCTAGTGCAAATCTGAATTTGGCTGGCTGCTGCACATGAATGGCTTCCTTCCGACCGAATGAGGAAGCCTTGCAGCTCTACGCCGTGCTGAACGTTTGTTTACTGAAATCAAAGGTGCTGCTTATTTGTGACCGGCCTTATCGAGAGTAGCTTGGCAGATTTCGCTTTGCCAAGACTTCGCCTTGCTCCATCGGATGTGCGTCTGAGGCCCCATTTCATCACTAATTATTCTTATCCATGCAGGCAGATTGGATGGCAGTTGGATTTGCAGTCGTCGTGTCAGCAGCTCCTGTGGCATTGACCCTGGTCTTTCCTTTGAATATATTGCCATGTCCGGTTCCCGGAGAAGAGCCTGCCTCTGACATTTGCAACCTCTCGACTTTCCCCCATCTTGCAGACGGCCTCGGTGATTGAAGATTGTGGGCCTCCTCGCCAAAATCTACCTGTATTATTCGCTACTGTTGATTGCTGGAGAGGCTAATAATAGTAGTAATAAGTCTTTTGCATTGTGCCCTAAGAGAATTAAATCTCTATTCACGCTGTGTACAAATCGCTGTAAGAGAAGCAATAGCCACTGTGAGTACTCATGCTGATGGTCCCAGTGATATCACATGCATTTGCTCCTTGATACATTGGCATCCATTTGGCAATGGACCAGCACTTTTGCCTTGCAACTCATATTGGTAGTCACATCTGGGACCTCGTGATAACCAGGACACTACTCTAGTGACCTCATTGTGTTTTGCTCACCGTCTGCTCCTTCCAATTTTCTCCACCTCCAGCTCTCAGCAAGCAATTCTGCTCAGAGCTTGTTTCACGCCATGACTTCAAATAGCGATGAGACCTCAAAATGTGTGCATTCTCTTCATGATGCAGGAATAATAGTACTATTATAGATTTGTGTAGCACCATAAGAGAACTGAATCACATTTAGGCACTTTACGAACGCTTTAAAAGTAGCATGTTGATATGGTTAGTGATAACGTGCACAATGTTAGCATGCATAAGCACAAAAAGGACTATTCGCAGAGACCTAGTGAATGTTGTGAGGAAGAGGTGCGTTTCTTAGTGTCTTTTTCAATGTCGTCAAGTCAGGGGATGTCGTCGTGCCATCTGCCGAGAGTGACATACAGGCTTTGAAAGCATACGAACATAAATTTTGGCTGACAATATTTGACAACATGGTCAATTTTGCACGACAATACGGGCTTTGAGAGCATACGAATGAAGTAATGATCTCCACAGGATTTGAGGTTGCTTCGAAGCATAGCTAAACGATTTGAGTCAGAAGAGCAGGTGGTACCATGCCTGGTCGAGGTGTGGTTCAGATAGGTAGGCTGGAGCCAGACAATGGAGGGTCTAAAAGTGGGTGACAGAACCTTGAAGTCGATGAGCTGCTTAATTGCCCTGGTCGGCGAGGATTAGTGTCATGTGGCAACATCTACGCTCGCGACAGACTAGCCTGGCTGGAAAGTGGTTCACCAGCTTTAAGCACCTGCTTGCACACGCCGGAAGACATGCAAGCAGTGAATTACAGAAGTCGAGACAAGATGTTACAAATGTATGCCCTAACTTGGATAGAGTGTCCCTTTCTAAGCAGGCCAGAATTTTTTTGCAATGTTACATAGCTTCAAGTAGGCAGACTTGACTGTAGAGCTGATTTAGTCGTCTAATGAAAGGTCACTTTGTATCAGGGAGCCCAGATTTGGTGCAAATGCTGCTGGAGATATTCTGGCAAAGTCCATTTAAGGGATAGGCTTTCCGATTTTGAGTGATCAATAGTAGTAAACGATGCCAACTCATCATGTAAATAACCAGAGGGACTTTATCAGAGTCAGCATTCCTAAGAAGATCGTTGTGCACCCGAAGCAATGCCGACTGTGCGGAGTGATTAGCACTCAAATCTGAGCTGCGACTTACATGCTTGGTTGAATGTTTTAGTATTAGGCTATAGCGTGTCTGCTAACTGCTGGTACCAGTGTTTGTGATAGGAATAGCAGTAGAGAGACTGGGCTGGAAATTGCCAAGTTCTCTTGGTTTAATGTTGCCTTCTTAGGTAGTGGTCTCACAACAGCCTTATGTTAGTCTTGCATGGCAGTAGCAGTTCTATGCATCTCAGAAGTAGGGCAATACGAATAGGATCTGTATCTGATCGGCTTGTAGTGATCTTTGACTGGGAGATGGATTTCAGGCCAAGGTCACTCACTAGTGGCAGGCTTGAATCAGATACCGAGATACTGCAAGGAATTGATGGAGAGACGAGTCCTTTGGTGATGCTGCTGAAGGGAGAGTTCAGCGTGAGGATGCTTCACCTTCGGGATGGACTCTCAGATCTTGATTACCTTGCTGACAATGAAGCTTGAGTTATAGCTCGGTACATGAATTCCTCCGGTTCTACCTTATTAGCAATGTGGTCAAGAGAACTTATCCTTAGTAGCACTCATGGCCCTTTCCACTTTAGCTGAGACTTTGTCCTCTCACTGCTTGCTCAGCATGCTGCAGAGATTATCGGTATGCGTGGTCCGGCTACTATTGCCACTCTGTGGAGCCGGGGTAGCCTTTCTCGGCCTAGCGAGCCCTGGGGCAAAATGGCATCTGCACTCAAGGGTGCTAGAGACAATATATGCACTAAGCAATGGTTAGCCCCTCTCTGCTGATATTGCCAAAAGCAAAAGAACACTTTAGTCGGCCCACTGGCTGTGCATAAGTCACTACTACAAGCAGCCTGGTGCTGGGGATGGGTTCAAACCGAGGATCAGCTGAACCAGTGGCCTGGTTTATGTAGTCACAGAAGAGCCTTGAGGGGGACTTCGCTGCTTGGCTTACAATAGGCGATGGTCCAGAACTCAAAGCCTCGGCTCGGGTCGTGAAGCACCGTGTCGTGCTCAGCTAAGACGACCCGAGACCGGCTGCTACCGGACACCGACCCTAAGATGGTGCTTTCCGAGACCGGCTGCTTTCACCTTGACCAGCACTTGGTCGAAGCAGACTGTCACGTGACCAGCCAAACGACAGCTGCTTATTTCTTTTGTGCCAAATGTGATGCCTGCTCCACGTGGGAAAAGGCATTCGGTCTGTGTTTGTCGTGCGCTGAAGTGGTCAGCACGGTGCTAGCCGCCGCCTGTCGAAAATCGCAACGTACGCCGAGCATTGAAAGCATTAAACCTTGAGTGCAAGACCGAGCTTAGTGAGTGTAAAGTGTGGCTGGCACCATGATGCGGCGGCGCCACTGCCTGCCCCACTATGTTGCTGCGTGTTTTGTAGGATCAGCGCTTGCCGCCACTCTGTGCCGTGCCGCAAAGCAGCAGCAGCAGCAGTAGGAGTAGTAGTGGCTCTTCGTCGTTTAAACACTCAGCCGGAATGCATACTGCCACTGCCACTGCTGGCAGCACCGCTGCTGTGCCACTGCCGCCACAACCACCACCGCCATCAGCGCTGTCGCCGCTGCTACCGCTGCCGCTGTGCCCGTGCCTGCTGAGCCGGGACGCTGCCGACCGATTCGAGAATGGCTTTCACAGCCAGCCTCGCTGCTCTGCTGCTGCTGCTGCTGCTGCTGCTGCTCACCGACCACCAACGGCGTTCATTTGCCTGGCACCAGACGAACCTGCATTGGCTGCTGCTCGGTCGTCGTCACTGGCAAGACCGCCTGGCTGCGTTCACCGAGAGCGCCCAGGCTCGCCGCCAAGGAACCGGAAGCTTCTTTCGGGCACCGCTTGGTGCCTCCGCCGGCGGCCCTCGGCGGCGGATCGGACAGCTCCTGCCGTCGTCGCCTGGGCTCGCCCGGCGACCGGAAGCGCACGAACAATGCGCAAGCTGGCGTCCGGTGTGCGCCCAGCGGCACGTGGGCACGGCTGTGGCAGCGACGACAGCTACGGTGGCGGCAGTGGTGGCAGCAGCGGCGGTGGCAGCAGCAGCGGCGGCAGCGGCTGCTGCATTCGATTCGAAGTGCCTTCCGGAGGCTGATTAGGCGTCTCGTAGCTACCGACTACCCTGCTTCCTCTGGGCTTTGCTCCGTTCGCACTTGCCCCCAGGGCGCTGCCTGCTGGTGCTGCCGCAGAGCCTCAGCCGCCTGCTGCCAGCCACCTGCTGCCGCTGGGCACTCGAGTGCGGATGACGCCGGTGCTACACCTGCGGTAGCGCAACCATCTCTCGGTGCGTCACGCGGCTGCTCGCGGTTATTGCACGAGTTTGCTTATCTCGTCGTAGCATTAGTAAGTTAGCCTAGGCGCAACGAGAGCCATTGCGTGACGCCAGCCGAGACGGCCATCGTTCGCAGATACGTGATGTAAAACACTACCGGTGTTACCGGAGATTTTGGCTGCTACGCCATTTCTTTCGTGGTTTCCTTTGAGCTGCAGCAAAGGTCATGGCCAGTCATGTAACGAGCCCTCGCGCAGCGCTCCTCCTCCTCCTTGTGTGCACCGATGCCTTGTTGGACACGCTCGCTCGCCGGCCTCCGCGCATTAGAAGTTAAATAGAACCATTCGTTTCAGCTCGTTCGTCGCCTGTTATAAGTCTTCCACCTCAGCGCAGTAGCGCTCACACATTAGGTGCAGCTCCGGATGCGTGTTTGTATCAGCATTCCCTGTATCAGCATCGCCTGGCCGCGATAAGTTCAAGTGCCATGCAAACGTTCGATGGGCTTCGCCTGTAGTGCGGGGCCCCATGGCGCTGCCGCCGCTGTCTTGAGACCGACCAGGTAGCCATCTGTCTAGGCACTGGAAGCGCGGATGGAATATGAACTGGTCGCACAAGCGGTGCAAGCCGAAACTGGATTCTCTTGGCGTGCTGCCGTTTGCTTTGCCTTTTTAAAGACACTTATTTCGGGCTTCTGCTGATCTCGGTTCAGTAAAAATGGCAGCAGGCTCTCTCCTTTCACCCTCTGCATTTTCACTCCTGCCGCCATTCCGTGCTGCTTCCCTCTCCCATCCTCCTCACTGTGCCGCCTGTCGGCATCTGCCCAATGGCACTAAAGAGGTCTGCTGAATTCGACTTAGCACTGGACGCTGTTAAACCCGGCCCTCGCCAGCCAAGGAGGGAGCTGGCCTGCTTCGTGCTACCACGGCTGCGCCGGCACAAAACGCTCAATTACCCATTGCTCTGTTGGCCGTGCGCGTTCTTATTGCCACATCGTCGTTCTTATTATCGCATGCGGCGGTCATGGTGTCACTGTAGCGATGCCTGCCTGACAGCAGGTGAGACTGAAGAGCAACAGTCAACCAATGCTGTCTGGGAGGGGCGGCGCCATGCGGCTGCGATGGGTGCGCTCGCCTAGCTGCACCCAGCTTGTAGGAATGCCCTTGTCGCTGCTCTAGCGGATGCAGCCAGCGATGCAGGAACCAGGGTGGCAGACGGTACCAGCGAGGGCGGCGTTAGCGATTGCATAAAAATTGTTTTATTCGCTGTGCTACGGCCAGTGCCAGTGCGTGCACACTGGTTAGGGATTGTCACAAAGGTATCATTGTCTGATGGGAAGTGAGGTAGCGTTACAGGAGGCCACTTTGCATTCGATTCATGGCATGTTCCATCGTACGAAAATACATACCTAGTAGTACTGGTCAGTCTTGCTTTCATTGCGGGAAAGCCCAAGTTCACGGCTGGCTTACCGGGCACCGTCAGTGCCGGGTAAACTACGGGGCAGGCAAGTCGGCTGTGCTCTGCTAATATCCCTTACAGCTATGGTGGCCCTCGGCTTCGGCCAGCTTCTTGATCGCAGACCATAATTTCGTGTCAGCATGTACTAATTAGCTAGCAGCTGTGACTAAAAGAGGACCCGGATTGGAAGTGAGCCTGAATCTGACAGATTTCTGGCTACTCCAGACTCTCAGCCGGCAAGTTGTGGAGTTATGTCGTCGGAGGCCCTGGATAGTGACTGGTTTTCTGCTGCTGCTGCTGCTGCTGCTGCTGCCGCTTGCATGCCACACATTGCTCTGAGAGCTAGCTGCTGTACGTTGGTCGGCCTGGTCGAATCAGTGCCGCAGCCGATGATTTGAGCTCTGGCCGCCGAGCAGAGCCGACGGTTCAGCGATGCTTGCACGTCTAGCAGTGTCTTGCTTGGCTTGTGTGCTGCTAGCGGGCGGCGCCAAAGTGTCCCCCTGACTAGCCGCCACTTACTTGTACTAACCGCCACTTACTTGTACTAACTGTACGCGACTAATCAAAGGCCCGACGGGAGCAATCTCGTGGGCTGGTGCGGGCGGCGGAGGGGGCGTTACCCAGTCTACTAAGTTGCGTGATTCGTCGCTTCCCCCAGCGCTCGGCCTGGCAGCATATTGGCACACAAACTCGCTCACCCCTAGCTGGGCAAGAGCATGCCACATCTCGGAGCGGCAGCAGTGGCAGCACGCTCTGATGGCACTTGCATTTGCACAGCACCGACTGTCGCAGGCAGCGCGATGCCGCTGACAGACACGGAGAAGCAGAGGCAGCTGCTAATCAAAGAGCTCATGCAAACGGAAGAGGTCTACGTGACGGACATGATCGCCGTCGCCGAGGTACGCGCTGCCAAATGCCCGGCCTCGACTACCCCCGTCGGCAGCTTGCAGGGGGGGGGGGCTCGCAGTGGAGGCAGTCGTTCGCCAAACGGTCTGACCTGCTGCGGCGCTGCTTGCATCCTTAGCTTCTGGCAGTGAGTGCGCCGTCCTCCCATCCTCAGCGCTGTCCTCCGTCGTCCTCCCATTGAGTCCCTCACTGCTGGCCCCCACGGCTGGCTCTCCGGGAGCGTGAGAGTGTAGCGAACACGTGGCGCTGCTGTCCTGCGAGGATTCTTGCTGCTGCCCACCCACCACGATCGATGCAGTCAACACCTGCAGCACTTCGTCCGATCCCCACTTGCAGGCCTTCAAAGAGGCTGCTGTTGTCAGGCCCCCCCCCCATCGCTCAGAAGTCGATGCTAGCTAGACCAGGCAACCCTGCAACCTCCAGCCAGTCTACCCTCGGCCGATCTTGTAAACGATTTTGGAACGAGGAGTTTCAGCGACCACCCACCGCCCTTGAACTCTCGTGCTAAAAAATCGAACTAGGAAGTAAGCGCTGTTCAGAAGGAGCTAGTCGCTCTTCCGTGTCAGCACTGCTGGGAGCACATAGTGACCTTCTCAGGAACAGTGTGACCTTCGTGAAGTCTCGCTTGCTAGTTCTGCAAGCTCTCTCGGCACCGGTTTGGTACAGCTGATCTGCAAGCCCTTCTTAGGCGCCCGTCGTCTCGTCTCTGGAGTGTGATGTCATCGTCTCCCTTCTGCAGCACCGCCGTATTTTGCTAATAATAATATATAATATTTAATAATACAGCAAATAAATACATATTTATAATAATAAAATATAGCTATATTATTCTGCAGCACTGCCGTATTTTGCTAGTAAAAATATAGAATATTTAAAAATACGGCAAATAAATAAATATTTATAATAATAAAATATAGCTATATTATTCTGCAGCACTGCCGTATTTTGCGCAGGTCTTCTGCAGTCAGCTGCTCGAAAACAAGTTGCTTTCCAAGGCCGACTTGGATGCCATCTTTGTGAACTGGAGGGAGCTTATCCAGTGCAACCGAAAGCTGGTCAAGTGAGTCGTTTGCCTTCCGGTTAGCTATCATCGTTTTTGGCCGACGAGCCGGGGCTGCAGGAGCTGGGGGGGGGGGCTCGCTGCAGCATACAGCTCAGTCGCACTTTACTGCGCTCGCTGGTGCTGTGACACTCCAGCGGCGGCGTCGTGTGCTGTGACGGCCAAACAGAGGCTGCGTGCTGCTGCTCGGCCACGGCACACCCGTCGCCCGGTTCCGGCTGCGGCCGCTGTCAAACCGAGGCTATTGCAGGGCGATGAAAGTGAGAAGCCGAACAGTCGGTGCCGGCAACCCCATTACGGTCATCGGAGACATATTGGCCGAAAGTGTAAGGACTTTCCGCTGTAGCTGCCGCATATTCGACTGCTTGCCCCTGCCTTAGGTCCTGTGCGACGGTGGTGCGGCCGCACGCCTGTACACTCTGGCTGCCCGCGCTGCCCCGCCATCCGCCCTGCTGCAAGTTCGGACGACTGCCGGTGGTGGACATGCCCTGCGAGCGTGCCTGCTAATGCGTGCGAGTGTGCGTCAGCGCCTGCATGTCTGTGCTCGAGCACATGTCTGTGCGCGCTGGTGTGCGCCGAACGAGAGTCGCTTCCTCGGTTGCCCCCCGCATCTGCCGCAGGTGACTACATCCCGGCGATCCCCGCTTGCATTTGCAGCTGCCGACCATGACTGCCTACATCCGGTACTGCAGTCAGCAGCTCAACGCCGCCGCGCTGCTGCAGAAGCGCTGCGAGACGGATGCTGCTGTCAAGGAGTTCCTGGCGGTAGGACTTTTTTTCTCGCTGCCATTCCATTTCTAGCTCTTTGCTATGAATCGACTGCCGATTGTGCAATTTTAGTGTTGTTGTTGCTGCGTTTGCCTGACTCGGTGGCACGTGCTCGTGCCAATGGCTGCCTTTGCAAAGCACCTAAACCTGTCGTTGGACTTTTTGATTGCTGTTCGAAATTTGCTGCTGCTACTGCCCTCTGCCTTCTTTTCGCCGCCCCTGTCCACATTCTTGCACGTTGCCCACTTCCTGCAGCGCATGTAGCAGGAAGTGGAGGCGATCGAAGTCATCGACGCAAATAATCAGACATTGGGATATAGCGCATCCCCCGATCAAGGAGCCGAGGATGAGCGTTTTTCTGTGCTTGGCACTGGTATTGGCGAGTCGAACTGAACGAATGGGATTAACGTGTACTATTTTGGAGGCGATCGAGGCTAAACAGGTTGTAAAAAGGTTATTAGGAGCTCACCCAACTCGTTCCGCAAGGAGTTTAAGCTCTTCTGCTGCTATACAAATGAGGCTGTTAAATCAGCTAAGATTTTTTTTTAAAGAGCAATAATAAACTCCTACTTATTAGTCTAAATCCTTACCTTTAATCGCTAGGTGCTATTTCCGCTATTCCCATAAGTAGTCTGGGGGGTGGGTAGTTTTTAATTACCACATATATGTTGGGGAAATATAAAAAATTCTCGTGAACTTTTTGATATTGGACTCGATAAAAGACTCGTTAACTTGTTGATATTAGAATGGCTCACGTCAGTCTGTAGCTACTGCTTTAGGTGTTAAGGGTAAAGTTAGGGGTAAAGGGGTCTGCTGCTGGTTGTAAAATGAAATTACCTATGTCCTTTGTGTTCAGTATTGTATGTCGTGCCGTCTTTACCATGAAGGTCATCTTTCGGAAATCTCTGCATGCTGACTAATTGACGAAGCACTCGCAAACGTTGAACCGTTTTGCTGCAAAGCTGTCAGCCTTCACTTAGGGTCTGCCAGCATTGCTTGCATGCTTCTTTCTGAGTCAGTTAATGATCTGTAGATACCCTGGGTCAGATGGTGTTTTTGTTGCCTGTTTGCAGAAAGTCACTTTTACCTGACTCTTTACTGAAGTAACGTTCAGTACTGCCCGTAGCCAATGTAGAACATGCCAAAATGAGCAACTTCTTGCTTTCTTTACTGCGCATGTTAGTTAAGTGCCTAGAAACAGATTAAGTTGTCTGAGTGTGATATGCAAATTCATTATTATTAGCATTATTGTTATTACGTCAGGAAACGCTATCTCAGGTCCAGTCAGATGTCGACGTGTGCAACCAATTATGTCCTGCGTGCACTTCTGCCGAGGTTTTTTTTTTACACGCTCTCCTTTGTTGTAACTAGATTTAAGCCTTGTCTTGAATGTGAGTAGTGGAATGGTTATCTCGATAGCTCAGTTGTTATAGCGCTGGGCCAGGAATGTTCCTGCTAGAGCTAATGGTTTTTTCCTCTCAGTTCAATGGTAGACTGCCTTTGGTCGGCAGGCAAGCTGCATTAAAACGATTGTAGGATTGCAGTGCTTGTGTAAATGGAACTGCATGCCATCTTCTCCCCTACTGTGGACTCTCGTGCACCAAGTCCAGCTGTCCTCGGTTTCGACTTCTGCCCTGCTCCCGTCCTAGTCCCGCCCTTGCGACTCAGCTACGCTTCTCGCTCTCTTTTTCTAGAATGAAATCGAGTCTCTGTTGTTGGCTACCGCGTGTACACCGAAAGCTGCTTACGCTTTGAATGAGCTATAGGAAACTACTGCATAGCACCTATTAAGTGCGTGTGACTTTGCCGAGTTACTGGTGGTGATACATCGCATCCAAGCAGTGCACGTGTCCATCGCCGTGCGCATTCACCTGAAATTAGCAAACCAGTTTTGAGGAGGGAAAAGTGAAAGCGAACAGTGTGTTCAGCCAGAGTTGGGGGTTGTGTGTGGGAGTGAGGCTGCTTATGTCTGCTCCCGGGGCTCCAGTGACAGATCTACTTCCAACCTTTCATTTTAGAAAGCTGCTCAGTCGCCAAGGATACGAGGAATGCCCCTCAGCAGCTACCTGCTGAAGCCCATGCAGCGAGTCACCCGCTACCCGCTGCTGATCGAAAAGGTACTCGTACGAGTCGGCTCGTGTGTGCACCAAAGGTCACTCGCACACACTCTCCACATGTCACTATGCAGCCACGGCTGCAGCAGCATGACCTGCTTGACGGTGCAGCGCAGCTTCGGACCTGGCGTGATCTGATCACACGTGTCATGCTTGCTGTTGATGCCCTTTCCGCACTTTTCCTCCTCGTCATTATTTTCAATCATGAGGAGAGGTGCTCGCTTTTCTCTACACAGGTCGCGAGTTCGAGTCCGGCAGTGGGCAATCTTTTTGCCTTCTCCAAGCGGGAATGATAGGCGCTAAGGCTCTTCTGCCGCAATATAAATGATTCTGCCGAATCAGCTGACATTTCCACTTTTCCTTTTTATTTTTTTTAATCACAGCTACATTTGCCAGCCTAATGCAAAAATCCTACCTGTGGCGTGCATTGCAGTTGTGGCAATACTCAGGCTACGTGCTTTGGCAGAGCACGTAGCCTGACTGCTCCATGTTGCTTCGTTCTCCGTGCTCTGCTCTGTGCTCTGCTCTGTGCTCTGCGCCAGCACATGGCCCCCTCACATTAAAAGCGTTGCCAGTCGCAACCCTGCTCGCCCCGGGCGCTGTCTCCGCTCAGATCAAGGGCTGCACACCGGCCGACCATGCTGACCACGCGAACATCAACGAAGCCCACCAGAAGGCAGAGGAACTGGCCAACCAAGTGAACGAGGGCGTCCGACAGAAGGACAACTCGGACAAGCTGGAGTGGATTCAGAATCACGTGCTCTGCGAAGGGCTGCCCGAGGTGCTACTGCTGCTGCACCATGAGCTCTGCGCCGGTCCGTTTTCCACCCATCGTCCAGCCTCCCTTCCCTCTCAATCCCGTTCGTTTTTGCCCTGCGTTTGCACATCTGTGCCCTGACCCACTCGACAGTGCCTGTGGCTCAGGCGGAAGTGTCATGGCGCTCGCTGGGCTGCTGCTGTGCCTTCAAGACCTTGCGCTCGTCTGCTCACCCCCAGCTGCCAAGGGCATCGAGCAGGAGTTGACGCTCAGGAGTTGACCGTGCATGCGCCGGAAGCGGCTGACCAATCTCGTCCCCTTGACTGGACGAGCCGCTTTGCCCCTCGCAGGACAGCGATGCACGAGTTGGCGCCGCCGTCGTGCCCTGTTGCCTTGCGCATCCATCTCGTGCGAGATGCGAGCGTGCCCACTTGTCTGTTGCAGAAGCTGACCTTTAATTCGCTGACGAATTGCCTGGGCCAGCGCAAGATCATACACTCGGGTGCGCTTCAAAAGGTTGGTAGCTCAGATGCGGCCGCCGGAGGCGCTGGAAAAAAACGGTGGTGGCCGACCGCTCTCGCCTCTTTCTTGCTCATCCTCCTCCCACTCACCCGTCTCCCGTCGCTGTTGCCAGGTACGCAGCAGCAAGGACCTCTATGCGTTCCTCTTCAACGACTTCCTTCTGCTCGCGCAAGCAGTCGGGAGCGGCTCCGGCATCAAGCCATTCGGCCTCGATGCCGTCGGTATCACGCATAAACTCTATCGGACCGTAAGTCGCTCGTCGAGCTGCAGCGTGCGAGCGCTCGCCTGCTGCTCGACTGAGCCGCCGCTGCCGCCGGTGGCTCGGCGCCCGAGTGCAGAGCAGCGGCCGCTCGCCACTGCGTGCGTCCGCTGACCTCGCGCCGGCCGTCGCGCTCATTGCAGCCCTTCTTTCTGAACGAGCTGGCCGTCAAGCCTCTGCCGGCGCCCGAGAAGTCGGAGGCGGAAGCGTGCAGCTTTCAGCTGAGCGTGCAAGGCGATCGCGGCATGGAACTGAGGGCGTCGTCGACCACGGACAGGTAGCCAGGCAGCCCGGCGCGATCGGTAGCCTCGGTGCGCGCCGCTATGCCGAGAGCGCTCTGCTGTCAGGGGGCGGAGCGGGTGCTACCAGCTTGCACCGGATGTGGGGGATGGGTTGAAGGTTTTAGGGGCGTGCACAGCCCGTGGCAGGATATCCTGGCTGAGAGCTGTGTGCACGCGGCAGCAGGGTTTGTCAAAAGATGAATGTGACCACAAAAGGATGGACTTAAATCTGGAGCCGACTGGAATATGAACGAATCACGAATGGCAGTACTTCAGGGTGACCCTTCGGCTGCTACATGCTGATGCCGCTTCAGAGGCCGCTGTGCGCCGGCTGTCTGCCGAGCTTGCTGTTGCAGCCGCCCGTCGACTGGTCGCCCGGTGCTCAGGAGTCACGGGGAGAGATTAGAAAGAGTTCGTTTTATTCGCAAAAGCTTGTTCTCGGAGGGCCGGAGGGGGGTAGAACCGGTTCATTCAGTACCCACTTACTGAGGCGTCCTCAATCGTCGGGCACACTGTGTGTTCACCCTCCTCTCCGCTGCGCTCCGCCACCTGCGCTTTGCCATTCGGCCGCTGTGCCCGGGTGGTGGAGCGGGTCGCTTGCTGTGCCCATCGTGCACAGGACATCCACTTGTCTTGCTGCTTAACAGTGAGGGGCTCCTTCGAATGATGCCTCGTTCTCAAGTGTCGCTCTCTTCCGCGTATAGGGACACGTGGGTGAAGCGCCTGCAGCAGCACTCGGAAGCCTACCTCGTCACCGAGAAGAAAGGACGCGAGCGAACTCACTCTCGTTCGTACACGGCGTCTGCAGCTGCTGCTTGCGCTGCAACTGCCGCCAATGCTCTGCACGCGGCCGCGGCGGCTTCCAGCCGTTAGCCGTCCTCCCCTCTAATCATTGCTGCTGCATGACCTTGGTCACCAGTAAGTGGCAGGCTGCCAGCTTCCATGGTCAGCAGAGGTATGACTGCGAGTTGAACCGGTAGCATGCGCCATCCTATCTGGCGCTATGATACTCAGGGCGGATCTGTAAGTGAAGGAATACCTGCCCCCCCCTGAGCAAAACAGATGGAGGCGGCCTGAGTGGGCCCAATGGCACGGCTGGCTCTCTCGGCGATTCAGCGCCGTTGAGCCAGCTCCTGAGAGCGACTGGCTGCGTTGCCGTCCAGCTTGCTTGTTTTCCGTTTTCTCCTCTTTTTAGCCTTGCAGTGAGCTCATAGTGGCATCGTAGGTTATGCATTCTGTGGTCGTTCGTTGCATTGTTTGCTTAAGCAACTTGAACGTAGACACGATGCTTTCGAGAGTGACCAGGCACTGCCTCGGTGTGTCCTGTGATTTTTGGATGCGTCAGATATACCTCTCTGGAAAAATGCATCTGCACTGGGACTAGTTTGGGGAATGCTCAAGGTTTGAGACTTCTTGTTTTACGCATGCACATAAATAGGCCAGATCTAGTTTGAGAGTATGCAAGTAATGCAGTTAAAGCAAGAAACCAGTTCACTTAGTTTCCTGATAAAATAAGAGCCGAAGAGCACTACAACACTGCTTTAGAAGTCTTGGCAAACACACGAGATGCCAAAACCATAGTAACCGGCATGGGTTACGTGTTTCCTGAAATTATGAGACGGTGGTTTAATTTAGTGCAAGCATTTAGCAAACTGAGATAGCTAAAATCTAGGGCACAATTTTAAAGAACTTTTTAATTCCTTATTTACCAGAAAATGCTGTTCGATTTATCCTTTCCTGCATCGCCGAATTTTAGCATCTCTTCGAACAATATCAAACTTTTGGTTGTGAATGCTTGAATTAACATGCTTCATACGATCATTGATTGCTGAAAAATGTCTAACATGGTTGGTGAGATAACTTTTCATAGATTCGGATACAAGATGCATCTAGTAAATGTTTGAAATGCTCCCACGGTACAAGAAAATAATATCTTCCGAGAATGGTGACTATGTCGGTAGCCAGAAATTGCCCCAGTTACTACTGAAGCAGGGTTACTGCACATATTTTTCAACTGGTAAGATTAGGTTGGTAGAATGTCCGATTTGTTACAAGTATTGCTAACTGAAGCAAGTCATGTGCTCTGGGGAAATTTGGTTGGCCTTGCATCCATGAAAAAAACTGAATTATCAGAGATTACAAGTCGATCCTCAGGGTGCAGTGCTGAGTGCTGCTCTGTTTTGTGTTGGCGATGACTGGCATGCACATGCTGCTCCGTTGCAGCTACCTGCCTGCCCCTGTGGGGTTTGCATGGCAGAGCCTCTTTCTTATTTAGTGATCCAGCAGCAATTGTCCAGGGGCATTGGCCGTATTCTAGTCATTGTTATGGAGGGCTGCGACCTGATGGCTAAAGATGAGTCAGGTAAGGAGTGCTGTCCACCATCACCTATTCGTCAAAGTTCGGCTTTAGGCAATCCCGACTGTACATGTGTCGTCCAGTGGCTTGAGCTGCAGCAGCAGCTGCTGCTGCTAAATCCTCACAGTTTCTTTCTGCCACTTAATGAAGCAGCTTGCAGAAAAACTAAAGGATTAACTGCTTATAGCTTCCTGCCATGCAAGCTATAATAATAATAATAATAATAATACTATTGATAAAGCGCCACCAGAGAACTCTCTTTCTAATCCCTTTACATTTGCTGCAAAGGGAACCGCGATTGAATGGTGAGTAATATCATGCTTGATAAACAACACGAATAACATGGTTAGGGGTGACATGCACAGGTCAGCATGCAAATGTGGTTAGTGGTAGCATGCAAAGTGTCAGCACACATAAGCACATCAAGGACGAATCTCAGGGACCCACTAAATGCTGTCCTAAATAGGTGTATTTTTGAGTTCTTTTTAAATGTGGTCAAGTCAGGGTGTGTTCTGACGCAAGTCGGGAGGGAGTTCCAGGCTTTGGGAGCCTACGAACTAAATACACTGTCTCCAAAGGATTTCAGGTTTGTACGAGGTATTGTAGACTGTTGGATTCCGAAAAGCGGGTGGTACGATGCTTGGCCTGGTGGGGGAGTAGATCTGAGAGATAGGCTGGAGCCAAAGAATGAATTGACCTAAAAGTGAGCGACAAAACCTTGAAGTTCATTGCTTGACTGGTAGCCAGTGCAGGTCGGCAAGAAGTGGCATGATGTGGTAACTGCGACGCTCACGACAGACAAGCCTAGCTGTGGAGTTTTGCACCAGCTGCAATCGCCTGATTGCACGTGCCGGTAGGCCAGTAAGCAGTGAGTTGCAGAAGTTGAGACGGTATGTCACGAATGCATGGACCAACTTAGACGTGGTCTCCTTATCTAAACAAGCCCGAATTTTAGCAATGCTATGTAGCTGAAAGTAGGCATACTTGACTGTGGAGCTGATGTTGTTGTGAACCTTCTGGTAAGATCAGCAGCTATATATTTTCTTATGTGGCTGCCATGCAATTCCTTGCCTTGTTGCTGTCTGATTGTCCTTGTCATGATTGTGCAAGGTCTGCATCTAGTGCAGTCCAAATATCCAGTGTAGTTCCTATATCCTCTGCTCTTCTCATATACATTGCAGTCCCCATATCCAGAAATGTCATCTTCCTGAGTTTCTCCAAATTTTCACAAGATGCTGTGGTCAATCGCAGTTCACCGTCTTGATGTTTAGAGTTGCAGCCAGAGTAGTATTGCCTAGTCCACTAACCAACTAATCTACTTGGATTGACCCGGCAAATTCCGTAGGGGTAATTGTGAGGTCAATTTGTTCGCTGTAAAGCTCTGGTCGTGTAATTTGCCACGATTTCTAATCTTGCAAACTGCATTTAGCCTGGTCAGTTTCTGGCAGTTGAGGTGGTGAGCAAGAGTATTTCTACCTGCATTTGTGCGTTCATGGCGATTGCTCAGCACTCTGGCTGCGCACAGATGGTCATGGAAGAATGTTAGTGTGTCCACGAAGAGTGTGCAAAAGTGGGTGTAGCCGGAGCACGTTTCAATGTCCTTTGGCCACTCCTCCCCGCTCAGGGAGGGTGTCATACATCGTGTGGCGTTCATGTTTCGCTATGCAATCGCTCATTCACTCATGAAGAACTGTTTTGTCTGTTTTACCAAACGACCCGCTTTCATGCATTCATGCATCACCCTGCGGCTTCCCAGCAGCCCCAAAGCTTTTGGGATTGAGCTGCGTCCTTCTCAATTTTAAATTTGGTATTACCAGAATGCATCACCTTGTGCGTGACCTGCTGTAGTGTTTGATGTTCCAGCTGTTCACTGTTCGAGAGGTTTCGCATTAAGTGAGCGGCATTCTTTTACTTTTATTTTGATGCTCTTAAATCGGGTGCATCTTGACAGTCACCATGTGTGTGTGTGTGTGCGCGCGCGTGGCTATATTTTGGATTGAATAGATACGAGCTGCATGGCATGCAGACTTTCTTGAGGCAGATTCAGTCAGCTTCTGCCGCCTGCGGATCCTTGTCTTGCCCCTAGCAGTGGCAGGTTGGGGACCGAGGATTGCGTTGACCGCCATCGTGTCTGGCTCTCTTGTAGGAGGAAGCGACCCCTATTGTGAGGTCAGCATGGGAGGCACGACTCAAAAGACCAAGGTCATCCCGGGGTGCCTGAATCCCAAGTGGAACTCGGGCATGCAGTTTCCTATCAAAAGTGTGTGGGACGACGTGCTGTGCCTGACTGTTTATGACGAGGATAGGTACTCACCTAACGGTGCGTGGATGCGGCCGCGTGTGCAAGGGCACTTTGCGCCCCCGTGCCGCACCTGCTGGCCTGCTAGCCTCGCTTTCATCGTCCCCTTGCTGCTGTGATGTGCTGCCATCCTGTGCACAGTCTGACGATTTGAATCCACTCAGCTGGAGCCTTTGGAATCCATCATTTCCCCGAGTTTCGTGTTTCTTTTCCGCCACCTTGTCTTGCTGCCCAAAATAAAGCCGTTGGAAGCCTGCATGAAAAGTCGAAGTGTGTCGTACTTAACACTTGGATTTTTGTGCCGGGTCGCCTTTTGTCTTGCAGACTTTCTTGGTCGCACTGAAATGCGCATAGCTGAAATTATCCGTGAGAGCAAGGACAGGCGTGGTCCGCTGGTGAAGCGCTTGCCACTGCAGGAAGTTAGCCGAGGCGAGATCGTTGTCAAATTTGACATTCAGCTTTATGGAGACAGACAGTCAGCAGCCAGCTAGTGCGGCCTATTTGTCTCCGGACCACGTCATACCTAGGACAGTGCATGGAGCACTTCTCGTTAATTTCTCAGGCATTGAGGCGGTATGTGGTGCAGTGGCTTCACCGTTTCACAAACTCTCGTGGAGTGTTTGCAGGGTACTACTTACTAGTGAAGGGTTGAGTGCTTCAGCGATCGGATTGTCCGGTGATCGCACGATTGCACAAGCGCTTCGGCAGTTGAGGTACTGGTGCATTAGCAATCTGCAGCTAAGGCACTAGTGCAATATTCTCAACACTCGTCAATTTAATTATTTGCGCTACCTTGCCCATCCCATCGTGCTGTCCCTCCTGATCGGCGTGCTTTGGGCTGGTGCTGCTTCGAGTTGTCTCCTTCGTGTTTCCATGCTGAAAGCAGGATGTAATGTGAAGGACCGCCCGCCGTGGTGCGCTGCCTTGCAGCCTTGTAGGATTAGTCGTCGTTGGCCGTGATGCAACGCCTAAGGTGCTGACCAGAAAACTGATTATGCTGCCGACGCTTGACGATTTTATGTGCAGATGCACCCATGTCCCATGTTGCTTTTTTTTGTTCAGCAAAATGGACCTGACTGGCGAGTCATTCATTTTTTTGTCAGTTGCTACCACTGCCCTTTTGCCTTTGCAAGAGTGTCATCGAGCAACCAATTGCACAGTACTTGTGAGAGCACTTTTGGCCGGCCACATTATTGCGGTATCGGAATGTGTAAGGACTCGCAGGCGTTTTACCGTGTTTAGCAGATTAGCTGCTTGTGATACACACGGCGCTGGTTGCAGACACTTCTTACGTGATATTTCCTATGCAAGACGTAGCATGCTGCTCTATCACTGACGTTTCTGTGAGACCTAGGATGAACGGCGATTCTTTATGAGACCAATCACACTTTGTCATGCAACTGGCAATTTATGTTGTATTTTATTTACCGCTGTACCGTAAATTCGTGTCATTAAAAAGCAGCATGTCGTACGACCGTTTTGTCGTCTTCTGCTGTCTGTCACTTGCATCACTCTGCGTCCTTTCCTTCCGGCTGAGCGATTAAAGCTAAGGATCGAGCGTCGACCTTGACCTGGCTGAGCCAGCTGAGGTAAAGCTGTGTTGTGATGATCTGGGCATGCTATTTCAAATCGACTTGTCATTGGGTTAGCACATTGCCTCCACTATCAAGTCTGCCTAATTTCAACTAAGGAGCAGCGCCTAAATTAGAGCCTGGTTATACTAGAATACGACGGTCAGACCAGGTCACACTTTTGTAACATCACATCTAGATTTCTGCAATTTCCTTTATTCAGGACTCCTGGCCTGTGCCTTTAGTCGTCTGCAAATGGTGGAAAACTCAGTAGCTCGTTCGATCTGTCGTCAGTGGCTTAGCTGCCATATGTAATGTAATGTAACTCCGTCAGTAACTCCACAAAGTCATAAAGACCATGTGGGTGTTACGCAGGAGAGTTTTGTATAGCGCACTCACAGCCTAAGCGGCATCACACCACTCCAGTCTGAGCTACCTAGAAGCCATATAGAATCGCCTTTAGACCCTGTCTGACGTTAAGGTCCATTGTATCAGCCCTCGTATACGACTTGGGTCCTCCAGTGTGCATTCCCACCACCGGATCCTCGATTTCCTGTCGTCTTGCCATCCCCTGGACTAAGTAGAAATACTCTGGTGAGTGTGCCTTCAGCTTGGATGCACCGAAGGTCTCGAACTCGCATCTGCGGTCAGTGCTTGCAATGACTTTGCATCATTTAGGTCTTTGCTAAAGACGATTTTCATCCGCTAAGCTTTCCCTTAGTTCAGTGAACTTGTCTCTTTTGTTACTGTTTGCTTCGTATCGGCGCATAATTCAGCGCATGCTACTAGCCAGAGGTCCTACTGACTAGTGGCCCTGGGTGTCTTACTGTGTGATTTAGCATGCTTGTACAGCTTACCTTATGATCCTTGTGATGATCTAGCCGATCGCTTCTCTCGATTCTGTGTGCAGAAGATAGATAAGATCAGGGAATTCATCCCTGCGATAACATCCCCACTAGACTGCTGTTTCCCGATTCCTGGCTGCACCTCAGTGTCTACATTTAAGCAGGTCACTAGTGACCTCGTCCTGAAGTGCATATCTCAATCAACGAAGACAACTAGTCCTCTGGACCCTATTCCCACTGTCCTGCTATTACGTTGCATGATCTGCTGCTGCCATGCATAACTAACATCATTAATAAGTCATTAATAATAATAATAATAATTCACTTGATAAAGCGCCATCAGAGAACTTAATCTCTCTCTAGGCGATTTACATTTGCTGCAAAGTGAAATGCAAGTGAATACTAAGTAAAATCATGCTTGAAAAACAAACAAAATGAAGGATATGGTTAGGGGTGACATGCACAGGGTCAGCATGCGAATGTGGTTAGTGGCAGCATGCACAGTGTCAGCACGCATAAGCACATCAAGGACGAATCACAGGGACCCACTAAATGCTGTCCTAAATAGGTGTGTTTTTAGGTTCCTTTTAAATGTGGTCAGGTCGGTGGATGTTCTGACGCAGGTCGGGAGGGAGTTCCAGGCTGTGGGAGCATACGAACTAAATGCACGGTCTCCAAAGGATTTAAGGTTTGTACGAGGTATTTGTAGACTGTTGGATTCCGAAAAGCGGGTGGTACGATGCTTGGCCTGATGGGGTAGTATATCTGAAAGATAGGCTGGAGCCATAGAATGAAGGGGCCTAAAAGTGAGCGACAAAACCTTGAAGTCAATCCGTTGCTTGACTGGTAGCCAGTGCAGGTCGGCGAGAAGTGGAGTAATGTGGCAACTGCGACGCTCACGACAGACAAGCCTAGCTGCCGAGTTTTGCACCAGCTGCAATCGCCTGATCGCTTATGCTGGTAGGCCAGCGAGCAGTGAGTTGCAGAAGTCGAGACGGGATTTCACGAATGCATGTTCCAATTTGGACGTGGTATCCTTATCTAAACAAGCCCGAATTATAGCAATGTTATGAAGCTGAAATTAGGCAGATTTGACTGTGGAGCTGATATGGTCGTCTAACGACAGGTCGCTTTCGAATATGACACCTAAATTTCGAGCTGATTCAACTAGAGATATGCTGGCAGAGCCAATTTTGAGTTTCAGCCTTTCCAATTTCTGAATCACACTGGGTTTGCCCATAACTAGTAAGTTAGTTTTATCGTCATTTAGTTTTAGAAAATGTGCTGCCATCCACGTGCGGATGTCATCAATACATGCAGCAAGTGAGTTGAGAGAATTTGAGGTGCTCGAAGGCTGGGAGGGATCGAAGCAAAGGTACAACTGAGAGTCATCCGCATAGAAGTGAAAGCCAAGATTGTGCTTGGGATTCACGTCAGCAAGAGGGAGAGTATAAACCGTGAAAAGAACCGGACCTAGCATGGAGCCCTCAGGGACGCCATATTTCAGAGGTTCCTCGGATGATCTTCGTCCATTCACGTCAATACTCTGGAGTCTCTCACTGAAATAGGACCTGAACCACTGCAGAGCAGTGCCAGTAATGCCCGGGCGAGATGAGAGGCGCTCTAGAAGAACTTTGTGATCGATGGTATCAAAAGCTTCCGAAAGATCGAGCAAAACAAGCAGAGACACTCTACTCATTTTTGCATTCCTAAGTAGGTCGTTGTATACCCTAAGCAATGCTGACTCTGTGGAGTGATTAGCTCTAAATCCAGACTGAAACTTACTAGCAAGGTGTGAGGTTTCGATATACAAGTTTAGCTGGTCTGCCACAACCCGTTCCAGTGTCTTTGATAGGAATGGTAGAAGGGAGACTGGGCGGTAGTTACTAAAGTTCTCTTGGTCTCGTGTTCTTGAGAAGTGGCCTGACTACAGCTTTTTTGAAAGGTGCTGGGACAAGACCTGAGGCTAATGTACTAACTTACTAGTTGTGGGCAAACCCAGTGTGATTCAGAAATTGGAAAGGCTGAAACTCAAAATTGGCTCTGCCAGCATATCTCTAGTTGAATCAGCTCGAAATTTATGTGTCATATTCGAAAGCGACCTGTCGTTAGACGACCATATCAGCTCCACAGTCAAATCTTCCTAATTTCAGCTTCATAACATTGCTAAAATTCGGGCTTGTTTAGATTAGGATACCACGTCCAAATTGGTCCATGCATTCGTGACATCCCGTCTCGACTTCTGCAACTCACTGCTCGCTGGCCTACCGGCATGTGCAATCAGGCGATTGCAGCTGATTCAAAACTCGGCAGCTAGGCTTGTCTGTCGTGAGCGTCGCAGTTGCCACATTACTCCACTTCTCGCCGACCTGCACTGGCTACCAGTCAAGCAACGGATTGACTTCAAGGTTTTGTCGCTCACTTTTAGGTCCCTTCATTCTATGGCTCCAGCCTATCTCTCAGATATACTACCACATCAGGCCAAGCATCGTACCACCCACTTTTCGGAATCCAACAGTCTAGAAATACCTCATACAAGCCTTAAATTCTTTGGAGACCGTGCATTTAGTTCGTATGCTCCAAAAGACTGGAACTCCCTCCCGACCTGCGTCAGAACATCCCCTGACCTGACCACATTTAAAAAGAATTTAAAAACACACCAATTTAGGACAGCATTTAGTGGGTCTCTGTGATTCATCCTTGATGTGCTTATGCGTGCTGACACTGTGCATGCTGCCACTAACCAAATTTGCATGCTGACCCTGTGCATGTCACCCCTAACCATGTTATTCATTTTGTTTGTTTATCAAGCATGATTTTGCTCACCATTCAATTGCATTTCCCTTTGCAGCAAATGTAAAGCGCCTAGAGAGAGAGAGAGAGGTTAAGTTCTGTGAGGGCGCTTTATCAAGTGCATTATTATTATTGTTTGCTTTTGCATGCTTGCTAAGCATGATAATAATTTCATTAGCCCTTTTTTTGGTAGTGATTCTTTTGCAGCAAGCTGTGTGCGATGTGTAGCGAGTTGATGGAGAGTTTAGTCCCAATAGGGCGATTCACCAATAACCTGTTATTTATTATTATATATTATTATTTATTATTATTATTATAGTTATGTCACTCATGTCACTTTTAGACCCCTTGATTCTCTAACTCCAGCCTACCTATCAGAAGTACTCCCAACCAGGCTTGATATCGTGTCGCCTACTTTTCTGAATACAATCGTTTAGCTATACCTCGTTTGCATGTATGTATGTATTGATGGATGTGTGTGTATGTATGTATGTATGTATGTATGTATGTATGTACCTCCTTCTATAACTCCCAAAAGCCTATTTGGGCGTTACGCAGGAGAGTTTTCAAAAGCGAAATCAAAGCCTCAGCGGCTTTCGGTAGCCAGCAAACTTATTATAACGCAGCAAAGAGAAAGTGAGAAGCATGGCTGGTTCAGGGGATCAGTTGAGGCAGTGAGTAGCACGGAAGTTGCAACTCGAGACGGCTGGAAATAGTTCGCCATACTCGGCAGCAGAAGAGCAGATGTCGTTGAGTAACAATTGCATAAGCGAGATCCGTAGTCTATCTGCAGGATCTGCAGAGAAAACGCTTACGAAAAGCTCTGGCTCGTCTGGCTGCACTGCGGTGGCCAACTAGAGAAACCGGAAGGAGGAGTGCCAGCAGTCAGAGGATCGTCCCTTGCAGCCGGACGTTTTGCTAGGCTTAGCACAGGCCGGTCACTACTATTTCAGAAGACATACAGCGGAAAAATTAAAAGGCAAACTTTTAGGCAAATTCGAAGTCCCAGGATTATTAAATAAAAAGTAAAAACACTATACATATGTATAGCGTTCTCAGAGAGCTTTATCTGTACAGGCTTGGCTCCTCATTACGCCGCAGGGCTCGAGCCATCGACGTCGGCCGGCAAAGGCGAGCACGTTCGCCGCCCGCCATGTCAAACCACCAAGGCGGCAGCCCGCCTCTTAAGCGACGCATTCCGAACTGGAGTGTCCCGGAATGTCTCTTCAGTTCTTACCAGGCCCGGTGACCGCGGGCATTTCTAGGATTTTGGAATTGGGAAGGTCTAAACCTCGACCGAGAGGGGAGTGACAACAAGTTCAAGGTCTTCTCTTCAAATATAGTCGGAAAAGCTCCTTAGCCGCTTTACAGATGGGTTGCTTTCCTCTTATGCTGATTTTTCAGCTGTTCGAAATAGTTTTGACTTAGAATTATAAGAAGGCTTTTAGCCCTGTGCCGAAGATAAGCCACCAGAGAGTCTAATTATTAAAATAAAATAAATTCCCATCTCAAAATTGAAAAGCCTCATGAAGCGGACAAAATGCGCACAGCTGGGTTGCCGCCCTCAAGTCTTGTCTAAAAATAATCACCTCTTTAGAAAATCTCAAAATTCGATCAAATCCCGGTGCAGTTCAGGTCCTTAGAAACTTACCTGAATGTGCACAATAAAAGCGCTGAAGCGGCAGCGCTCTTTAGCATAGTTTAAGGAAAATTGGCGATCTCCATTTTTTGACGGTTGGATGATTATTGAACCTACGACTACTGACCCTACGACAATTGGCCTGTACCAACTCGCCTATACGACAATTGATATAAATACTATCTGGTCTGCGACAATTGAACCTACGACAACTAGCTTGTACTAACTGGCCTATACGACAACTGATCTATATGTCAATTTATAAGAATAATACACAATTTTTAATTCAAAAAATTGATATAAACAATTACGAATGAATTCGTGAGTCTGAATTTTTTTTATATTTATGCAGCAGGATTTTTAGTAAAACAGTTTTTTCTCTTAAAAGTCTCAAAAATGTCTATTACTTTGAGATAAAAATCGATCTTGATGTTACTGTAGCTTCTCAACTAACCATGCAACAAATATGCAATGGAACGAAGAAA
The DNA here is from genome assembly GCA_009760855.2 of Cristatella mucedo. Lineage (NCBI taxonomy): Eukaryota > Metazoa > Bryozoa > Phylactolaemata > Cristatellidae > Cristatella > Cristatella mucedo. The sequence continues at coordinate 1,076,777 of WPIO01000045.1, read as the reverse complement.
AGTTAGAACATCTGTACGACCGTAACCTTACACAGCCCGTTGAACTTTTTGGGCAAGCTCGCGGTATCTCTTTGCTTGGACAACATGGACGCCAGTGGTGCCTTGTAAGAACAAGGCAGTCTGCTTACTGTAGTCCATGCGAAGCCCTTTCAGAAATGTCCACATCGTCGGATGGTGGCATTGGAACAATACTTGGAGCCCTTAATGCCACCCCTCTACTGCATTAGTTAAACGAGCTACACCGTCTACTGACTACCCATACTGATTCCACATCCCCACAGGGAAGAGCGCACTGCCGTAGTTATCACCTCGGCCTCGAAGACGTCTGCCTCGGATGTAGGTATGCTCGAAGTCTGAGATCAGTTCGTTCCTACGCTCATGGGATGGCATAGAGTCGGACAGCAGCTCAAATGCTTCGATGACGTCAGTATCCGGTACATGCGCCAGTGCTGGTAGACATTGAACTGCACTGCGTATAACATCATCAGTGTCATACTCCTCTTTCCTTCATAACTCGTTGACCTTTCGTGTAGCGCTCTGAGTGAGATGGAAGTAACAGCCCGTACTTGTAGTTGTCGAGTACAAGGCAGAGAAAGCATTAATAGCTGATGCTTCGAAATCGATGAGAACTTTTGGGGGTTTGCAGCAGGTATGAGACGCTTGACTTCGGCGAGAAGGCGATCGTATGTTGCGCGAGTCTTGTTTGGAAGTAGGCAGTATGGTCCAACAGCGATAACTCCTGGGACAAATTGAAAATGAATGGCGTACAGTTGAAAGAAAAGTAATGGTAACTACTTGAAACGTACCGTCAGCTAGGCGCACGTCTGCGAGAGCCAAGCCGTCAAGTAAGGTGTGTGCTAATTCCGAGGATAATCAGCCCCGACCATGTCCTGGTCCTGAGTCAAACTGTACAAAATCAGTGAACTTCTGAGGGATGTCAAATAACAGATCCGTGGGTATCGGTGGTGAAGTTCCGTAAGCCTCGGACAAGTCCTTCTTTCTCTGCCTCTGCAGAGCTCGATTCAAGGTTGACTTCTTCGGTAGAGCCATTAGCACGTCGTCAGATAAGTTCCTAGCCACAGAACCTTGCACTGCACTTGGAGTCGCAGAAACGTCCGACGTCTTAGCCTTCATGTCACCAACAGCCTTTCTTGCCCGGGCTATTGCTATGTTTACTTCGCGGCAGTGTTCCGGAGCGAGATTTCCAACGGCTGTAGTGCCATTCGTTATAAGACGAGCCTTGCAACCAAGCTGACGGTATTTGCAGCACCGCCAATTCGTAGTGCCGCTTGCATTAACGATTACTTTCCAGTATTCAAAGTTTCTATATATTGCAGTAGCATTTCCACGCTCGGAAATTCCGTACTGTATCGCTGACTCCATAGTTTATAAATATTTTTATGTTCAACAATTATTAACGTCACAAATTATCAATTCTATTTATTTATACGAGCTGATACCTAATCCTTATAATAGTCTATAACCTAATATCCTAATATATATATATATATATATATAACATAATTTGATTAAATAATATTGCCTATTTCTGATCTTAGGGCCACTTGTCAAAGATCAGTTGTCATATAGATCAATTTTCGTATAGGCCGGTTGGTACAGGCCAATTGTCGTGGGGCGAGTCTCAATTGTCGGTACACCTTTGTTGACACCCCGAAACTCTGCGTTTTGGACGCGCGCGTGCTGGAAGTTTCTTCAGAGTGAACAGAATAGGAAACGAGTGGCAGTCCTTTGAACAGACCAAAGCTGGAATGACGAAGGCCTGCTAAGTCCGGTAAGTTTATTCAGTCTAGTCTCAAATTGCTCTCTCGCCGCAGCATTTTGAAGCGGTCGTCAGCCTTCTCCAAATCAAACTAGTGCATCTTAGTTCTCGAGGGTTTTAGGCAGCGCTCCAAAAGTGTACAGTCCAGCAGCCGAATTTTGATCGAAAAACTTTTCAATCACATTCCGCGTGCCCAAAGCGGCGCTCCGAACGCGCCCGAGCCACCAAGCGGGCTCCTTTGAAATGTCAAAGAAGAATTGCGTCTTTAGTACCTTTTAAAAGGTCATCCCCTCTCGCAAAAGGGAATGCTTTCTGCAAACTAACAATAATAGATCATTATCATAAAAATGTCCATTTTTATAGCTCCCTAAAGTGAACTAAATTATTTTTATATGCTTTGAGGTATGCTAGAAAGGAAGCATGCAAGTTTCTGAGTGATCACACGCACCGTGTCAGCGTTTATAAGTGCACAAAGGATACAAGCAGGACACATTCGAACGCAGAAAATGCTATGAGCAACGGTGCGTTTAAACTTCTATTTAAATGTTGCAAGTCAGGGGATATAATGCCAGGCAGGAGTGCGCTCTAGGCTTGGGAAGCGTGGGGTACGGACATTCCCCCTGGACGTTTCCCCTCGGACATTCTTCCACGGCATTCTCACCGGACATTTCCCCCCTGGGGTAGGATATTTCCCCCGGTGTATGGTTTAGCTTTAGGGTTTAGGGTTTCTATGGTTTAGGCTTTAGCGTTTAGGGTTTTAAGGTTTATGGTTTATGGTGTAGAATTTAGGCTTTAGGATTTTTAGGGTTAAGGCTTTAGCGTTTAGGTTTTAGGGTTTAGTGTTGGTGAGCCGTGATGGCACACTAGGTAAGGCGGTTGCTTTCACGACCTCGGTCCCGAGGCCGTGGGTTCGATTCCTGAGGTGGGCGATCCTTTATCGCCACTGCAAGCGGTGGTGATAGCCGTAAAGGCTCTTCTGTCGCTATAGAAAAAAAGAGGCTGTTTAATCAGCTAGGAGTTATTTATTATTTATTTATTTATTTTATGGTTTAGGCTTTAGCGTTTAGGGTTTTAGGGTTTGCGGTGTAGAGTTTAGGGTTTTTAGGGTTTAGGCTTAAGCGTTTAGGGTTTATGGTTTAGAAACTAGGGTTTAGCGTTTATGTTATAGGGTTTAGGTTATAGGGTTTAAGTTTTAGGGTTTAGGTTTTAGGGTTTAGGACGGGCTGCGCCACCACCGCCTAAATCCACCCTTGCTCGTATGCCGCGCTTTATTAGTGCGCATTACAGCATAACTAGATCTCTTGAGGTCGAGTTATACTCAGTAGACTCTGAGGCTTAACGCTCATTGGCAGGAGCGCCGTAGCGCGCGCCCGCTTGGACGGGTACGAACACGTGCCTGGCGGCGTCGAGCCGAACCGAACTTCCGCGGGACCAAACTAATATAGCTCGCCGCTGGCGCAGCCGCCGCCGCTCGCTACATTAGAAACCATCCTTCCAATCCATCCATTCCTCCAATTATACTGAGTTGATTTTATTTTAATAGAACATGAACTTCATTTAATCATATATATATATATATATATATATATATATATATATATATATATATATATATATATACATATATATATATATATCTGTATTCTTAGTTATACATTCGTCAACATAGTGGGAAATGTCCGTGGGAATGTCCTAGGGTCCACGGGGGGGGGGGGGAATCTCCGGAGGGAAACGTCGAGGGGGATGTCCTACAACCGGGAGCACACATACTTTAGTGAGAAACGACTTTGTTTCAAAGCGACACACTCTGTCTGTCTGTCTATCTGCTCGTCTGTCTGTCTGTCTATCTGCTCGTCTGTCTGTCTGTCTGCCTGCCTACCTGCCTGTCTGTCTCTCTCTCTTTCTCTCTCTTTCTGTCTCTCTCTCTGTCTCTCTCTTTCTCTCTCTCTCTCTCTCTCTCTCTCTCTCTCTCTCTCTCTCTCTCTCTCTCTCTCTCTCTCTCTCTCTCTCTCTCTCTTTCTCTCTCTCTCTCTCTATGTCTCTGTCTCTGATTGTAGTGAATTTGGGGTTAGTTACAAGGAAGCTACGCTAAGCGACTTAAGTCTGAAGCGATCGTATCGTTCGATGGGAAGCCTGACGAGGACTTCTTTCTAATAGGTAGGCAATCTAATCCATTGAGAAATAAGCGGATACAACATCAATAGAACTCTCCTGAAAACCTACAACGATTTAAATCGAGCGAGACCCCATGCCGACGGCAAGCAATCCATCGTCGGCACCCGAGGCTGGCTAGCACCTGCGTGTCGTGTATGCCACATCGGGCACGTTAATGAAATGTCAGCAGGCCAAGTCAGATTTATTTACAGCTTATTCAAATTGTCTAGAAAGAGATTAAGTTGTCTGAAGGCATAATACAAATATATTATTATTATTATTACTATAACGATGAGGCCACCGCCTACGCCGCAAGTACTGCTTGCACCAACGAGATCTCTTCGTCCATATTACACTGTTTACCTATACCTCGTACAAACCCCAAATTCTTTGGAGACCGTGCCTTTAGTTCGTATGCTCCCAAAGCCTGGAACTCACTCTCGACTTGCGACACCGCATCTCCTGAACTGTCCAAATTTAAAGGAGTAAACTAAAACAACTAACAGCTTAAACACATCCATGTATCGCAGCATTTAGTGGGTCCCTGTGATTCGTTCTTTATGTGCTTATGCGTGCTGACACTGTGCATGCTGCCACTAACTATACTTCCATGCTGACCCTGCGCTTGTCACCCCTAACCAAGTTATTCTTGTTGTTTGTTGATCATGCTATCACTAACCATTCGATCGTGCTTCTTTTACAGCAAATGTCAAGTGCCTAGAAAGATATTGAATTTTCAGAAGGCGTTATACCAAATGTATTACTACTATTATTATTAGTAGTAATATTTTTAATGGCAGTGCTACGCCATTCAAATGATTGTAATAGATTTTCCCAAACCTTCAAAACTAAATGACCAATCAGGTATGCATCCCTAATCTGACTGAAAAATCAAATTTTCGTTAAACTTTCTATTAATGATTGCATGAAGCACCTTTGCGAATTTCCCAGGACTGTTGCTTTATTTGGATTCAGTTTACCATCAGAGTCCTTGGAAAGCTGGAGGACGAACCGGCGAACTGAACTCTCTGACGAACTGACCTTGACTCTCTGACTGGCTTCACGAGAAGATCCCTGTGATATCCTACTCCCAGTATCGTAGCTAAGCAAGTCTTAACGTGCAGGCATTTCGGCTTAAGGAATGACCTGAAATATACCTTGCGCGAGCCTGCATAGTCTTTTCGGGGGGGGGGGTCGTATCGCCAAGGTTAAGTTGGCCAAGAATGGGAACATCAGATCCTTGCTGACTCTCTAGGACTAGGCGGCCTTATGTGTATATATATATATATATATATATATATATATATATATATATATATATATATATATATATATATATATATATATATATATATATATATATATATATATATATATATATATATATATATATATATATATATATATATATATATATATAATTTGTCTGACAAATGAATCCAGCTCATCAATCAATGTTCTTCTAGCGGTCTATCCGGTCGCAGCGGTCAGGCTCTCGATCTCTGCGTCTTTGCCTAGAGTGCTTAGGGTGCTCGCTCTCTTCTCGACCGAAGTAGTGGATTCGAGCCCCGCGGCCGGTTATTCTAAATGGCCTACTGCAAGTGGGAATGCTAGTCGTTACGGCTCTTTTGGTCAGCCATTTCAATACGGCTGGGGATGGCCTTCTTCTGATCGCGGTGCAATGCCCTTAAACTCTTTGCCCGGACATGTATACTAATGAGCGCGTTGAAATTCTTCTAAATTGGCCGGCTTGAACTTAAGAGTAGCTTTTGGGATTTGGGACTTAATAAAAATAATAGTAACAATGCATTTGCATAGCACCCTCAGAAAAATTGATCTCTTTCTAGGCACTTTATGTTTATTGTCAAGGAGGCATGATCAAGTTGTTAATGTTACCATGCACACTGCCAACAAGCATGACATAGTTAGAGGTGTCATTCAAAGTCAACAGGTCAAAGTCAACACGGAAATATGGTTAGTGACAGCATGAGTGTACGCATAAACACACGAAGGACGTATGACAAGGACTCTTCAAATGCTATCCCCTTGCCTCAGCCTTCATGGGCTTCGGGCTTTCCGCACACATAACGATCGTAAAAACTCTAAAAATCCAATTTGGATTTTTAGAGTTTTTACGATCATTATGTGTGCGGAAAGCCCGAAGCCCATGAAGGCTGAGGCAAGGGCATAGCATTTGAAGAGTCCTTGTCATATAGCATAAGCGAATAGGCCAAAAGTATATAAACTATTAATCAGCAGCCCTCTAAAGATTAGAAAGAAAAGAAACATCTTACAAATGCCGTGTTGTTAAAGATTAATGTTATTTATCCGCGTTTGAAAGCCTCGTTGCCACCGTGTAATTAAAATTGTATCCAATGCTAAGCACTGTTTATCGCATCCATATTCACTAATCTTTTTAAAGTACTGTATGCCACAGGCTAAGGGTTTATCCATATGAAATATTTACAAGATTTTTCTTATCGCCAAAACTAGCTGATGATACACTAAATTTTGGTGCATTGATTCATTTATAGTTTGCTTGAGGGTGGCGTGCAAAAGCCATACAAATGTTAGCATAATTATGTATGATTATTTTGAACGTAAAGCATGCTTTCAGGAAGCTCTTCGCTAATCTCCCTATCCAAATATAGGAAAGATGGTACAGATAATGTCAATAAAGACATAGTGGCAAGCGTTGTCCTGACTTGGTGCATCTTTTTATTTTAGAAAATACTTCGTCCTCAAAATAAAATGGCAGACACAAAGAATTAAAAAATACAACAGATAACGGCCTCACAATCACTTTAGATGTGCAAGAGTGCAAGCCTTTCTGCACTCAGCCC
>WPIO01000045.1:810000-1065000 GCA_009760855.2 Cristatella mucedo | reverse complement strand
TGTCTTGACTTCTATAACTTACTGCTTGCTGGGCTACCGGCGTATGTAATCAAACGCTAACAGCTCGTGCAGAGCTCTATTGCTTGTCTTCATTAAGTTTGTCTGTCGAGAACGTCGCAGTCGCTAAATCAAGCCTTTTCTCGCTGACCTGCTTTTGCTCCCAGTTAAGCAGCTAATCGACTTCAAGGTTCTGTGACTCAATTTTTAGGCCCCTTCATTCTCTGGCTTCAGACAAATTATTAGAACTACTCACCCATCAGGCCAAGCATAGTACCAATCGATTTTCCGACTCAAATTGCTTAGCTGTACCTCCTACGAGCCTCAAATCATTTGGACACCGTGCATTCAGTACGTATGTTCCTAAAGCCTGGAACTCACTCCCAACTGACGTCGCGACATTGCCTAACTCGACGGCATTTAAAAAGAAGCTAAAATGCATCTGTTTCTCACAGAATTTGGTGGGTCCTTGCAATTTGTCCTTCGTGTGCATATGTGTGCTGTCACTGTGCATGCTTTCACCAACTATATTTTCATATTGACACTGCATGTCACCTTTAACCATGTCATGCTATACTTGTTGACATGCCGATGTTAGTATGTTAAGTGCCTAGAAAGAGATTAAATTCTCTGAGTTCGCTATGCACATGTATTATTTATATTTTCATTTAAGGTAGATCGCGACTGAGACGCTCAAGGCGGGACAGCCTAGTTATTGAGTTTTCACGCTCCGAACTGCCGGTCGGGAGTGGGCGACGCGCTTCAGCAGCATTGAAACCCGTCGATCGTCGTCTCCAGGCGGGAGTTCGGCGCTACAAAATGGCTACCTGACCACGATTGGATTCCAATCTTCGCTTTGGTTTATGCCCACGCAAGTCGAAAAGCCTCTGGATCTTAGGGTGAGGGGTAAGGTGAAAGCTCATCGCGACCCAGATTGTGGGTATGAGTCCTCCAGTTGGACATTCTTAATTGTCCACTGCAAAGTGGTGGTTATAGCCGGTGCGGCTTTTCTGCCGCTATACAAATGAGGCTCTCAAGTCTTTGAACTGTAAAGGAGTTCTGTCAAACTTGTTCGGCTACAGGTGTACAGCCGTTCGAACCTCTGGATATTGAACCATTCTTACTGGCCCTACCTGACTCCGCCGACGCTTTCTATCTACCTGCAGAAGCAGATCTAGTCGGCCTACTTTCAGCTACATAGCATTGCTAAAATTCGGGCTTGTTCAGATGAGGATACCACATCTAAGTTGGTCCATGCATTCGCGAAATCCCGTCTCGACTTCTGCAACTCACTGCTCACTGGCCTACCAGCATAAGCGATCAGGCGATTGCAGCTGGTGCAAAACTCGGCAGCTAGACTTGTCTGTCGTGAGCGTCGCAGTTGCCACATTACTCCACTTCTCGCCGACCTGCACTGGCTACCAGTCAAGCAACGGATTGACTTCAAGGTTTAGTCGCTCACTTTTAGGTCCCTTCATTCTATGGCTCCAGCCTATCTTTCAGATATACTCTCCACCAGGCCAAGCATCGTACCACCCACTTTTTGGAATCCAACAGTTTACCAATACCTCGTACAAACCTCAAATCCTTTGGAGACCGTGCATTTAGTTCGTATGCTCCCAAAGCCTGGAACTCCCTCCCGACTTGCGCCAGAACATCCCCTGACTTGACCATATTTAAAAAGAACTCAAAAACTCACCTATTTAGGACAGCATTTAGTGGGTCTCTGTGATTCGTCCTTGATGTGCTTATGCGTGATGACACTGTGCATGCTGCCACTAACCACATTCGCATGCTGACCTGTGCATGTCACCCCTAACCACATTATTCATGTTGTTTATCAAGCATGATATTACTCACCATTCAATTGCATTTCCCTTTGCAGCAAATTTAAAGTGCCTAGAAAGAGAGTTCTCTGATGGCGCTTTATCAAGTGCATTATTATTATTATTATTGTCGCTTTGACAAGTCGCTTTGACAGGAGACCGATCGTTGCTCAAGGTACGATTAAAACGCCGAAGAGAATTCGCATCACATCTGGTCCTCTAAAAAGTGGTTCGGAGCGCAGCATATTACATTCTCATGAGCAAGCTTTTCAGGAGTGATCCTTTGAGTCTCAATGCCAGAGTGGTTATCAGACGGTCATGTCTGCCGAGCAACACTTCCGGTACAACACTTGTTCGCCTTTTGTCCCAACACTTGACGAACGAATGAATGAGCGATTAGAATTTTTCCCCCAACAATTTGTATAGCACAGATACCACCTACTGAAAATACCTAGGGGAAGCACAATCTAGGCTTTCACTTCTATGCGGATGACACTCAGTTGTACCTTTGCTTTGATCCCTTCCAGCCTTCGAGCACCTCAAATTCTCTCCACTCACTAGCTGCATGCATTGATGACATCCGCACATGAATGGCAGCAAATTTTCTAAAGCTAAACGATGATAAAACTTACTTACTTGTTATGGGCAAACCCAGTGTGATTGAGAGATTGGAAAGGCTGACTCTCAAAATTGGCTCGGCCAGCATATCTCCAGTTGAATCAACTCGAAATCTAGGTGTCATATTCCAAAGCGACCTCTCGTTAGACGACCATATTAGCTCCACAGTCAAATCCACCAATTTTCAGCTTCATAACATTGCTAAAATTCGGGCTTGTTTAGATAAAGATGGCACATCTAAGTTGGTCCTTGCATTCGTGACATCCCGTCTCGACTTCTGCAACTCACTGCTTACTGGCCTACCAGCATGTGCGATCAGGCGATTGCAGCTGGTGCAAAACTCGGCAGCTAGACTTGTCTGTCGTGAGCGTCGCAGTTGCCACATTACTCCACTTCTCGCCGACCTGCACTGGCTACCAGTCAAGCAACGGATTGACTTCAAGGTTTAGTCGCTCACTTTTAGGTCCCTTCATTCTATGGCTCCAGCCTATCTTTCAGATATACTACCCCATCAGGCCAAGCATCGTACCACCCGCTTTTCGGAATCCAACAGTCTACAAATACCTCGCACAAACCTCGAATCCTTTGGAGACCGTGCATTTAGTTCGTATGCTCCCACAGCCTGGAACTCCCTCCCGACCTGCGTCAGAACATCCCCCGACCTGACCACATTTAAAAGGAACCTAAAAACACACCTATTTAGGACAGCATTTAGTGGGTCCCTCTGATTCGTCCTTGATGTGCTTATGCGTGCTGACACTGTGCATGCTGCCACTAACCACATTCGCATGCTGACCCTGTGCATGTCACCCCTAACCATATTATTCATTTGTTTGTTTTTCAAGCATGATTTTACTTACTATTCAATTGAATTTCACTTTGCAGCAAATGTAAAGCGCCTAGAGAGAGATTAAGTTCTCTGAGAGCGCTTTATCAAGTGAATTATTATTATTATTATTATTACCCAAAGAATGACTCTGGATCCTCAGACAAATTAGATAATAAATTATTCGAATTCAGTTTTGCTGCAAACCAAAGGGTTTCTCTGATTTCATACAAGCAAATTTCCTAATCTAGCAAGCAGCTACAATAACTACCGGCAGTCGCTCTCACTGCCTCTTTTGATGACCCAGGTAATCCAGCTGATGAATCAACTAGCCACCTGTCTAGTTTTTACCTATTAATACAGAAATCGTCGGTTATACATTTTATGATTGATTATACATAGTCGGCTATAGATTTATGCACTCGCAATGCACGCGGAAGCTTACAGGTGACCGGTTGAAAGTAGGCCACTCCATAGCCCAGGCGGCTATACAGGAAGAAATCCACGTACACGGGAGACAATTGTTGTTGCCCTCCATCAAATGAGAGGCGCCAGTAGCATGAACTATAAATGGAACTTGTCGACGATGAGTAACCCATGCTTCCAGCAATGGTTACTCGAAGTGCACTCGAGTCAGACCACTTGGTAAAGTTGACAGCCTAAAAAGTACCTTCAATCGTTAGAAGCAATAACAAAAATAAGATAATTGCATAGCTCCCTAAGAGAAGCACATCTATTTTTATCCAATTTAAATATATGCAGCTAAGGAAGAATGTCAAATGACGTACGATATCGTGGCACAATTTCACGATGCATAGGTATGTACAAGATAATTCATGGGACGAGGAAAGTGCTACGAGGCACAGAGGAGTTTTTAGTTTCTTTTTAAATATCACCATGTCAGAGAGTGTCGTGAAATCATTCGATAACGAGCTCCAGTGCAAGCACAATGAAGCGTTGGCATCCTAAGTGAGCCAGATTTCGACAGCGTTCCCCAGTTACATATTCAGTTGGAAGCAGATATGTTACACTCTATGGTCCAGCGAGCATAAAATAATAGTTAGCAATGATTAGGCCGTCGTGAGCTGTGGGTGGCGCTGCGTGCAAGCAGCCCCTCGGTGGCTGTGTATGGAATAAAGTGCTCTGCTGCAGTGGCACAGATTTGGTTGCTATGGGTGTGAGCGTTCTCGATTGCTGTCGCGAACTGCCATTGTGGACACAACAATCGTGTGCGCCGATGCTACGCATACGATTCGTTAGTTGCACTTCGAGGCTTCTCCCTTAACTTTCGCGCGTCTGTGTCCGAAAGGACTTTAATTTTGGGCGAAGCGAAAGAACGCGTTCGTAAGGATAGGATGTGAACGCATGATGTCCAAATGATTTGGGAATCTGCTAAAGGCACAGCTAAGTGACTGTATAGCCTAATGAGCAGACAGTTGCAGACAGATGATTCGGAGCGAGGCGGATTGGATTCCTTTGAGCTGACCGTTGAGCAGCTAGCGACGTATGACCCGAGAGGGTCATGCATCATTTAGTAAACTGATAGGCTACTCCTATTAAATTCCATGGAACGGAGACCTAGCAGCAGCGTTAAGTGGCTGCATTCTAAAGTGCTTGCTTACTGGGATAATCCAATCATGTCAATCTTAGCAAGCAAAAGACCGCCTTCAGTGAAATAAACACTGCTTGAGCGACTACCAGCAACCGGCTGGAATTTGCTTCTTCAATTTCACGGATGATCGTGTGCTCCACTTACATAAGTGTGCTCAGCGTACTATGCAATGCAATGCAGGGTGGCAATACATTGCCACTTGCCTGTTTTCCAATCATCCGCTTTACGTAGGGAAGCTATCGGATCTGGGGCCATGATAAGCGAACAAAGATTCCCACTTTCTGTGGCGGGCGTAGTGTTTAACCGGCACGTGCAGCGGCTCCGGTCTTATCTCTTTCGGGCGCACACAGCTGCCTGCGTAACGAGCCCTTGACCTCGAAGCTGCACGAGCGAACTCTGAGAAAGCTAGCGAGTAGAAGCGCGCGGCTGGAGAGCGGTCGTGGCAGCAGTTGCTAAGCAGCAGGTACGCAGAATACGGGGCAGACTACGACGGCGATCGCTTTTGCCCATAGCTCAGAAGAAGAAAGTCCGCCTTCTTTCCGGTCCGGCCCCGGGCTCCTCAGAGCGACCGCGAGCTCATACAGAAGAAAAAAATATATTTCATCGTGCATGGCGCCCTAAGATAACTTAATCTCTATTCAGGCGCTTCACATATGCTATGGGGCTCGATCCCACAAACTCGGTCAAACCTTGGTTTGAGCGAGCACTTTAACCACTGAGCCAACTCAGCTCGGCAAGCTGGACAGGTTAACTATCCATCAGTCAAATGACAGTGGACATAATCTAAGACGTAGATTACGCTAGGTGTGGCTCCGATTAATCACAATTCAGGAATCTATAGTTAACTTTGGTGACTGCCAAACTCCTAGCTAAATAACATGCTAGCTTTTCAGTAGCGGGCAATAGTTGTTCTCACTTCGTTTTCTAGTCACCTTCCGCTGCCGAGAATGCGATCCTGGACCAGTTAGCAAGATTACCTATTCTGAAGGTAAGGACTTTTGCCAGTGCCTGACTAGAGATAAGTTCTGTCGAGACGACATAAAAAAGGTATTGTTATTATTATTCCCAGTTCTCGCGTGCCAAGTGGGCTATTTGCAGAGCTGCTCATTTTCCGGTTCAAACACTTGCATTAGCCCCCGGGTATTTGCCTAGGAGGTAAGTCGTCGCTCTTCACTACCCCTTGGTCGTGGTTTCCGAGTCCTGCACTGGGCAATCCTTTATTGTCCACTGCAGGTGGTGGTGATAGTCGGCTATTAAGGCTCATTTTCGGTGCCTCACCCACGGCCTCAGCTGTTGCTGCTGTAGGCTTCACAAAATCGAGCTATCGGAGAGACAAGCGATACAGTACGATAAGATCTTGTTGTGACTTGTCTGAGTGGTGTTTCCCCGACGTCCTAAATATTGCGCATGAACGGACATGTAATTTCTCACCGCTTTCACCTGCACTGTCTTCGCATGAATTATTGCACGACTGGCTTCGGTTCGCAGGGTATCCACTCCGTCCGTGTGTGCCTATCGTGGTTTCGAGCTCTAGTTAGCTCAACTGCCAGCCCAGGGCGTGCTGCAGCCAGGCTTTGCGAATTGAGGTATCTTCTACGGAGCAAGCCAGGGGACCAGAGCGGGCCGCCGTCGCCAAACTAACACCTTTATTGTTGCTTCTAACTGAACACGCGCCCCCCCCCGTTAGAACTCTGCTTCTCCAAGTTCTCAAACGTTGTAGTAATACGGCCGAGCTAACCTCGCTCGGTGACCGCCTAGAACTCGCACCTCTGGAGTGCTCGCTCTTTGTTCTATGAGCCGCTAATTGCTGAAGCCCGATTTTGACTGCTCTCTTGAAATAGTTTCTTTACTGAGACAACGGTTGGAAGTCATCGAACTCGCTCAGTTATCGCCGATCGACTATCTCATAAGGTTGTTCATCATGCTCCAAAAACTGGCCTTTGAAAAACTCAATGGTGCCCTTTTAATATAAACCTTCGTTGAAAAAATTATTATCATATTAATTTAGTACTGCTAACTACTCCAGCAGGCCCACAATGCCTCTACATCACACGTTAAGACGAGTACGTTGTAGTATTGCTTAGACAGCAGCATAGTCCATTAGAAGGTGGCCCTAAAAGAACTAGGTGTACAACGACACACTTAGGAATGCATACATAGGTAGAGTGTCTCTGCTTGTTTTGCTCGATCTTTCAGCAGAATTTTGATACTATCGATCACAAAGTTCTTCTTGAGCGCCTCTCATCTCGCCTGGGCATCACTGGCACTGATCTGCAGTGATTCAGGTCCTATCTCAGTGGGAGACTCTAGAGTATTGACGTGAATGGACAAAGATCATTTGAGGTACCTCGGAAATATGGGGTACCTCAGGGCTCCGAGCTAGGCCCAGTTTATACTCTCCCTCTTGCCGATGTGATTGCCAAGCACAATCTAGGCTTTCACTTCAATGCGGATGACACTCAGTTGTACCGTTGCTTTGATCCCTCCCAGCCTTCGAGCACCTCAAATTCTCTCAACTCACTTGCTGCATGTATTGATGACATCTGCACATGTATGGCGGCAAATTTTCTAAAACGAAATAATGATAAAACTAACTTACTAGTTATGGGCAAACCCAGTGTGATTCACAAATTGGAAAGGCTGACGCTCAAAATTGGCTCTGCCAGCATATCTCCTGTCGAATCAGCTCGAAATCTAGGTGTCATGTTCCAAATTGACCTCTCGTTAGATGTCCACATGAACTCCACAGTCAAGTCTACCTACTTTCAGCTACATAACATTGCTAAAATTAGGGCTTGTTTAGATAAGGAGACCACGTCTAAGTTGGTCCATGCATTCGTGACATCCCGTCTTGACTTCTGTAACTCACTGCTTGCTGGCCTACCGGCATGTGCGATCAGGCGATTACAGCTGGTGCAAAACTCGGCAGCTAGGCTTGTCTGTCGTGAGCGTCGCAGTTGCCACATTACTCCACTTCTCGCCGACCTGCACTGGCTACCAGCCAAGCACCGGATCGACTTCAAGGTCTTGTTGCTCACTCTTAGGTCACTTCATTCTTTGGCTCCAACCTATCTGTCAGATATACTACCCCATCAGGCCAAGCATCGTACCACCCGCTTTTCGGAATCCAACAGTCTACAAATACCTCGTACAAACCTTAAATCCTTTGGAGACCGTGCATTTAGTTCGTATGCTCCCACAGCCTGGAACTCCCTCCCGACCTTCGTCAGAACATCCACCGACCTGACCACATTTAAAAGGAACCTAAAAACACACCTATTTAGGACAGCATTTAGTGGGTCCCTCTGATTCGTCCTTGATGTGCTTATTCGTGCTGACACTGTGCATGCTGCCACTAACCACACTTGCATGCTGACCCTGTGCATGTCACCCTTAACCATGTTATTCATGTTGTTTTTCAAGCATGATATAACTCACCATTAAATCGCGTTTTTCTTTGCAGCAAATGCAAAGCGCCTACACAGAGATTGACTTCTCTGAAGGCGCTTTATCAAGTGCATTATTATTGTCATTATTATTATTGCATTCGTGCCTAGTGATTTGAGCACTCCTAAAATATGACTAAGACATAGGACCTCTTAGGTTGGTCATAGTAGCAGACTTGTGGCGTGTCCTTATTTTTTTAAAGGGAGCTTAAAATGAAATATTTGACCATATTTTCTAAAGCAGCCAAATTTAAAAGTCAGATGCTTGATACTATATTTTTTCATAGAGGGAGCTTTGTGTACAAAAAGCCTTAACGCCTGTGTAAATTTGGATATTAGGCTATTTATGGAAGTCTGGCACCTCTGAGCGATTTGATTGAAGTGGTGGAGCGACCGGTCCTAAAATTACAAGAAGACACACGGTACTTAAATTAATTGGAACCCGAACCATTAAAGCCGATTTTACACGGTCAGCCATGATTCGGTACGGCTTCGGTCTTTATCTTTTTAGGGAAGTTTACTTTCGTCTTTCTAGCCTTAGCTGCCTATTAGTTTCACCCCTAGATCGAAAGTTTTTATGGAGGTAGAAAATGGCCACCCGAGACGGACCTATCTCTGAATTTAAGCATTTTAATGCTGTAGCCGTTTTTGCCCGCCACTTATTGATCTGATTGTTATAGGAAGACCTTGCAGTGTCCCATAAAGACTGAGTTTCGAGGAACGCGTCGATCGATGATTTTGCCGGTCAAGTCGTCCACCGTGCATTTCAAAGCAATGATGAAGGTCTCCATTTAACGGCGTCTACGTCTAGGGTAGGATCTTCGTAGCTTCCGGCCGTCTTTCACCAAGAAGTAGCTGCGTGCTCAGCTCCTCCATTTTCGAACGATCTTCAATCAGTCTTGGAACCTTCCCAGTCTTGGCGACGTATGCAAGAAACACTGACCGGTATAAGATAATATAAGATGTAGAACCGAATATCAATATAAGACCGATGCAAGACCGACCGTATAAACACAGGTTTTGGTTCAGGTCAATCTATAAAGTTCACTACTACCTAATATTCCATAATTGCATATCACAAGATTTTCTTAAAATTCTCAAGTCGTTGAGGATTGATACTGATTTCACAAGTTTGATTACAAAATAATGCTTAAAACTGACAACAATTAACAGTTAAAAGAAATTTATTTGTATAGTCCGTAAGACAGCTAACATCTTTTTTGGCCCTTTAAAAATGCTGGACAGAAAACATGTAAATTGGTAAGTAATAAGATGCACAGATTGCAGTAAGTATATGTGCGATATATTAGTAGTATTATAGTATATTATAGTATATATTATAGTATTCAACTCAATCCCATGCAGAAAATGCAGTTACGAACAGGTAGGTTGTTAGCTTCTTTTTGAATGTACTCATATCAGGAGATGGCGTGACACCAGTCTGTAGTGATTTTCACGCTTTGGGAGCACAGTGTCTGAATGCACGATCTCCACGCTATTTGAAGTTGGTTATAGGTAGGCGCAACCAAAAGACCGGAGTTTAGAGAGCGGATGGGGCGCTGTGAGATCTGATTCGAAGGAATTTGGATGGGTTAGCCTGAACAGGAGAATGGAAGTGACGCATCATTACTGTTATCACTAGCACCTTTGGTGATAGTGATAACAGTAATGATGCGTCACTTTTATAACTCATTAGGATAACTCGGTCTCTTCATATGTGCTACACTGCAAGAGAATCAGTGTGCAAGGGTTAATTACGTGCACGGCCGTAGAAATGCAGCAGCTATTAGTAGTCATTCTTAGTTCAGAATGCTCAAGCCAGCATGCCGCTAACTATTAGATCATTCTTCCTTTGCAGCAAATGTAAAGTGCCTCGAAAGAGATTGGGTTCTCTGAGGGCGCTATAACAAATGTATTATTATTATTATTAACAGAAGAAACTCATGAACACCGGTTTTCAGACTTATGGCTTGTAACATACCACGGATCATGCACAGGTATGCTTGCACAGCACACCTGAACAAAACCAAGACATCAAGCTCAAGATAACACAAGATGCATCAAGCACAAGACTCAGCTGCTGATGATGAGCTCAAGATGACACAAGAGCTCATGAGGACGAAGGAAAAGCGGGACAGAAAACCAGAACTGCTTGCACTTTAAGCTGAGACTTAAAAATTGTAAGATCGTTAAACTTGATCATCATGGCCGGATTTGAGTTACAGACTTTCGTGCGTACGAGCTGACGGCTCGATCGCCGAAAGATTTCAATTTAGTTGGAGGGATACGAAATGAGAGATCCTGAGCTGCGGGTGGTGCGACTGCACACTTTAGGAGCAGAAGTCGGATAGGTCAAGGCCGTTGAGAGCGAGCGAAGCGACCTGTAGGCCAGACGGAAGCTCTTGGAATTGACCCGTTGCTTGATAGGATGCGTGCCAAGCTCAGACAAAAGCAGTCTGATGAATGTGGCCGTTATGCCGTTGTAGACAGACCGGGGGAGTGGCTGAGAGTTGCGCCCTGTGCAGACGATTAAGGGCGAAAGCTCGGAACTAAAAGGAATAAAGGAAATTGCAATAATCTAGATGCGATGGTACACACGCACAAATTAGTTTGGCTGTCATACTTTCATCTAAGTAGACACTGGTTGTGGCAATTTTTCCTAGCTAAAGAAGGCCAACTTGACAGTTAAGGCAATGCTCTCATTCAGTAACAATTCATTTTGGAACAGTACGCCAAGATTGCGGTGACGTCACTAGAGTAATGCTAGCTGAATTATCTTGATATCTTTTGGAAAACTTATTGGGAACCAGGATCATACGTATTAAGACCATAAATAATAGATTATTCTTATCATCGTTAAGCTTCAGGACGTTTGTAGCCATAGATCCAAGTGCCATCGCTGCAGGTAGAAAGGGAATGCCGTGAATCGTATTAGGAGCAAGACTTACAAGCTGGTTGACAGAATCACGAGTCAATACGCTGCTTCATTAGCAGCCAGCAAATATTGGTGAGAAAATATTAATGAGTCAGTATTAATGGTGTAATAGAGCAGCTGAGAAGTTCATCAGAGACAAGCCGAGACTGGCGAGTTGTGTGCCAACTAATCGTCTTATATCACAGACAGGAATCTTTGTGGATGCCATTGATTTATCGACTAGCTTTGACGCAATATCCTTATCTAAGCCAGCCCGAATTATTTTAATGTTATTTAGGCAAAATTGGGCACAAGTGGCTATCCTATGAAGATTCATTTTGGAAGATTTCACCAATATTTCAAACAGAGGCGTCAGTTAATATACTGTTCGAGCCAGTTCGAACTGTTAAGCTGTCCAATTTTTTGGTGGCACAAAGCTTGCCCATATTAAGTCAGTTGGTTTTATTGTCAGTTAATTTTTTTAAAATATTGCAGCCATCCATAAGTTCAAATGCCTGCAATACATGCTGAAGGGAAGCTAAGAGATTTTTGCAAGCTAGGTGGCAGTGAAGAATGAAAGTACAAATACAAGCGGATTGTCATCTCTATGAATATGGACGCCTAGACTGTGCTTAGTGATTACATTTGTGAAAGAGAGAGAGAGAGAGAGAGAGAGAGAGAGAGAGAGGAACGGAGTATCTAAGCAGGTCTGCTTCAATTTTTTAAACTTACTTTGAAAAATTCATACGTAATTTAAACTTTTGCAAGTACTCCAAAATGGATCCGATTTCATGCAAATTTATGGCTATCCACTAAGACTTACCAACAGTGTTGGTGGCCCTCCTGCATTGGTAATCAAATTAGCACTATTCCATGACCAGTATCGAAAATTAAAAGACGGAAATTTGGCGATGTGACCACCAGTAGTCGTACCTAAAAATAGTATAATAGATTGCTAAGGAATCAAAAATCATAAAATAGCAGCTGACGGTTCTGAGTCAGAGCGGTACTTTTAATCTTTGATAGCTTGTGCCAACTAGCGGATTCAGGCATTATAGGCTGCAGATCATTGAAAAGTATGTTGACCAACTATTAGTTGCTTATTTGACAAGTGCAAGCTGGTCGGCCATGAAAGGTATGTAGGTATGCCAAAAACCGAATTTCACAGCGTTTAAGCAAGCTTTTTGGCATTCAATACTCGGCAACTTGATGATTCTTTCTGGTATTGAGAATAAACAGGACGGTTCTTTCCCTTAGGTCGACAAACCTTTTCCAATACACTACGCATTCCACTTATGCTAATGCTATAATGACTTCAAAATGTGTGCTCACATTGTTCAACCCTCGATGTCAGGGTCTTCGGTGAAGATAAAGCATCACTTCTCGGCGATTTTCTGAGCGCGATCTAATCTGTCCATATTTTTTATAGTCTATGCTATCAAAGACAGACGAATAGCAAGTTTTATTTAAACGAGACGCTAGACTTATCGAGTACAGGCACATTTTAAGCTCTAATTGACCATACTGCAAAGAATTACCACGCAGCGACCACGAAATGCTATGAACTTGAGTGTGGCGGTCTAGTCTTTTTACGATAAAAATACAGGGAATGTTGTGGGACGAGTCGTTGCTGACGAGGAGATCGCGATATGAAGCTGGCTGGCTCCTCATAGCACGTCTAGCAAGTCGCACACGCTGCACTAATTTACTCAAGTACGCTGGCTTTAGCAGAGCAACAGAACCCTATACCCTAAACCCTTAAGTTTAAACGTTAGACCCTAAACCCCATAACCTCAACCCTAACCCCTAGACTGCAAAAATTAAATCCTAAACCACGGCGGCAATCAATTAATGCCTAAACTTTAACTAAAAGTCAAAGTTATTGATTAGTATGATGTACTCGAAAGCAACTGAAATGCTTCAGTTCGATACGGCAGCGGTGGGTTGCGTAAGTTTTGGCGGCTACCGGCTACGTTGTTTTGGTCGTGAGGGAACTAGCTCTCCTCTGCGGTTTACCGGCTGGGTGTGTCACTGAGCTTTAGTGAGTTCGATTAGCTCGAAGTGAACGTACGGCCAAGCAGTAGGGGCTGTCTCGCTGTGAGCCGCCTTCAGGGGAGCGCGTGCTGTGTCACCTTGGGATAAATTGATTTTATTACTTTAAGGGCTACAATGACCCAGCGGCAGCCATTGCGAACCACTGATTAGCCATCCAACACTCCGGATCGCTTTGTATACCGATGCGTTAGGTATATTATGGCCCATCTGGCTTCTAATTATTACACGAGAGTCACTAGCAATCTCTAACGCCATTGAAATTGTGCCGACTAGAAATGCCATTACTTCAATTCTTTCTTAAGGAAATGAGTGACCGCTATTAACAAGCACTCCTACAGACCGATCCGGCAGTGGCGTTATCAGTCATTAAAGAGTAAACAATATTTATCCATAGTGAAGATTTTCAAGGAAACTGAGGCTTATTATGACAGCCATATGCATTAGTATAGGTTCCTGAATTACAACTTATAGGAGCCAGTTACGCTTATCAACTGTAGTCTAGAAATTATCACTGAACATATAAAGTAATATTTATTCAGTTGGAATTGAGGCTTACGGTTGGTTGCATGGTAGTTGCATGATGTGGGAATATGGCCCTCAGTGGCTATCGAAAAGACTGCGTTCACTATAAACTTGAGTACAAACAAAGTGGGCCACAGAACCTTGAAGCCAATACCTTGCTTGACTGGTAGTCAGTGCAGGTCGGCGAGAATTGATGTGATAAGAGTTGTGTACCAGCTGTTAGTGCCTGGTTGCACTGGCCGGTTGACCAGCAAGCAGCGATTTCAGAATTTGAGACGAGATGTTACAAATGCTTTTTCAAACTTGGACAGAGTATCCCTGTCTAAGCAGGTCCGAATTTTTGCATTGCTGCATAGTTGAAAGTAGGCAGACTTGAGTGTGGAGTTGATGTGGTCGTCTATTGAGAGGTCACTTTGGAACCGGACACAGATTCCTTGAATATTCTAGGGGAAGTATGCTGGCAGAGCCAATTTTGAATGTTAAGCTTTCCAATTTCTGAGAATACTAAATTTTCCCATAACTAGTAAGTGGCTTTATTATCATTTTATTTGAGAAGGTTTTTTGCTATCCATGTGCAGATGTCAGCAATACATGCAGCAAATGGGTTGAAAATTCGACGTGCTCGAAAGCTTGGGGGGTTGGATCAAAGCATAGGTACAGCTGTTTGTCATTTGCATAAATGTGAAAACCAATATTGTGCGTGGTTACTGCATCGGCAAGAGGTATCGTATAAATTGTGAAAAGTAGCGTGCCGAGCACAGAGCCCTGAGGTACCCCGTACTTCGGTGGCTCCTCTGATGATCTTCGTCCGTTAACATCAACACTCTGAAGTCTGGATAGGACCTAAATAATTGCAGTGAAGTGCCAGTGATGCCCGGGCGAGATCGGAGGCGTTCGAGAAGGATTTGGTGACCAATAGAATCAAACGCTACCGGTAAATCAAGCAAACAACCCGAGATACTTCAGCTTAGTCTGCATTCCCGAGAAGGTCATTATGCACCCGAAGCAATGCTGACTCTTTGGAGTGATTAACTCTAAACCCAGACTGGAAATTGCTTTGCTGGGTTTGAAGTTTTCAAGTAAGAGTTCAATTGGTCTGCCACGCACATTTTTAGTTTCTTAGATAGGAAAGGCAATAGAGAGGCTGGGCGGATGTTGCTCTCAAGTTCTCTTGGTCTAGTGTTAGTTTTTTAATTAGTGACCTAACAAAAGCCTCTTTAAGGTGCAGTGACATGACCTGATGCTAAGGAATATTTTTAATGTTGCTTATGCATGGCAGCAGCAGATCTATGCATAGTAGAAGTAGGACAGTGGGCACAGGGTCGAGATGGCTAGTATTCTTCTTTGGCTGGGAGACGAGTCACAGGGCGAGATCACTAATGGCCGCCTTGAATACAGACATTGAGGTTTTGCACGGAATTGAGATAGGAGTCCTGTGAGATTTTACTGAAGGACAGTAGTCCAGTGGGGAAGCTTTTACATTAGGGATGGACTCTCATCATGTTTATCTTGCTGACAAAAAAGCTAGGGAAGCAATCAGCAAGATCACTGGGATCGCCAGGTAAGGAGCTAAGCTGGGAGTGTTTAAGGAGATGATTGATGATAGACATGAGTATTTTTGGATTGTGAACCTGAGATCCAACAATATTATATAGAAGCTAGACTTGGCCTTTGCCACGATTCCTTAATTTGACCTATAGCAGTCCTCATGTGCCAGTAGATAGTCTGTCCTGATCTAGTGTATGCTTTATCAAGCTTGAACTTGTCTAGCTAGTTCTATCTAGCTAGTTTAACGTCTGCGGTAAACCATAGACCGCCTGGGCGAGGGTGCACAGTGTGCTTAGTCAGAGATGCAGACTCGTCAAGAATGTGGGCTAGTGTCGTTCGAAAACACCCTAATCAGTCATACCTCCTTTAACTAAGTCTACGTCTTGCTCATTTAGTTGTATTACAGATTCACAAGCCAGAAATTGTGCTGCCTTGTATTACAGATTTACAATCCAGAAATAGTGCTGCCAACCATCAGCAATCTATTTTTAACATGTTTCTGGTCAGCCATATACCTATAACATAGCACTGCTCTACTTTAATTTACACTCTCAAGCCTATACCTGCTGACCTCAGCCCTGGTTTGGTCAACGGTTTAACGTGCTCGCCTTTGTCTACCAAAGTCAAGGTCCTTGCCTACGCCAATCGAGGTTGTGGTGTCGAGCCCTGAGGGATATGCGAAGCACCTGGATAGAGATTAGGTTCTCTTGGGTCGCTATACAAAGCAAATGTGCTTTTTACATGTAATCTATACATTCATCTCCTAGCATCAGAAGACTTTTATTTCTCTGGACTTAATATCTACTGTATTAATTACGAGATACATGGATCATTACTTACCAGCAAAACGTAATAAATAATATCTTTGACCCAAGCCCTCTGCATTCTTTAAAGAGACTGTTGCCAGGCCACCGATTAAAAAGTCAACACTGAACTAGGAGACAGAAAAAAACGAGTCTTCACAGTAAGAATCGTACCAAGGATGACTGTATGCACAGGTGCGAGAGCATTATCACTCTTATTTTGAAACTAAACCCCTAGCAAATAAACTCCAGTCAGTATTCACAGCTATCACTCCACAGAGACGAAAGCACCGTGAGTGTATAACGACCTTCACTGAAGTTGCCTGTAGAGTATCTCTGCTCATTTTTCTGGATCTGTGCAGCATTTGATGCAAGTTACCATCAAGTCCTGCTTGAAACCATAGTCTCGTCTTGGCGCCACAGGCAATGAGCTGATTGCTATCCTAGAGAGATATTTTAGAGCGTAGATGTCTGCATTCACCGGTCCGCTGAGCATTTAAGATTTGAGGTATCCAAGATCTATCATAGGTCTCTTTCTTACACAATGTATAGGCCCCCTCTTTTCAGAGTAATAGCAAAGCACAGCTTTGCTTTATGTCTATACAGATACAAGAAGCTCTATATGCGCTTCGATATTTTATGGACCTTCAGAATATTAAGTTGTCCAGACTTCTTTGAAGCTTTAATAGAATCACTAGGATGACAGCTAATCTAATTCTCTTAAATTTAATTACGACAGGACCAGCCTATTAGTTATGATCAAAACTAAACTAGTGTCACTCAAAATGGAAAAAAATTCCCTTCAAAATGGGCGAAGCTGGCATCCAACCCAGTCTCTGTATGGAATCTGGGTGTCTTGTCCATAACAACCACGGCCAAGTGACTTCATCAACCCGCCAGTCAAGTCTGCCTACTTGCATCTATCAAATATTGCATGATGTAAGTGCTAAATAGTAGTTTAATAAAAGTACAGCATCAATGCGAGTCCTTGATTGTGTGACACCCTATCACGACTTTCGCAATCTCTTCTTGCAAGTATTGTGGTCTATGCATAAAGACGCCGGTAGACGGTGCTAATCTTCGGAACTACATTGTATAGCATTACTTCTTTCCGACCTGGGATGACTCCACATCCAGCAGCAAACGACCTCAAGGTCCCACCACTCACCCTCGAGGTCCACATTCTCTTCACGTACTCGTTCCCTCTGCAATAGCGAGAATTTTATCACGGGTGAGTTGATGTTATACCTTCCAGCATACGTGAAGTGGCTAATAAGATATTAACGTACCAAAATCCATCATTATTGGTGCAAATATTTTTATTAAAATTATTATTGTTATCAATTACAACCACCTAGCAATTACATCAGATATGTAAGAGCTGAAAAAGAATTCCTTCGTTTTCAAGGTTAACGTTTATGTTTATTTATATTATATGTATATTATAACATATGTATATATTATAGTATAGGTTATTATATTAATATAGGTTAACTTTATTGTACTAAATACATTTTAAGGTTAAATAAACATATTTATGTTTATTTCTAGTTTCTTGGAAGTTATAAGCTACACTTTTTTATATATATATAATTACCGACTTAACTTATCTACCCCATTTTTGTCATTATATTCCCTATGAATGAAAGTACTGCTTTTATCTAATAAATTCCGATATGTCGGGACGAATGCTTCGAGTTTTTTCTCTTTGAGTACTAAGCACCGTAGTAGCTTCAAACCTTCGCGTAGTTCGTTCGAGCAGCACGTTTCTAAATTAAGCACATAGTAATGAGCTGAAAGAATCCTTGTCCGGAGCAGTTCTAATTTCTTCGCACATTCCAAAAGAGTTGGCATCACCTCTCTGAAGCTAATTTGTTGCTATTGCCGTCACCTGCTTGAACTAGTGCTCCGACGCGAACTTCCTCCACAAGGAGTCGTGCAGTTCCAGTTGTTGTCCATGCAATCCAATCAGCTGCACTTTCTTCGATGCATGCACTCATGTAGACTGTTATATTGTGGTTTCCAGTTGTGATATTTGGGCATAGACCTTCCACTAGAAAGATTCATGACAGTTAAATCAAATTTAACTGGTTCACGAAGTATGCGTTTGAGATTAAGGGTTAATTGAAATATGAATCAAACATTGTTTTAATCAGCATTCGTTGTGCATCGTTATACTCACACACGACCGATCTTGTGAAATTTCCCTGACTTTGGCTTAATGCTATTTCCAATTTTAAGAAAGCATCCGCAGGAGGATTGCATTCCAAGTCGTCGACTGTTGCATACCTGTAACGACGGTGAATGCTTCAGCACAATATCCTTGGAGTTCATATTTTACTGGAAAAATATTGAAACTATATCTTAGTTAAAATGTAGCGATGAAAAATAACAAAGTAATTGTGCATTACAGTGAAAGGAAGGGGTTAGAATTTTGAATACAATATTAAAATTCAGAAAGGTATCGTAATTTTGCGCTAGGTCATCAAAGAATCCTTCGAGCCTACAACTATGAAATGATAGCCGTATTGAAGAGGTTTTTTGGCAAAGTCTTCGAGTGCTGCTAAAAATGAACTAATCTTGAGGCTAAGGTCTTTCAACTCGAGGTTGACAGTAGTCCACAACTATTTGTTCGGTTTTGTCGCTGTCAAGTTTCAGAATGCCTCTGGCCTGCCTTCCACGTTCCAATGTCATGGATGCCGGCTGCAAGAAAGGTGAATCGGATGCAGCGGAAGGCAGAGATGAGTTCGATGGATAAGTGGAACTAAGTGTCGTTGACATTGAAATAAACTCCGAGATCCGAGAGTGGGGCGATTGCATCGTCCAGTGGAAGAGTATACAGATGGTAAAAAGGTGGACTGACGGATGAACATGGAGGTCCCCCGTGCTTTAAGGGCTCACAGAATAACCGCTGGCTGTAATAGGTATTAAGAGGAAACTGATCTGATTAAGTTTTTGGAAACTATCGCACGAATTAAAGACTTTGTGATTATCTATTTCAAATTATAGCATTCTGAAAAATTCAGCATTGAAAAAAGTGCTAAAGAGGGCTGCGAACAATTACTAGGAATTATTTTTCTTCATATATATACATATATGTATATATTTATTTAGTGTCGATGAATTCTGAGTAGGACGTCAGTGCACTCGTGCATGCGACTCGTGAATTTAAATGAACCTGGCCAGAGGATCCACATCTCGATAGCTTGGCTGAGCGCTGTTCCACTAAGCCAGAAGTTGTGGAATCCCTCATCATCCGGTCACTCGATAGCTCTTCATCTCCAGACTGCAGCTTGGCTTGCCAGCTCCGCTAAAGGGGAGGTAGCACGGGCTTTCAACAACTCACAGGGGCTAAGTAAGGTTATAGTCGACATGATCTTGTGTGAAAACTGTCAAAAATGTCTGGACACGCCAAGTCAAGCATGGATGCGGTCTCTGTTGCCTACAACAGCTGATGGAATAATAGGATATTTATAAAGCACCTTGAGAGAACTTATTCCGGCTCCCTACAACTCGCTGCAAAAGAATCTATTCCTAACAGCTAGTGACGTGCACAGTATCAAGCATGCAGCGAAAAATGAATCCCACGCCTAAGCCAGCATCCTAAAGCAAACGTAAAGGTATACAACCCAACTATATAGTAAAACAAATGCCCAGTAACGTTCACCGAATCATGTCCAGGTACGCACTCAAAGCACACTGAAGCAGAAAAAGATACATTCGCTGAGGAAAAGAAGAGGCTGTCGTAAACAGATCCGTCTTGATTTGCAACTTAAAAAGCAGAAAAGTCATTGGTAGTAGTAACCTAGCAGCAGGTGAGTTTCAGACTTTCGGCGCATACGAATTGAAGGTTCCACCAACAAAAGATGTCACTCTATTTCGAGGGAAGGCCAAGATGAGCAGATAGTAAGGAGCAGGCGACGTGAGAGCACGTTGACCTCCTCAACTTTCTATATTGAGACTCGCCACCGAAAGAGAAAGGTGAACAAGGTCCGATCAGGCCGGCGGCAGAGAGAGAATGGAGCACCCGACAGGGATAGAGATAAGGGAGAGAAAGAAGGGAGCATCCGGCATAGGCCAAAGGACGAAGGGCGAGAGACGAGCTAAGGCAGCTCTCGCATGGAATGCTAGCAGCTCAGCATCCGATTTCAATTAAAAGACATACGCTGCACTTACAGGTATGTGACAGGTGAATTTCCCAGATGCTGCACCAGAATATTCTGCGCGTGAATCACACAGTCAGGAGCCCTTCAACCTGTTAGCCACAACTTTAAAATAGAGCAGGCAGCTTTCCACCTGCCGCGAACCTGATGCGTTACGAGCAAGCACTGCTGCCGAAGTTTACTTGGCAACGATGGAATCCATGTCATGCGGGACCCTGGAAAGCGAGCCAGGTGGCTGTAACAAACACTCTACTGAGAGCAGCAGCAAACAGATTCTTTGCGAAGGAATGCCAAGTCTCAAAATGAGCTATTTCGAAGCTAATAGATCGAGATTATTTAAGTAGGGCTAGAATACCAGGTGGAAAGATTTTACTTCGATCATTTTAATTATCCCAAATAGTTTGATCAATTAACGTAGTGCGTATGGATCGTAGGGCTTGTTTCAGTAAAGAAATTCTTACAAACAGGACCAGTGTGTCGCGCTGTTATGTCCAGTAAAAACGGTAATCTGCAAAGGCCATCTGCTGTATCACTGATCGCGACAATATGTTGCCTCGAGCGGGAGAATATCCACTACCTAATATTGACAGCAATAGATAGGAGTCAACAGGACGATAGAGTAACTAAATCGTGAGCCGTGATGGCACACTAGGTAAGGCGTTTGCTTTCATGACCTCGGTCGCGAGGTCGTGGGTTCGATTCCTGTGGTGGGCGATTCTTTATCACCACTGCAAGCAGTGGCGATAGCCGTAAAGGCTCTACTGTCGCTATGCAAAAAGAGGCTGTTTAATCAGCTCGGATGTATTTATTTCCTTTTATTTTATTTTATTGTATTTATTCATTTTATTTATTTAAATCGAATATTCCGTGGTCAAAAAACTTGAATATAAGTGGTGGCTTGTCTGGGTGATTGAAAAGTTAGTCCCTTGATATGGCTAACAACAATGTGTTGCACACTTCGCACCATCATCGATTTTTAATTTATCAGAAAAAGTCTACATAATTGGCCACACTGTTTTTCTCTGAATTCATCCATAAAGCAACTACTTCTGCTGAGACCAAATAATATCATGTTGCCAAAAACCACGATATAGTGAACCGTGGCACTAGTTAACGTAGTAATAGGGAAATCAAATTACTTTTGGAAACATTGAACAGCTATTTAAGCTCCCTCTTCAATGCTAAATGTATATTATTTTGCTTGCTGTATCTTGACATTGCTTTAACTGATAGGTATAAAAATAATTCACTGTATTTTGAAGTAATGTAATATAATGTATCTCCGTATGTAACTCCAAGGAGCCACAAGGACTAAGTGGGTGTTACGCAGGAGAGTTTTCAATAGCACACTCAAAGGCTAAGCAGCATGCTTTATTGGTTAGAACAATTTTCAGTCATATCGTACCTACACAAATGAGTCTTGGCGAAATGTTTTCTAAAAAAGGAGCACAACCGTGATTTGCGAAGGAATTGGGCTCGGGCGAAGCGACGTCATTGGCACAGTGTACTTATTAAAAGGTGCATGCATTTGCATCCAAAGTCGTTGTGCTATATGGTATGGTACGGCATAGTTTGAGCGCGGTTGCCAATCAGAGACGAGGAGCCACGGCTACGGCTGCGGGCGATGCTCTCTATAACGGATGTGGAAATGGTCGGTCACCAAAACACCGTAGTTTGTGCGCTTCAGGAGGTCAAGGACGATCAGTGATTGTCCCGCAATGTGAAGTAATTTTTTTAAACTAAAATTAACCAATTATAATAATAATTCATTTGCATAGCACAGTCAGAGAACTTCATCTCTTTCTAAGCACTTTACATATGTTGTAAAGGAAGCATGATCAAATGGTTAATATTATAAATAAAAAAATATATATTTCATTTGTATAGCACCCCCATGAGAACTTAATCTCTATTCAGGCGCTTCACATATGCCACGGGGCTTGACCCCACGACCTCAGCCAGACCTTGGTCGAGGCGAGCACCCTAACCGCTGGACTAAACCAGTTTGGCATGCGCTAATGTGTGCTGAATAGCACACACTTCAAGCTTATTGAAGTGCCTGGGTAGAGATTTTCTTCCGTTAGGGCTTTAGAGAAAAGGCACTATTATTATGTTAACTGCTGGTCAGTCTTGGTCGGTTAGCAAGCCACGAAAATTCAAATAACAGGTGAACACACTAAAGAACAGAGGACCCCGCTTATTCGGTCTGGTGGAAAATAATTCGCATCCGAGCTTATTCTGTTCGTGATTGGCAGCGGCGAAGCTGAAGCCTTAATTTTTTAAAGAAAATCTGTATGAGAGTTCAGTCTGAAACCGGTGAAGAAGCGTACAAATTTCTTGCTGAATCCTGTAGGGGCTGGGATAGCGCAGCGCTTGGGTTCGCTTTTCGAAAGGTTTTCTTTCGCTCGCATCTCGAGCTCACAAGCGGAAGCGGTTAAGGAGTCAAGAGGAAAAACGGCGCCGCTGTGAGCTAGCTGTGAGATTCTGAGAGTCGGGTCTGAGCGAAGGAAATTCGAGGAAGCAGCCATTTTATAATGAAATTTTGACGCAATTTCGTTTGTCGCTTTACCGACGTCCCGTCATATCCGTGATCTGAGCATCGGAGCGTTCGCGTCGAAGGCCTCTGCCTTGGATGCGGACAAGCCGAGGCACCCCGAGAGCATTTAGCAAGGCAAAGCTCCTTTGCAGAGACGTAGTGAGACTTTTCGGCTCCCGGTGACTACAAATGGCGCCCCTGCCTTTGTCTAAAATGGCTGCTGTACAGCTCCACCACAGAAGAAATGCAAAAAACATACGCTAGCAAGCATATCGAGTCGCGAAAGTTTTATTAACTGTAGTAAATGTACAAGGTAGCTATCACAGTTTTAACTTAAGTGAATGTTTCTGGCCTTGAAAGTGGCAAACTGATCTATTACAGTTTGAAAGTGAATACTTTTTTGCCGATGTTTCTTTCCCTATGCTTAACAAAGCCGAATCGGAAAGGCAATCGCCGAGCTGGTTTGGTCTAGCGGTTAAGGTGCTCGCCCCGACCAAGGTCTGGCTGAGGTCGTGGGCTCGAGCCTCGAGGCATATGTGAAGCGCCTGAATAGAGATTAAGTTCTCTTAGGGGGCGCTATACAAACGAATTATATTTGTATCTTACTCAATTGACTCTCAGAAATGACAGAATTATCTTCAGCTTGCTAAAGGAACGCTCGCAGCTGGCAACTAATACAGCTATGGTGAGAATGACTTGCAAGGCAACTTTAAAATTAGGAAACATCTTTTCTATAACTAAAGGTGAAAGACGTGAGTCCCAGTGGTGTGTTTAGTGCCGAGTCATGACGTGTGGCAAGAAGCGACGTTAAAGCCACATATTTCTTTGTGCAGCACTGTTCCATCAATTTCTGAACAAAAGAAAGCTCCAAAATCTAGACATGGCTGGTGGATTTTGGTCTTGTCAAGTGTCTTCAAAAGCTGCTCAAGTTCCAACAACAAACCGAATTTGGCATCGAGATCTGGGAGCCTGGCAAACCAAGTTATAATAATAATAATAATAATACACTTGATAGAACGCCCTCTGAGAACTCAATCTCTTTCTAGGCGCTTTCCATTTGCTGCAAAAGAAGCATGATTGAATTGTAATTTCTTGTCGGAAATAGTCTATGCTGTTTGTCATGATTCTTGAAATCTCCTCCTCTGGCGTGACAACCCATCTTGAGAGAATTATCCGAGCATCTGTGTCCGTAGGAGTATTCTTCGATAAACAGCAACTCCCCACAATTCACATCTCTATTTGGCATCTAGTAATGATTCTTGGCACAGGTCTTCTCAAAGTCTTGATCCTCAATCTCAAGAGAGTGGATATCAGGCTTCTTTGAAGTTTATTTTTGGATCCTGCAGTATTTTCTTAACGCAGTCAATCTTCCTTAAGATGCTGCACCAAAATGGCAACTGACCCAAAAAGTTAAATTTAAAAATACAATGTAAGAAACTGGCAGCTTCACGTCCTGTTTCAAGCGTTCCACTGGTGTGCTCAGACACTTCCTCCGAAAGACCTGCAATGCTGTTCGGTCCACCCACATTGATACTTTTCAGAGCATCCAGTTTTGCACTCCACCTTGCTGCAGGGTCACGTCTGACAGTGATGGCTAAGACTTCTTCAGTTCTTCTCACCTTAGAGTTTATCTTGAAAAGATCAAGTAGGTGCTTTATATAGTTCCAAAAAAAAGTAACTGTCACGGAATTTTGACTTGCACCATGAACTCCTGTCAGGTTCAAGCTCTTACAAAATTTGTCTTATCATTTGTGGACAGTATTCTCTTTTGGACACCCGTTAAGTGGCCAGACATGACTGCTGCGCTGTCGTAGCACAGCCAGCTAAGTAAGCCAAGCTTGTGTGGTCTAATAGCGTGTCGGCGGTCAGCCACGGCACGCTGGTTCGTCCTTTTGATGCGGCGTAGCAGGCTGGGATCGCCCTTGACGCGACGCAGCCGCCTGTGGCAGGCAGAATGGGGCGAGCGGACCGGGAGGGCAGTTGGACATCGGATGGAGTGGTGAACGGCCTTGTGCTTGTTGCGCTGCAAGTGCCAGCCGAATACGCGTTGGTTAAAGCCCCCTCGATCCTTCCGAATCGTCGCGTGTAGCGTGCTACCGGAGCGGCAAGCTACAGCTACAGGTCGAAGTCTGTAAACATGCTAAACTAGCTCAGCCGGCAATAGTCAAGTCAACTGGAAACAAGGACTTTCTTGAAATCAAGATTCGTATTCTCACATGAATTTCTTTTTAAAACTATGCGCAATATATTTAGGCTTTTGTGCCGCCTTGGCCTTGGCGCCCGGGGACATCTGTCCCCTGCCCGCCCCTTGCTACGCCTAAGCCCCCTTTGCAGTTCTACGACCCATCGTTCTGGTTTATGTTTGCAATTATTCAGGACTCAGTTCATCAATTCTCTGACCGCGTATAGCTAGCCTGATACTTCGCATAGGGATTATACTGCTAACAAAAAAAACTAAGTAAGCATGTTACGTCAAAATGGTTCAGCAGATCGACTTACCAACGAGAGCAGGCATGTAAGTCGCTTGACATGTTTATGAAGACGGTAGCCGTTAGCTGCACTCGTAATATTGTGTCAAATGACGATTTGTTGAACATCATTGTCTAAAATAGCCACGCGACCGTGACCGAATGAATAATTCCCTGCCACTTGCAATAACTTATGCGTTCAGAAGTATTTAATAATAATAATAATAATTATGTACTTGATAAAGCGCCCTCAGAGAACTTAATCTCTCTCTAGGCGCTTTACATTTGCTGCAAAGGAAAATGCAATTGAATGGTGAGTAAAATCATGCTTGATAAACAAGCAAAATGAATAACATGGTTAGGGGTGACATGCACAGGGTCAGCATGCAAATGTGGTTAGTGGCAGCATGCACAGTGTCAGCATGCATAATCAAGGACGAATCCCAGGGACCCACTAAATACTGTCCTAAATAGGTGTGTTTTTAAATTCTTTTTAAACGTGGTCAGGTCAATGGATGTTCTGACGCAGGTCGGGAGGCAGTTCCAGGCTTTGGGAGCATACGAACTAAATGCCCGGTCTCCAAAGGATTTGAGGTTTGTACGAGGTATTTCTAGACTGTTGGATTCCGAAAAGCGGGGTGGTACGATCCTTGGCCTGATGGGGGAGTATGTCGGAGAGATAGGCTGGAGCCAAAGAGTGAAGTGACCTAAAAGTGAGCGACAAAACCTTGAAGTCAATCCGTTGCTTGACTGGTAGCCAGTGCAGGTCGGCAAGAAGCGGAGTAATGTGGCAACTGCGACGCTCACGACAGACAAGCCTAGCTGCCGAGTTTTGCACCAGCTGCAATCGCCTGATCGCAATGCCGGTAGGCCAGTGAGCAGTGAGTTGCAAAAGTCGAGACAGGATGTCACGAATGCATGGACCAACTTAGATGTGGTATCCTTATCTAAACAAGCCCGAATTTTAGCAATTTTATGAAGCTGAAAATAGGTGGATTTGACTGTGGAGCTGATATGGTCGTCTAACGAGAGGTCGCTTTGGAATATGACACCTAGATTTCGAGTTGATTCAACTGGAGATATGCTGGCAGAGCCAATTTTGAGTTTCAGCCTTTCCAATCTCTGAATTACACTGGGTTGGCCCATAACTAGAAAGTTACTTTTATCGTCATTTAATTTTAGAAAATGTGCTGCCATCCACGTGCGGATGTCATCAATACATGCAGCAAGTGAGTTGAGAGAATTTGAGGTGCTCGAAGGCTGGGAGGGATCAAAGCAAGGTACAACTGAGTGTCATCCTCATAGACGTGAAAGCCTAGATTTAAGACGAGATGGACACTTCTTCACTATCGTTCAATGAATTTCAAAAAGTTCATAAAATTGTATCCGTAAAATTTATTAAATTCGTGCTTTCTCATTATATCCACCGCCAGTCACTTTTTGGGTGCTTATAATTGCCGCCGTGCTCCGTTCCGGTCTGCTTACATGAGTGCATTTGTGCCACCCCGACTAGTTGTTAGCCACGATTCCAGTTTTGGGGCTTCGTTGGTATTTAGGACACTCATAAGAGCAATTGCCGCATTTTCTGCAGCCAAGTTCCAGCACGAGCGTATCCCATAGGAAAACCACTCGGGCGAGATTAAGCATTTCAGCTCAAAAGGAAACTCAAACCAAGTACATTCGTAAGTGTGCGTACGTAGGAGAGTTGGTAATTTTTCTGCAACCGCTGCCCCTCAAGCCTTCCGATGTTGGGTGCTAAAAAATAATTTGTTATATGCCATAAAAGTTTGTGAATTTATTAAGTAAATATGCATTAATAAGCACTTTAGACCTGCAAACTATAAGACAATCGGTGAATCGCATTGCAAGAGATGGTACTTACGGCGACCGGAGAATTCCCACCAAGTATTCCATCCTCTGGAACCATGCTCGTGACGTAGTGGAGAGAGTAATATGGCCACCAGAAACATTCTTTTGGAAAGTCTAAAGTGAATTGCTTCACTGGGAGTGCGACATTAATAAGGAATTAAATCAATCATGTAAAATAAACCAATTCATTTTATTGCAACTACAAAACAAGTGTTACTCACAAAAATATATAACCAGCATTCTGTACTCAAACTTTCAAAAATAGAATGCATTTGAGACACACACTCTCTCACTCTCTCTCTCTCTCTCTCTCTCTCTCTCTCTCTCTCTCTCTCTCTCTCTCTCTCTCTCTCTTTGTATTATGTGGTTCATAACGCTCTCGGAAAACGCTTAGCACCAACTGTGCACTAATTGTAGGCATCGTCACGCACAAGCAGAAAAACCTGCAAGTAAAAGGCTATATAAGTAAAAAGAATAATATAATTGCAGGAAAAACAACGGGACTACAGTATCATAATCTAGGCGTAACAGAGTTCTTGTAATGTTACGAAGGTAGCTGGAAGTTACCAAAATCGACTTTGGCGCTTACGCGGTCATCTATCAAGAGTTCATATTGGAAGATGACTTGGATATTCTGTGCAGATGCGAGAGGGGTTATACTGGCCAAGTCCATTTAACTGTTATTCTTTCAAGTTTAGTCTTTAGTTCAGTTCTGCTAAGACAGGGATTCATCATCCAGGTAGTTCTTTGAATCCGTGGCATTCCGTCTCGCTTTCTGTAGCCTGCAATTCCTCCAGCCTGTGCGATCAGGCACACTTGCAGCTGGTGCAACTCGGCAAAAAAGCTCGTCTGTCGTGAGCGGTGCAGTTGCCACATCACACCACTTCTTGCCGACCTGCAATGGCTCCCAGTCAAGCAACGGATGGACTTCAAGGCTCTGTCACTCACTTTTAGTTCCCTTCGTTTTGTAGCTCCGGCTTACCCACCAGAACTTCTCTCCAATCAGCCCAGGAATAGTACCAACCGCTCTTCTGAATCAAGACGTTTAGCTGCGCCCATAACCAACCTCAAGCCTTTTAGAGACTGTGCCTGTAGTGCTTATGCTAGCAAAGCGTTGAGCTCACAGCCTACTGACTTCACGACATCCCCTGACTTGATAACAAATTAAAAAGAAGCTGGCAATTCAACTTTTCCCCACTGGATATGCTAGGTCTTTGTGAACTGTCTTTTGTGTGCTCAAGCGTGGTGACACTGCTTGTTGCGACTAACCATATTGACACGCTTGCTTTACAGCATATGCTATATGCAAAAAAAGAGATTTGGTTCTCTGATGACGCTATAAAATGTAATACTATTATTATTATCAATGGTTTAGACCGTATAACAAAGGGATCCCGAGTGATGGTTATTTAGCTGGTGCTAGGACTCGTGCTATGCAGACTAGAGTTATAATTGACTAATAATTAAGTATCGGCGGTATTTATTGGTGCCATACTCTGCTGAAGTCGCTTACCTTCTGCATCGTGACAGCAACTATGACAAGTCGTCTGTGCTCCTAGGTGCTAGCTTAATCCGTATGAGTCAAAGTCGGTGTTTTTCGGAGGGGCTGCATTTTCGGTGCCGCTAGCCGCGTTGGTAATACTTACTAGGGGTATTTTTAACCCAAAAGTTAAGCTTCTCTACACCAATTAGTTCAACTGTCTCAGCTAGAAAAGGATATTGGAAAACCGGGCGGTAGTTGATTACATTCTCTTAGTAATTCAGCCTTCTTAGTAATTAGCCTGATCACAGCTTTTCTTTGAAGGATACCGGACAACATTGAGCCTATGGATATATTGATGTTTTGCTAGCATTTTCCTATTTATTATATATGTTTTACGGCCAATTAAATCTTGGAATAGTGAAAAAATAGAATACGAGAGTCTTAAAATAATCTAAGGAAAACCAAATACCACACGGAGAACACCAAACTCGCCACTCGATCAATTGCTGTGTATTTTATTTTGAACCGTATCTACTTGCTAGATTTATTTATTTGTTTATTTAGATTTACTAAATATCTCTTCGAGGTTCTGATTTAGATAATTTAGTACTCTGCATGCATTCAAAAATTCAGCCATTAGATTTTCACATTAATATAGCGTAATGGATTTCCAAAATAAATCCCGTGTTAAGAATATCTATACAGATAGGTGCTAACTCCCATTTAAAAAACTGATATTTTGACCTCCAAACCACAAGTTTGCATAGCAACAGCTAATTAAAGTATTATTTGGCACATCATCTGCACTGTGCTTAGAGAATTCCGAGAAGTCACATTATTCGCTAAATTAGCTTTTACGTGGCCTGCAAGGCTCGGTCACCGCAAAGAGGTGAACAGAGTAAAAAACTAAAGAATACTGCCATGGAGTAGAGACTTCACAAGCTCGGGAAAAAGCTATTACCCCTACATACAAATTTCGAGAGACTTTTAGAGAGAATATCCACAAAGATCAACAAAGACCTAGCTTACGTAAGTTGCACACACCTTTTATTGTCCGAACTGACGTCTAGAAAGGTCTCTCTCTCTCTCTTTCTCTCTCTCTCTCTATCTATCTTTCTTTCTCTCTCTCTCTCTCTCTCTCTCTCTCTCTCTCTCTCTCTCTCTCTCTCTCTCTCTCTCTCTCTCTCTCTCTCTCTCTCTCTCTCTCTCTTTC
The DNA here is from genome assembly GCA_009760855.2 of Cristatella mucedo. Lineage (NCBI taxonomy): Eukaryota > Metazoa > Bryozoa > Phylactolaemata > Cristatellidae > Cristatella > Cristatella mucedo. Next base: position 1,035,101 of record WPIO01000045.1, on the reverse strand, counting down.
TCTTTCTCTCTCTATCTCCCTCTCTCGATGGCCAGCTACCATGTGTGTCGCGCGAACTGCGCTCTCGAGTAAAGTCTGCGAACGACGGGTCCATTTCCTTTTCTTGTGAGGGCTGGCTATCAATTTGAACCGCTAATAATGCAAGGCACGACCGACAAGACACATGTACCGAAAATGTGTCGCGAGAGATACGCTGACGTTAAATTAGCTTAAAAAGCTTTAAAAGCGGCTTTCGGGAAAAAGTTTCTGTCGTAAATACCAGTATCAGAATCACTGACAAGTGGTCCGTTCAGCTACAAAGCATTTATAGACCCAAGAACAAACGTGCTGTTGCTGTACCTCTAGTGTGGAGCGCATTTGAAAATTTGCGACTAAAATACTACGAATAAATACAAAAAACTTTAAAGGCATCTAAAATCATCTTTAAATAATCATCTTATAATCATCACCTTTAAATAAATTATTCATTGAGACATGCATTAGCTACAATAACAATAATAATAATAATAATAATAATGTACTTGATAAAGCGCCCTCAGAGAACTCAATCTCTTTCTAGGCGCTGTACATCTGCTGCAAAGGGAAATGCAATTGAATGGTAAGTAAAATCATGCTTGGAAAAAAACAAAATGAATAACATGGTTAGGGGTGACATGCACAGGGTCAGCATGCAAATGTGGTTAGTGGCAGCATGCACGGTGTCAGCACGCATAAATAAGCACGTGAAGGACGAATCATAGGGACCCACTAAATGCTGTCCTAAATAGGTGTGTTTTTAAGTTTCTTTTAAATGTGGTCAGGTCAGGGGATGTTCTGACGCAGGTCGGGAGGCAGTTCCAGGCTTTGGGAGCATACGAACTAAATGCACGGTCTCCATGGGATTTGAGGTTTATACGAGGTATTTCTAGACTGTTGGATTCCGAAAAGCGGGTGGTACGATGCTTGGCCTGATGGGGGAGTATGCCGGAGAGATAGGCTGGAGCCAAAGAATGAAGTGACCTAAAAGTGAGCGACAAAACCTTGAAGTCAATCCGTTGCTTGACTGGTAGCCAGTGCAGGTCGGCAAGAAGCGGAGTAATGTGGCAACTGCGACGCCCACGACAGACAAGCCTAGCTGCCGAGTTTTGCACCAGCTGCAATCGCCTGATCGTACATGCTGGTAGGCCAGTAAACAGTGAGTTGCAGAAGTCGAGACGAGATGTCACGAATGCATGGACCAACTTAGATGTGGTATCCTTATCTAAACAAGCCCGATTTTTAGCAATACTATGAAGCTGAAAATAGGCAGATTTGACTGTGGAGCTGATATGGTCGTCTAACGAGAGGTCGCTTTGGAATATGACACTTAGATTTCGAGCTGATTCAACAGGCGATATGCTGGCAGAGCCAATTTGAGCGTCAGCCTTTCCAATCTCTGAATCACACTCGGTTTGCCCATAACTACTAAGTTAGTTTTGTCATCGTTTAGTTTTAGAAAATGTGCTGCCATCCACGTGCGATGTCATCAATACATGCAGCAAGTGAGTCAAGAGAATTTGAGGTGCTCGAAGGCTGGGAGAGATCAAAGCAAAGGTACAACTGAGTGTCATCCGCATAGAAGTGAAAGCCTTGATGGTTCTTGGCAATCACATCAGCAAGAGGGAGAGTATAAACCGTGAAAAGAACCGGACCTAGCACTGAGCCCTGAGGTACTCCATATTTTGGAGGTACTTCAGATGATCTGTGTCCATTCACGTCAATACTCTGGAGTCTCCCACTGAGATAGGACCTGAACCACAGCAGAGCAGTGCCAGTGATGCCCAGGCGAGATGAGAGGCGCTCTAGAAGAACTTTGTGATTGATGGTGTCAAAAGGAGCCGAAAGATCGAGCAAAACAAGCAGAGACACTCTACCCATGTCTGCATTCCTAAGTAGGTCGTTGTTTACCCTAAGCAATGCTGCCTCTGTGGAGTGATTAGCTCTAAAGCCGGACTGGAACTTACTAGCAAGGTTTGAGGTTTCGAAATATGAGTTTAGCTGGTCTGCCACGACCCGTTCCAGTGTCTTTGATAGAAATGGTAGAAGGGAGACTGGGCGGTAGTTGCTCAAGTTCTCTTGGTCTAGTGTTGCTTTCTTGAGGAGAGGCCTGACTACAGCTTTTTTTAAAGGTGCTGGGACATGACCTGAGGCTAATGACATATTAATGATGTTAGTTATGCATGGCAGCAGCAGATCAATGCAACGTAGGACAGGACAGTGGGAATAGGGTCTAGAGGACTTGTTGTCTTCTTTGATTGCGATACGATCTTTAGGACTAGATCACTAGTGACCTGCTTAAATGCAGACATTGAGGTGAAGCCAGGAACCGAGGAACAGCATTCTAGTGGGGAGGTTGTCATCGCAGGGATGGACTCCCTGATCTTGTCTATCTTCTGCACAAAGAATCGAGAGAAGCGATCGGCTAGATCATCACAAAGATCATCAGGTAAGGAGCTAATCTGGGAACGGTTGAGGAGATGGTTTATTGTCGACATCAGCATTTTTGGATTGTGTATCTGTGATTCAACAATGTTTCTATAGAAGCTAGACTTGGCCTTTGCTAGGATCGATTGGTACGACTTACAGTAGTCTTCATATGCCTGTCGATGGACAGTTAGTCCGGATCTTTTGTATGCTTTTTTAAGCTTTCGTTTAGTAGACCTGGCTAGTTTTATGTCTGTGGTAAACCATAGGCCGTCTGGGCGGGGGCGCACAGTGCGCTTTGTCAGAGGTGCAAACTCGTCGAGCGTGTCAATGCTCTATCATAAATGTTCTGCAGGTGTTTCCTCTTAAAAATCTTAGTACCTCCAGAAATTTTGAGTCGGAGACTATTTCTGCATTATCAAAACTGAGAGCTTTGTAAGGACATTAATAATAGCAATAATAATACATTTGATATAGCGCCCTCAGAGAACTCAATTTCTTTCTAGGCACTTTACATTTGCTTCAAAAGCACGATCGGAAGCACGATATTGATATTTCATGATTTCTAAGCATCTCACCTGAAGATATCTGATTCTTAGGATGAGCGCACAGACAATGAAGCAAGAAATGCTTCTGCTTTCTTTTCAAGGCCACACCGACCTTGACCTGCCTTAATCTAGATTGGTTGAATGTCTAACGGTTTTCACTGTGTCAAATTGTGTCGCAATATGCAATGGTCTCACCTTGACCTGGTAGTTGGATTTCGCTGATCGCTAATGTTGATCCTGATAATAGATAGTGAAAATTCTGTTGATTCACATTAACGGCTACTCTCAATGCTCCAGAAGATAGACCGAAACACACTCCCTCAACTGCAGCAAAGCAAATAAAATTTTGTTTCAGAACAGCGCCTCATCGTCTAATTTATGCAAAACATGGGTTACACAAAGCCATTTTAGAGATTAGCGTTGCTGATAAGCTCGAAAGCTTACTTCAGTCTACACTAAGTCTAGGGAGCTTTCGGTGCCAGAAAACTTCACAAATCTGAATGACGTCATCTAAAGCAGAAGTACTGTTCAGCAGAAACTCAAGTATCATATTGCTTGCTGCCAATTTAGAAGAAAGCTTAGGTTTCTTAGGTTTAATAGCTTTAGCCTAACAAGTGGATCTAACTAGTGGTCAGTCTGAAGCCTCGTAAGTGCCTAGTATTGCTCTTGAGTCGTAGTCCTCAGGGTCAGGTACTCGCACTTCGTGGCCCAGCTCGTGGGTTCGAGTCTCTCTAGCCCCTGAGTAATAAACCAAGCGAAGTGCTCGCTCTTCACGACATAAAACGTGGGCTCGATCCTCACGGCGGGCTGTCATTTATTTCCCACTGCAAGCGGTGGCGATAACCGTTGACGCTATTCTGCCGCTATGAAAACGAGGCTGGTAAATTTAATCTATCTCCGTCTGTATATCCACAAAGCCACAAAGACTATGTGGCCGTTATGCAGTAGAGTTTTGTATAGCGCACTCACGGCCTAAGCGGCTTTCGGTACGCATTCGATAGCCAACAGACATCCTCTCACGCAATCAAGAGAAAGCGGAAAGCATGGCAGAGTCAGTAGAGCAGTTGAGGTAGTGAGAGCATGGAAGTAGCAGCTCAGGACAGCTGAAAAGGATGAGCCATAGTCGGCAGCAGGAGAGTAGTTGTCGTTGCGTAAGAATTTTGGAAGTGAGCTCCACAGTTTGGGACCTGCAGAGCTAAAGCTTCTGTCGCCAAAGGTCTCTAAGCGGAGGAATGGAACAGCTAATTTATTGTCGATACAGGATTTGAGGATACAAGGAGGCCGAAACTTGGGCAGAATTTCAGCTTGCATGGAGGAGCCAAGCCGTGGCAGGCCTTGTGGGTCAACGTAAAAACTTTGCTCTGTCTTCGTTGATCAACTGCAGCCATCCTAGCTCTTTTAGTAGAGGAGACACGTGGTCATTCCTTTACAGCAAATTTAAAGACACATTCCTTTGCACCAAATTCAAAGTGCCTTGAAAGAGATTGAGTTCTCTGAGGAGGCTATATTAAATGCATTATTATTATTATTATTATTTTGGTCAATCCTCTGGGATTTTCAAACTAGCCTTGCAGCCATATTCGCAGCCATGTGCAGTGGCCTAGTTGCTTTTTTCGGTACCCCAGCCAAAAAGGAATTCCATTAATCTAGCACAGGCAGAACTAAGGAGCTGGTTAAATTTTTGCAAGCCACCGTTGAAGACGATCAGTTAACCTTTACTCGAGCAATTCCTTATGACCACTTGAAAGCCGAGTAAACAGGCACCAAGTCACTATTTCAGCTGTATAACCTTGGAATGTCGAATCAGTTGAGCTTTAATTTACTTTTTCGGGCTGTATTCAATTGGTATGGGCTTTGAGCGCGTACTTAATAAACTCACGCTGGAGCTCCAAAACTCCGGTATTTAATGAGAAAATCTTATTCCGAACTTGGATGATCACACATGTAACTAACACACCTAAAGGGCACTTCTCGTGCGGCCGATACTTTGCCCGTTCAACTTCTTTGCGGTAACGTGGATTTTGCACAGGACTTCCTAACGGCTCCGTTTAACGGAGGATGACTGAATCGCTAGTGACGGCTTTGGACATACCAGTCAATGAAAATTGATTACTAACGTAGGCGCCGCCCTCCAGAGCGCTGTAGTACTCAATGCTAGACGGCCACGTGCACTCGGCTTCGTTGAACGTGAAATAGTAGCGGCTTCCAAGGTTGCTGCTGAGTGATGAATACTGATATACTGTAGCTCGCAATCGGACTCTCAGAGCCGTGTCGCTCCGCTCTTTGTTCAGCACGGCTTTCTGAAACAGCGAGCCCTCTCTGAAACAGCGAACCCTTTCTAGTGCAGCGACTAAGCAGCAGCAGCACCCGCAAGCCGTACGAGCCTTCTACAGAAACCAGACACGTTCCCGAGTGGCCTAGCAAAGCCTAGAAATGTGGACCTAACTCGAGGACTGTGCCGTCCCCTCCCGTGGGCAGAGCGATACCGTGCCAAACGACAAAACGGTCGCCTCCCTCCGCAGAGAACTGACCCCACTGATACATTTGTACAGCACCCCAAGCAAACCACAATAAATCTTGGTTTTTACACATTAAATGTGTGCTGGAGTAGAAGCGTGTCGACTGGTTAGTGATAGCAACATCCATAGATTTCAGCACCCGTAACAACATGCAGAGCGATTCACGTCACACGGATGGGGACAATGTCGAGACGAGTAAATAAGTCTTTAGCTACCTTTTAAAAAGAGTAAAATCGAGAGTTGCCGTAAAGCGCAAAGTCGGCGACGAGTACCCGATTTAGGGAGCGTAGGAGCGAGGTCAAGCTCGAACGCGAAGGAGCCGAACGGTCAACCTTGACCTTTGACGTATAAGACAGATGACCCTAGCGAGAGCAAGTCACCTTATGCTGAGTGCTAGCAGCAACTACGAAAAAGCCATCTGCTTTTTCGTAGCTGCAAATAGAAAGTGTTAGCGGTAAAATATTGCTTGTCACTTACTTAGCATTATTCAACCCCTCTTGCGCGCCGAATTCTGACGCTATCGGCAGAGAATACTTGCATAAATACTGAGTGGCTGTTTCGTGCTTAATTTGATGAATATTTCTCCAGTATCATTCATTTTCCACCATATATATAATATAATATATATAATATACATAATATCAGAATCGCGCGAAAAGCCTGAATTTAGACGTGCGAGAAAAGCGAGCCTCCAATCGTCGTTTAGCATATCACAGAATTTCGAATGATATTTTCGCTAAAAATCTTCGCAACAGTTTAAAAGAGTGTGAACTATCGAAAACCTGTCTGTTTGTAAAAGAAAATTCCGAACGGCTGCGCTTGGAAGTCGCTGTCGAACGGGCTTTGAAGGAGGCATTTAAAGCGCATCCAGTACAGGTTCGAAGCCGCGCGTCGCGTGCCAATCGCGCGTTCCACACTCCTTCCGCCGCTACTTTACTTCCTCTCCTCCTTAAGGTCCGCAGGATTCAACTGCTGTTCCGGTAGAGCTGTGGCCGGTTCGTATTGGCATTGCCTTTCGAGATGATTATTCAGGTTCACGGAATTAAAGCGACACTGCTCGGCTCGCTATTCGCTATAATGCTGAATTCTCGGTGATCGACTGCGAAACTACTCGAGCGATAAGCTCGTCTGTCCAGCCAACAAGAGGTCATTAATATCGGCCACAGCTTCAACGACGAGTTCTCTCGGCAGAATACCTACTGAGTGCGAATGTTTTAAACCCCTCAAAAGTATGTGATTGGCATTTAGACATAGACTACCTCATATTCAACACTTCTTAGCTCCTCGCAATCAAGTTTCGACCAATAAATGCAAGCCTCCTCTACGAAGCGATTCAAAGACCGATGTCTTAAGCAGACGCTTGCAAGATTGTAGCCTGTCCTCAGTAGGCTAAGGAGCGCGGCAAACCTGAGCAGGCGCTCTTCCTTCAAGGGATGGCCTCGAAGACAGTAGCCAATATATATATATACATATAATGAACGCAAATTACCATCAGCAATTCTTCAGGGAATGGGAGAAACCACTGGTAATACAGCGCCAGCGTCATCGGGTAAGGCGGTAACTCGCATCCAAGCGACATCCCTAAAAACGAATACGTCGTTAACATGTGAACAACAACAGCGTAAGCTCGTTAAACTTTGTCAAGCCAAAGTTGTACGCGGCTGCCACGATTGAGTCACACGATCGCACTAAGCGCTACAGAAAATTGCCGGGAATCGCGTGAGATGTAACTGCCGGGAAAGCAGTTCAACCCGGTAGGAAATGCCCGACCGGCCGCGACATGCGGTTACGCATTCGTGTTCCCATCAGCTTCTATCTTGCGTCAGCTGCCATCTATTTTGTGGGTTGTGCAACTTCAGAATGCGCCGGCGCTTTGTTTCATCGGTAACTCTCAAACCCATTAAGTCTTGAAAAAAAACTGACAAACACTCAAATTCTGAGCGGATCACCTGAGCTGCGCAAACGGTAGCCAGTAATGTAATGTAATGTATCTCCGTCAGTAACTCCACAAAGTCAAAAAGACCATGTGGGTGTTACGCAGGAGAGTTTTGTATAGCGCACTCACAGCCTAAGCGGCTTTCGGTACGCATTCGGTAGCCAACAGACTTCGTCTCACGCAACAAAGAGAAAGTGGGAAGCATAGCAGAGTTAGGAGAGCAGTTGAGGTAGTGAGTAGCATAGAAGTAGCAGTTCAGGACCGCTGAAAAAGATGTGCCATAGACTTCTTCTAACGCAATAAGGAACAAGTGGGAAGCAGAACTGAGTCACGACGACGGACGCAGAAGTGAGCGGCTTGGTAGTAGCCGCTTAGGACGGCTGAGCACGATGCCTCGGCGACCGCAGGAGGAAAACAGGGTTGTAGGACATCAACCCCGGACTTTCCCCCCCCCCCGGACATTTCCCCCCTGGTGGACCCTTGGACATTGCCCCAGGACATTTCCCCGGGGTAAGACATTTCCCCCATGTTGACGAATGTATAACTAAGAATGCAGATATATAAATAGACGATCAAATGAAGTTCACGCTCTATTGAAATAAATCAGCTCGGTATAAGCGGCAACTCGATAGCACGACCGACGGAGGCGGTACGGCCAGCGCGGGGGCGGCGACGGCGGCGACGGTCGAGGCGTGACGCCTGGTGCTGCATCGACTGCGGCTGCGGCTGCGGTGATCTCTGGACGGTCGGTAGCCGGCGGTGCCGATGTCGGGAGGGGCGGCGGTGGCGGCGTTGGCGGCGGCCGAGATCATCATGATAAATTATGAGAAAATCTTTTCGAATTTTCCTGAAAATTCTTTTACTGCTGTCAGTATAAATTTGAAAATGAAGAGACATGCATTTAAGCCTATAAGCATACAGCTGCAATCCCTGTGATTCTTCCTTTATGTGCTTATGCGTGCTGACACTGTGCATGTTGCCACTAACCACACTTGCATACTGACCCTGTACATGTCACTCCTAACCACGTTATTCATGTTTATCAAGCATGATATTACTCACCATTCAATCACGCTTCCCTTTGCAGCAAATGCGAAGCGCCTAGAAAGAGATTGAGTTCTCTGAGGTCGCTTTATCAAGTGCATTATTATTATTATATTATTAATAAAGTCTGTGCATTAATGACTCACCCGACCCGCAGACCGTCGCTAAGACTGACTATCCCGGTCAGGCTTTGCATTCATGGGTTCCACTGATATATAATTGGCACGACATTGACATGCATAGTTAAAAAGCCTCCGAAAAAAATCCTGGCCATCTCTATTTCCTAATTCAATGGGCAATTTGACGTTTAATTTTAACTGTGAGAGCGAGCGTTTTATCTATTTATTCAAATTAGTAGTAGACTATCTCCACTGCGGCTTTTGCCACAACATACATCATAGATGCATCGTCGATGCTCATGGATCATACCAGTACTCCAGGAGCAACATCCGTCGCTTCTACAGCGATCGCTTCAATCTATGCTATAGATGAGCCTTGGTCAGGCCAAAGTCCTTTACGGATCAGTAAATCCACTCTCACTAAAGGTTATTGCTATCTTGACCTCAGCCAACAGTCTTTACCAGCTAGAGAAGCCAAGAACTTGGATTGATGATCTGACAGTCCAGAAAATCAGGCCCCACCGTTCTATACGGGAAAGTGTTTGAGCACCTGGGTGTTGACCAAAAGCCAAGCTGCCCAAGCTGACGTTACCACATGTCAGCAAATTTCAGCCACTCAGGTCGTCGTTCGGTCAGCCGACTCGCCCTACAGCCACGTGCTGCCGCTACCCTTCGGCTAGCTCCAACCTCGGGCGAGAGATTTTCTGCACCGAGTTCATGCGACCCGTCATCGTCGCTCGCTCTATTGTCAAAAGGTCCGCCGCCATGCGAGCGCTATTCCCTTTCTCCAAGCGCCCCTTCAAGCGGAAGTGCCGGCGCATGCGACGCCGGCACTTCCGCTTGATGTCTACGAGCAAGCTCACTCTCGTAAATCTGCGGAAATACACGTCGTCGTGCAACTTTCGCTCGTCGCCATCAGCAGCCGCCACCGCTACCACAAGCGCGACATGCACGCCGCCGCCGTCCCACTTACTGACGCACATCGGTCCAGCGAATTGGACGCCGCAGTCTGTCTTGCAAATCGAGCCTCCGGGGCAGGCGAGCGACTCACATCCTGCTCCAGATGGCGACTGAAAAAGTGAAGCCGCTCGATTGATCGCGGCGAGAAACATTAAGTCCAGTACGCCGGCGCATTAATGAACGCGTTAGTGTACACACGATCGGATTTGGCGCGGTGATTGCGAGCTCTTTGACGCCGGCCTCCTCTGAGTAGATGCTATCGGTGACGTCATCTACAAGGCATTGACCTAAAAACAAAGCCACTAATGGCCATTGACAGCAGCTAAGCAGGGCCAAACTAACGGGAAAGGCGTCAGCTCCTCTGGGTGCCACGCCTAACAAGGAAATACTGATAGCACGAATTTCCGCGAGAATTCTTTTCGCAGCGGGTACTCAAAAAATTTTAATATAAAGTTCGGCAGATGGGCTGCCGTGCAGACTGTGAGCAGGCCTCGTGCAATACCATCTCAAAGGGCCATCGTCCAGAATAAAAAAAGGGCAATTCCTGGCACAAACAACGGAGAGAAAGTCGGATTGATGAGTTAAGAGATAAGTCAGAGGTGAAGCATGGATTGCTGCCTGGCGGTCGATAAACTACCGCCGCCATCGGCAACATATCACTACGCGAACAAAGAAAGAGAGATACAAACTGTTGTTTATTAGGGTCCGAGAAAAACTTGAAATCTAAAGAGGCACGAACCATCACGGCTTCTCCACCGCCATCGTTCAGCCCTCTCGGAGTGCTTGAAAAAAGAGAAACCTTCCGGGGTAACGTGGGCAATAGCCGGACATTTACACGACTTCAGTCTAAGTAAGAGCGAAAAGGTCACGAACGTCATCAAGTATCAAGCTGCCAACAACTAACCAGCTTATCGAATAAAGAAAAGGCAGGCATTTCTAAGGCATAAACCGTTAGCAGTCACAGAGCTTAGCGTCGGCTTGATTACTACTAGGTTGGAGAAATTGTTAGCATTTGCTACGGGAGAGCGTGAGGAGTCACTAGTATAATTTGCAGTCGTTATAATGGGAGAACGCATATTTTGGTCGGCGAAAAGTACGCACGCCATATTCTAGCCTGAATCCGGCAGCCCCCTCCGTATCGCGGCGCCGTCTGCGGGCGACGCGCAAAGTGCAAAGCCTTGCGAAAATGTGCGGCGCTGGATGCCCAGTGGCACCGCCTAAATGTGCTCGAAGCGACCGCAAGTATCCGCATTCCGTAGTCACGCGTAAAACCAGCCTTTTCCAACCAAGGGCCTAGAACTAAATGTGCACTATCGGGCAAAATATTCTTCCAACTTTACGCGCCGAATTCCAATTACTTGTACGCCTTTCTCCAGTTACAATGATGTCAACTCCAGATTATCAACCCTTGCGTTTGTCCTTCGTAAGGTTGTGTTGTGGCGCCGCTCGCAATGTCACACTCTTTATCATCCAGACCTAACCAAGTCAACCAGTCCGGAACTACGAGAACTCACCCAGCGTCGTGCTCGCTTCGCTCCTGAATGCAGAGCTCCTGTTCATCTTTAATTCAAGGCCTTGACAGTAAGCGAGCACAGAAACGAGCTGCACGCTTGAAAATCGACAGTCGCTTAAGAAATGGGCTCTCGGACACTGTAAATCAGTCGGCGCTGCAGATTGCGCTCAAGAACCAGGGAGAGCGCACGACCAGTCGGCCGCCGCCACCGCCGCACAAGCGTGGATCCTAAAACGGGCGTTCTAACGTTGGCGCGTTACCTGTCGCCTTGTCGTAGAACGCGCGGGAGCAGGCGTCGGCTTGCAGGCAGCGCAGAGTGCACTCGACCGCGCTCCTCGCGTCGAGGCGCAGCGCTCGCGACGACGGCCGCTCTCCGCCGCCGCCGCCGCGCTGCACCGCGGCGGACACCAAGGCGTAGCCGCCGCTGCACGGCACGAAGCGCGACGACGACAGCGCGGCCGGCGGCGGCCGCAGCAGAGTCGCTGCGAGAGCGACGCGAGCGAGCGACAGCGCCGCCATGCGTCCGTCGTCCAGTCGAGCGGCGCGTCCGGAGGCGACGACGACGACGACGAGAATGCAACTCAGCGGCGGCGGCGGCGGCGGCGGCGGCGGCGGCGGCGGCGGCGGCGGCGGCGGCGGCGGCGGCGGCGGCGGCGGCGGCGGCGGCGGCGGCGGCGGCGGCGGCGGCGGCGGCGGCTGCTTCGAGTCGTCCGCCGCTCTGCCATCTGTCGTCGACGCGTCGGCGTCGACGGCGGCGAAGACAATGAAGTTTGAATGGCGCTAATTGACCTGGCAGCGGAATTTGGTGCCTCCGCTAGCCGGATGACAAACTGCCTATGCAAGTGTTCAAGCGTCGTTATACGCGCGGCATAGATGCGGCGCTACTTGCGCGCGCGATCGATTATGCGAACGAACATGACAAACGCGAGAACAATTGCGAATCGAGGCGCTTCCAGACATTATTGGTTAATATTGGCGCTGCATCAAAGAAGTCCAGCGACGTGCGTTTGCTTGCAGCTATCTAACGTGAAGAGCGGTTTAAGAGGCTAACGATTCCTTGGAAGTGTGACCAAATATCGAATTCGATTTTAGCTAAAGACGCGAGTGAAGAGTACCGCGCCTTCATTGTGCAGCTACACGCTGGCCTGCCTTCCGAGAACTCGGAAAGACTCGCTCTTTTAGTCGCGCAACAATTGGTGCCGTGACAATGTAACATTTTCTACTGGGCGGAAACTGATGCGCGGCATCATTTGCAAAGAGTCGGCCAAGCATCGTTTAGACAGCGGTCGCCAAGTAGTAAGCGGCGGGATTCATAAAAAGACCATCGGAGCACAGTCGAATAAGTAAACTAGTTGCTCGTTAATATTGTCCTCATCTTTTCTTATTACTGGTTAGTGTTGTTCTGCTATTATACTTACGTGCCCACTCACTGAGGAATGTTCCTGCGCGTGGTTGTACGTGTTCCTGCGCGCGCGGTTGTACAAAGCTGCTTCGCTCTACAGTGGCTGCCAAAGTCCGTATAACTAGGTTATTAGTGAAAATCTCTTGTATATGATTGAGTGCGCGCTCGCTCTATTGCTAATGGTGGTTTGAGTGTGCTCCCTAATTGATTGTCGCATGTGTGCGTGCGGGTTGTTTACGTGTCGCTCTGGGTCGATGTTGCATCGCTACACAGATCCGAGAACGGCGTGTATGCACTGCTTACGGCTGTTAGCGCGTTCTAAATTGATAGTAAATCTTAGCGTGCTTCTTCGGTGGCCGCGCACTCTCTGTCCGTCTGCGTTATTAGCACAGACTATACTTTCTTCGTTAGTCATTAGCGACTTCTGTGCGATCGCTTTAATCTTAGCGGCCATTCGTGAAACGCTGCGAAGTGCAAAGCTGCTGCTGAGTGGCCGTTCACTCTTCAATGGCCTTGAACTACTCCTCGATGGCCAAGAAGCACAGCGTGCGCTAATGCGGCGAGTAGTACTTACAAAAGAGGTTGGCCGAAGAAAGGCGACAAGTGTACGCGAAGGCGGGCATAGGCGTAGCCATGTATTGAGATAATTGGCTTAGCTGAGCTGCCGCCGCACGGGAATTGGCCTAGAAAGCCATTAGGAGATGGAAGAAACTCGCTATTCGCTGACGCTCTTATCATGGGTCACCAGGTCACCGGGTCACCAGAGATCGCAGGCGTCGTCCAGGGGGGGTTAGTTACTCTTCGGCGATTACCAGTTCGGACAATCAGGCCGGTGCCGCTAAAGCGAGACCGACGGTGGGATGGATCGGACGCGACGTGACGCGACGGCGAGCGCTCATCGGCGGTCGCTTTCGGCGGCAGCTCCGTCGTCTGCTGGTGGGCTGCGATGCCGCTTCATCGACCCTGACGGCTCGCTCGCTGTGCAATCATGGTCGATTACTCGGAATAACGCGACTCTGCCGCGATAGAACAAATATCACCTTTTCCTCCAGAGTGCTGTCAAAATCGGTGCCTTTTTTCTCTCTGCTCAGTAAAATAAAGCTTCGGTAACATCTTTATAATGCATTTGAAAAACGGAAACGATGCCGAGTTCCTGCGTGCTCAGAACCCGCGGCGGTTAAAAACAGAGCACATTTCAGACAGCGTGGTTCAATGTGATATTTACAGCTGTAGATACAAAGCAACATTGTCCCGAGCAGATTAAGGTTTAGTTAAAGGAACGCCTACGTGACTTGAGTCAGACGAGTTTGAGGTAAGACTGAAAACCGTATTAGAAAATATGGTGGGTGTGTATTCCGGTGCAACACAATGAAGAGTCATAGAAGTGAGTATAGGAACCACGAATTCCATACGCTGTTCGACGGGGAGGCATTTCAGGCGAGTGGGAAGCAGATAATGTGGCTGTTGCGACATTCGCGACATACATGCCTAGCTCCAGATTTTTTAGCTTACTGCTAGCGTCTTATTGCACAGTCCGGAAGATCTGCGAACGGTGAGTGACGAAGGTCTAGTCGTTATGTCTTATTTACATGGACCAGCTTGGATGTCGTATCCTTATCTATGCGAAAGCAAATGTATCAGCGGTACGTCACTGAAAATAAGCAGGCTTGAATGCGGAGCCGACGAGGTCATCGAGTGAAAGCGCGCATTAGAATAGCAGGCCCAGATTGAGTGCTGAGCCTACTGGGTTCTATTCTGGTCGAGCCCAATGAGCCCAATGACCTGATGAGGCTAAGGCTTTCCCGTGTCCGGGTGGCACAAGCCTCTCCCGTTACTCCAGCTAGTTGGTTAAACCGTCATTCAATTTCTAAAAGCGTTGCTGCCATCCAAATGCGAATTGTATTCACGAGTTGTCGTTTTGAGAGTGCCGCTATTCTTGATGTAAGCTTTTATTTTATTGCAGCTTAACGCCAGAGCTGCAGGAGTAGACGAGCAGGATGCAGCCATGACCTTTCCAGCATCGACCTTTGCGATGTAATGTAATGCATCTCCGTCTGTAACTCCACAACGCCACAAAGACTACGTGGATGTTACGCACAAGAGTTTTGTATAGCGCATCCATCGCCAAAGGCCTCAAAGCGGAGAAGTGGAACAGCTAATTTATTGTCCGTACAGGACTTGAGGAGGCTACAACTGGTGCAGCACTTCAGCTGGGTACGTAGGAGCCAAGCCGTGTTGGGCCGTGCGGGTCAGCATAAAAACTTTTCTCTGTATCCGGCGATCAGCCGGCAGCCATCCTAGCTCTTTTAGAAAAGGATGCACGTGGTTAAACCTCTGGGACTTTTTACAGACTAGCCTTGCGTCTATATTCATAGCCATCTGCAGTGGCCTAGTTGTTACTCAGCGCTGACCTTTCTAGCTGACCTTTTGCCACTTCACTCGGCAGCTGCCCGGCCTGGCACTCAGCCACAGAGCACTAGCAGTCCTGTTTATTACGGTAAGCATATCGCGTGACGTGTGCTCACCTTCGCTGCGCTCAGAAAATGATTGCGAACTATATAGGTCGACTGTATATCGACTAAGCAGGTCGATTGCAAATACGTTCAACGACAGCGCCATATTCTGCAGGAGGCATAACTCGAGGCCAGAGGTAAGACGTCGTCCTTGTGATACTTAAAATTGGACATTCGTACTCCGCATTGGTATCGTCGATAAAAGTCAACATGAACCTGTGGCAAGTTTTAAAACGGTTTTCTCGATCCAAAACTTTCGCGTGTGCATCCTAAAGGTGTTCAGTCTCTTTAGCGCCGTTTCTCAAATTGGAGCCTGAATTGGTGCATTCATCTCCCGTTAAAATTTCCCTTTGCAGCAAATGTAAAGCGCTTAGGAAGAGATTAAGTTCTCTGAGAGCGCTTTATCAAGTGCATTATTATTATTATTATTATATTTGAAGTCTTGTCGAGTAGCCACAGCCGTGGTATTCCGCACACCCAGGCTCCCAGGAACCTCAAAAATAGCGCGGCCGGCGTCTGGTGGCACACAACGAGTCTTTGAAATGAGGCTCGTAGTTTAGTCGTCGTTGCGCAGAACGTCCGCCGATGACCGACGATCGCCACAGGTTTATTTACCACACACGGAGCTAGGCGGGAAGCACAACTCACTTCACCTCTCTCACATTTCCACCGTTCCCGAAAATGGCCCCCAATGCAAAGTCAATCACCGAGCAGGGCAGTGGCTCGCTCACATCTGCTATTCTTATAAGCAGGCTTCGCGCTAGGTCAGCCGCATCAATCAATTGCAGAAATATTACTCTCCTTTCCATAAGTTATGGCGGCCATCGGCCGGTCACGTGCTGGGCACGTGGTTTCCGGGGCGCTCTTCCTTGCTGCCTGCGCTCCCATGTCCGGCTGTCTGTCTGCGTATATTGCCTGCTGCATTGGCACGGCTACAAGTTACAAGTCACTACAAGCTTGCTAGCTCCAAGGCTCAGGGATTCGCCGGTATTTGTATCGAAACGGCCAGGCTGGTACCATTATGAACAAGATGTTTGCGGCGCAATCACTTTTGGACTTGAAAGCCGCTACGCCACATTTGCACTGCACGTAGAAAAGTACCACAGCCAAGCTAGTTCTGAAATATGGGGTACCGCTAGGCTCTGCTCTCGGGTCCGGCTCTTTTCACGGTCTATACTCTCCCTCTTGCCGCTGTGATTACCGAGCACAATCTAGGCTTTCACTTCTATGCGGATGACACTCATACGTACCTCTGCTTTGATCCCTCCCAGCCTTCCAGCACGTCGAATTCTCTGAACTCCTTTGCTGCATATATTGATTACATCCACGCATGAAAGGCAGCAAGTTTTCTTAAATTGAATGATGACAATACTAACTTCCTAGTTATGGGCAAACCAAGTGTGATTCAGATATTGGAACGGCTAGCGCTCAAAATCGGCTCTGCCAGCATATGTCCTGTTAAATCTGCACGAAATCTAGGTGTCATGTTCCAAAGTGACCTTTCGTTAGACGACCACACCAGCTCCTCAGTCGATTCTGCCTACTTTCAGCTACATAACATTGCTAAAATTCGGGCTTGTTTAGACATGGGTACCACATCTAAGTCGGTGCATGCATTTGTGACATCCCGCCTTGACTTCTGTAACTCACTGCTTGCTAGCTCACCGGCACTCGGGCGCTTACAGCTGGTGCAAAACTCTGCAGCTAGGCTTGTCTGTTCATGAGCTTCGCATTTGCATGTCGCACCACTTCTCGCCGACCTGCACTGGCTACCAGTCTAGCAACTGATCGATTTCAAGGTTTTGTCTCTCACTATTATGTCCCTTCATTCTTTGGCTCTAGCCTACCTATCAAATCTACTCCCCCACCAGGCTAAGCATCATACCACCCGCTTTTTGGAATCAAACTGTTTACGTGTACCTCGTACAAACATCAAATCCTTTGGAGGCCGTGTCTTAAGTTCGTATGCTCCCACAGCCTGGAACTCACTCCCGACTTTTATTACGACATACCCTGACTTGACCACATTTAAAAACAAAATAAAAATGCATTTACTTATGACAGCATTTAGTGGGTCCCTGAGATTCGTTCTTTATGTGCCTGTACGTGCTGACGCTGTTGCAGGCTGCCACTACCCACACTTGCACGCTGACCCTGTGCATGTCACCCCGAACCATGTTATTTATGTTGTTTATCAAGAGCGATTCCACTCACCATTCTATCGTGTTTCCTTTGCAGCAAATGTAAAGCGCCTAGAAAGAGACTGAGTTCTCTGAGGGCGCTTTATCAAGTGTATTACTACTACTATTGTTAGTTAACGTGAATGTGAAATCGCATCTAGGTTACTGCTAGGTTCCTTTTATTCCGGACTTCTCAAGGGTGCCAATAATTGTCTGCAATAGTCCGTGTCAAGATCAGTAGCTTGCCTGATTAGCCGTTAACGGTGTAACTCCCACATCACATCACTTCTGTCTGAGCTTCACTGACTCGTAATCAAGCATCGAATCGACTTCGCGATCATCACTGTGTCTTACAGATCGTTTTACTCCCATGAGCCAGATTACCTGTGTGACCTGTTTGCTCCTCCGCTGTGCTTTTGAACCATCTTCCGTTCGGCTTCCAGTATCCTTGTATTTGCCACGCAATTTTGAAATCCTCTGGTGATTGGGCCTTTAGTTAGCGTGCGACATAATTGGAACACACTTTTGTTTTTTTCAGAACAATCTAGGCTTTCGGTTTGATGCAGGTGACACACAGCCTTGGTTTGCCTTTATTTGTATTCCTTCATGAATTCGTTCGTGTATCGCAGCAAAATTTCTCAAATTGAACGACGGCAGATCACCAGTGTTACTCAGAAGTTGAAAAAACTACCTATAAAATTAGGCTCGGTCTGCATATCTCTCGTAGCAGCAATCTGGATGTCCTGTTCAAACTAGTGTTTCACTCAATGAACCAATCAGTTACATAGTCAAGGCTTACTACTATCAGCTACGCAACTTGGCTAGAATTCGCATTTTCAATATCCTAACAGGACTGTATAACTAACTCCTCGCAGGTCTTCAGCCCTCTGTAATAAGGTGCTAAAAGTTAGCCAAAAATTTCTGCAGCTAGGCCTCTCCGTCCTGAACCTCGCAGTTGCCAAACTACGCTATTGAGAATCATCTTGTCTACTGACTCCGTTGACAGAGGAGACTTTGAGAGGAGACGTTGAGAGGAGACCAAACTCGAGGCCTCTTTGAGGCCTTTCGACAGGGGCAGAAGCAGCTTGCTGAATGGTCGTCTGAAAGACGGCTGCGTGGCCATTTCTGTCGTAGCAGATACAACACCCGTATGCTATTTGACAACAGTCTTGCGTGTTATGTCAAATCACCAGATTTCAATACTTGCTTTGTAATTATTTACGGTTAAGGAGGGCAGCAGTGTTCCTCTGACAAGAATAAAACTTAATGCTGGCTTGTAAAAAATGTACTTGGTTAACAACATTAATAATAAATAAAATTGTCACATATATTGCCCAAAAAATACAGACATTTATTCTTTGTATTATTACTATAATAAAGCAAGCTTCGTCTCCGTGGCAAAAAGATCTCTGGCTTCGTCTCCAAATACTTACGCCGAGAAATATGTGTGTACATTAGCGATATATAAATGTAGCTCAGTGCCAGCCAAAAAGTTGAATCCCTCTTTATCCAAAAATAGGTACGAACTGAAATAGAGTTACTGAGTCGCTTGCTTTTTAAATGCGTACACCACTGATTAGTAAAGTTAGCTCTCTCTCTCTCTCTCTCTCTCTCTCTCTCTCTCTCTCTCTCTCTCTCTCTCTCTCTCTCTCTCTCTCTCTCTCTCTCTCTCTCTCTCTCTCTCTCTCTCTGCACTTATAGGCTTATTAGTGTTGAGCAAAGATGCGAAATGCAAGTGCTGAATGTTTTATCTCACAGTAGCAAATTTCTTGCTGCTGCCATAAAAAATTAGCGAAATGAAATCGAGATAAAATGAATTTTTTCTTACCGGTTTCTCGTAAAATGCATGCTGAAACAGCGGCTTACTATATCAGCCAGATTACGACTTCCGCAAGCGACACACGCTATTCGCTGTTCCTTGATTAGAATGGCTAGTAACCACTCGTGTCACGATCTATACGGCTAGGCAGTACGAAAGCCGGTTTCACTTGATAGTCAGTGAGCGACGCTCTTAGCGCTGAGCAGGCAGGCAGTTGTAGCTGTATGCCACGAGCCTGACGAGTCGTCGCTCGGCAGTCGAGGCAGCAGCGGCGCCGCACGCCGCCGCTTCGACTGATTCTCGACAGCTGTGACACTCAGCTGCTGTCGAATAGACTTTTCGGCGATACGCATACGGACTCGCTATCGTCAGCTACGTCGTGCCTCTTTGTCGCCAACCACGCTCCGATATATTGTCAGCTCTACGAAAATTAGCGATCAAGGTTTTCAAGGCTGCTAGGCGCGATCCCACGCCTCAGCGCGTCGCAACCTTCTTCGTCGAGAGTCGGCACGGACCAGCTCGGTTACTAGCGCTACGCCAGTGGCCTCGCTCTGTGCGCATCTTGGAAGCAACTGCATCTCGTAACTGCCCAATTGTAGGCTATAAATAGTTTTCAAACTCGGGAGAGACAGGAAGAAATCGGCTGTGGGACTGAATACCGAAAAGGAACTTCGCCTCGAACGAGCAGAGCGATCGCTTCCGCGAGAGTGCAGTGTTTTTCTAGCACAGGCATCATATAACACAAATCGTTCCTTCGTTGCTAGCCCCGAGACAGCCACGCGGCCACGGGCCCTGCATAAACTTCGACAAAGGGGAAAACAACGTACCTCTCTGGGAAACAAATATCCAACCCCTTTGTTATTCATTACGGTTTGGTATTTTGCATACACAGCAGGTGACGTAGTTTTAAATTTAGCGTGCCTTCGTTCTGAGTCACTTGAAATTTGCATTTCTTAGTCTGCTTGGTAAATAAATAAAAAAAAACATGTTACCTAATTTAGCAGCCTCATTTGTATAGCGGCGGAAGAGCCTTAACGGCTAACACCGCCACTTGCAGTCGGCATTAAAGGATCGCCCACCGCAGGATTCGAATCCACGACATCGGTCTCGTCGAGCGAGCACTTTACCTCCCGGGCTATCGCGGCAAAACGAAGCAATCCGCCATACAATGATGAAAAACCGCACACTAGAAGCTCTAGTTTTGACTGCCCGTTACTACACCAAGCGAGTGGGTGGGACTGAGACAGGTCTAGATCCAAGCCATGAGTGAATAACCACAATAATCTATAATTAAGTACAAACTGTGAGAAAATCGGTGGCGCGAAGCTTCAATTTCGAATGAATATAATCCTCAGCATCTACCCAACAAATTTCACGCCCTCCTGCGTTCTCAAGTGAATGGGCTTAACGACAGCCCAGATCCGAGCCAGCCGTGCCTAGGCCAACGTGCTACAGTCATGTTGCCAATTTTAACTCGGCGAGATGCAACTATTCCTTGCTCCCAAAAAAAGATTTCTTTGGATCCCTTTGAGACTTCCTCTCATTTGATGAGCTGTTCATAGTAGAAGAGCATACCCACGCTGCTATTTATAGAAATAGCTGTTTGGTCGTGGTCACGTGGGCATAGGGTCAAGAGCACCCAACCACCGAAACGCGATGATGCCGAAGGTTAAGCAAAGCAAAATTGAGAAAGTCATGGCGGGCCTCAACTGAGCCTGACACGAAGCACGCAAGGCGGCTCGATGCTAGATAACATGGTCAGTTGTTTGACAGCCAACTGGTCATACGACGCTCGATCGGCTGGTCCTACGATTCTCGATAAGCAGGTCGTACGACTCTCGATTAGTCGGTCGTACGACGTCAGCATCCGGTAAGCCTCGGTCGCTCTCGGAGCACCGGAGCTTCGCGGCACGTGTGCATGGCTCCGAAGCATTCAATTGAGCAGCTAAACGCAGACGACGAAGTCGCTGCAAAGAGATTAGGAGCAACGTCTCGGCACAGCTTGACGATGGACCGATTGGGATCTGCTGTGGCGATGCTCGTCATTTTTGCTATTGCACAGACCATGTTCGCAGAGAAGATAGCCGCCAAGTCGCAGCAGAGAAAGGTGCACCCGTAAGAAATTCCTGCCAGGTTTGAATGAGGAGTTGTACGTGTATGGCACAGGATGGCATGACTCTTTGATCAGCCGCAGGCAAGCCACAGTCAAGCTGAGTTGGGGGCAAATTGAGGTTTTGTACGCCGACTGCCCGACAGTAACGTGACAATTCAAGAGCCATGTTAGACAAATGGGTAGGTAAGGCCAGCTAGCTCGTGGCTAAATGGCACGTGTCAGGCATTCTACTGAGGCCACGGGTGGTGGCAGCAGGCTTAGCAGCCGAAAATAGAGGTCCAAGAAGAGACATTCTCATCCCTTAGTCGCACACCTACTGAAGAGCACTTCCAAGGTTGCAGATCTACGCCTCAACCTGATTTAATGAATCGGAGCAAATGACACAGATAAGGCAGGAGACTGGGTCTAGGACGGCACCTTTCCAAGGAATCCGAAAGACAAGTCATTGGTTTGTGGGAAGTTCCTGAAAACGGAGAGCAATGACCGGCTCCTAAGTCTGTGAAGCAGTACCATGATGGCGGAAAAAATGGCAGCACACCATGTAGCATGGCCGACAGGACAAAAAACGATTGCTGAAGACAGTCTCCCCGCAACGATCTCTAGTGGAAAGCTGCTCTGTAGCAGAGGCAAGTGCCCAGTAGGGCTGCAGTAATGACTCATCGGCGGGCCGCTGAGTTGGTGAGGAGTGCTACCAGCATAGGCAGAAGGGGATTGGGAGGAAAGCCTCCCAGAGCTTATCTCTCCTATGACTGAACTTGTCTTATTGTTAACAATAGTTATTATGGCTGAGCTGGTCTCCCAGCATGAAGAGCGCTGTTGTTTTTTTTTCGTTTCAAGGCAATACAGCTATATAGAACAGGGGCCGCCCATGGTATAGTCGAAGACTGCCCCTCTCAAATGATTGCATTTCAGCCGGTCGGCAGAACCTCAAGACACGAGTAGCTCCTGTCTTTCTGTCAGACTGTTCTATCGATTTGCATGCGATCATGCATCCAGATTGCCAGCAATCGTTGGGATTCCCGGCAAAGTATTCAGGTGGGCTAAGCTTACAATGGGATCTCAAACCTTGCATCAGCCCTATTGATACCGCATAGTCTTTGGAGTCAAGCAGCCTCGGACTGTCCCAGGAGCTGGAAGGCAGAGCGCAATTGATGCACTAGTTAGGGAAATTACACTGATATTAATCATCAGGAATTACAGCTGTTGTTCTAGGTGCACTCCTCCATGCCGAACAGCTCCACGTGTTGCTGACGCGCACCGTGGGCTCTGCCCCAGACGACGACACGTGGTTTACCGCATACATTAAACTAGCTAGGTATACTAAGCACAAGCTTGAAGAAGTATACAAAAGACCGCGACTGACTGTCCATCGACAGGCATATGAAGACTATTGTAGATCATACTAATCGATCTTAGTAAAGGCTAAGTCTAGCTTCTATAAAAACGCTGTTGAATCACAGAAGCACAATCCAAAATTACTTGTATCTATGATCAACCATCTACCTCAGGGCTCTGCGCTTGGTCCGGTTCTTTTCACTGTTCATAATCTCCCTCTAGCCGATGTGATTGCCAAGCACCATCTAGGCTATCACTTCTATGCAGATGACACTCAGTTGTACCTTTGCTTGGATCTCTCCCAGCACGCCAGCACATCGAACTCGCTCAACTCCCTAGCTGCTTGTATTGATAACGTCTGCACACGGGTGGCAGCAAACCTTCTTAAATTGAATGACAATAAAACCAACTTACTGGGTATGGGCAAATCAAGTGTGATGCAGAAATTTAAAAACCTTATGGTCAAAATCAGCTCCACGCGCATATCTCCTGTTGAACCTGTAAGTAACCTAGGTGTCCTATTCCGAAGTGACCTTTCATTAGACGACCACATCAGCTCCACAGTCAAGCCTACTGTCAGCTATATAGCATTGCTAAATATCGGGCTTGCTTAGACAGGGATACTATATCTAATTTGGTTCATGCATTTGTGACATCCCGTCTCGACTTCTGCAACTCACTGCTTGCTGGTCTACTGGCCTGTGCAATCAGGTGATTACAGTTGGTGCAAAATTCTGCAGCTAGGCTTGTCTGCCATGAACGTCGATGTTGCCACATTACACCACTTCTTGCCGGCCAGTACTGGCTTCCAGTCAAGCAGTGCATCGACTTCAAGGATCTGTCACTCACGTTTAGGTCCATTCATTATTTGGCTCCAGCCTACCTATCACACCTACTCCCCCACCAGGCTAAGCATCGCACCACTTGCTTTTCTGAATAGAATCGTTTAGCTACACCTTGTACAAACTCAAATTCTTTGGAGACCGTGCCTTTAATTCGTATGCTCTCAAAGCCTGGAGCTCACTTCCAACTGGTGTCACTACATTCCCTGACTTGACTACATTTAAAAAGAAGCTAAAAACGCACCTATTTATAACAACATTTGGTGCATCCATGTGATTCGCCCTTTGAGTGTTTATTCGTGCCAACACTGTGCATGCTGCCACTAACCATATTTGCTTGCTGACCCTGTGCATGTTACCTCTAACCATCTTATGTTTGTTGTCACTGAGCAAGCTACCACTAAACATTCGACCATGCTTCCTTTACAACGTATGTAAAATGACTAGAAAGAGATTAAGTTCTCTGAGGGAGCTATACAAATGTAGTTTTATTCTTATTAACAAACCCAAGACATTATCTGAAGGGCTGATGACACTCCAGCCCTGCCTGACCCCATATCAAGTAGTACTAATGTCACCAGATCAGGGCTACGGAGGACGCTGCTGCTGCTACTGTGGTTTCTTGGTACTGCACAGAAGTCGGAGCAAGCATACCGGTCTGCATGTTCCGAAAGACATCTTGTGCACATCAACGCAGCACTGCAATGAAATAGCTCAGGGTGTGACAGCGTGCATAGAAAGAACATGCCACACTGCCGTTTGCTTACTCCCAGTTAAAACCTTGCGACTAGACTAGGCCATGTCATGAGCACGTATTAATTTTTACTAAAGAATGAAAGGCTTACTCTCTGCGACTCTAGACAAATTAAAGGCGTCGGATGAGGGGGGGAGGGGGGAGGCTGCAGCCAGCCACCGTTTCAGTCGAAAGCAAAGCGTGCCTGGCGGAAAAAGCTTCCGATGTTGTTGTTGCTGATCGTTCAGCAGAAGTGACAACGTAGTCGCCCTTCCATTGCGTTCTACGTGAATGCGAATGAGTGAAGCATCTGCTGACCACAATGAGCTTTTGCTAGCTAGCTAGCTAGCTAGCATCTACCTTCCAGTGAGTGGGCATGACAGCTCAAATGCACAAGCCTCCGATGGAAGAAGAGCAACAACCAGAGAAGATCCAAGGCTGTCCGCAGCATTGCGTGCTGAACAATGCGAGAATTGTGCTTTGATTTGGCCTGGCACAAAGAACGCCCGCACAGGACCAACACCAACAATTTTTATTCTACTACTCACAGAGCAGAGGGAGCACGACTTCACTCGCCCCTCTCTCTCTCTCTCTCTCTCTCTCTCTCTCTCTCTCTCTCTCTCTCTCTCTCTCTCTCTCTCTCTCTCTCCACTCTAGTCTCTCTCTCCTCGACTCCGGACTCCGGCTGTGCCTTGGCCGACCCCGATGGTGAATCCACCATCTGTTCAGCAGCGGGTTATTGGCCTGTGTCAACGCCTCATTAGAAGGGGACCACAGCTGTGCACAGGCCCCTCTCGAGGATGCTCCCACCAGCTGTTTAGGAGAGGAGCGGTACCGGCCTGCATATACTCAGACCACAAGAATGAGTAGCGAAACCTGAGCAGCCTTTCGTTTTGATTAGGATTGAGTGCCATAGGAGCCGGAAAGAGCTTGCTGGACTTGTCTAATCGAACACGGCCATCCAAGATTCTAAAACTCGTGGGCACGCCTTCCGGCATCCTGTGCGTCGCGTCCATGTGATTTTCTCAGTTTATTCTGCATGGCCGGCTTAAACAATAACTCTGGAGCTTTCAGGAAGACTTCAGGAAAGAGCTAGGAAACGAAGCCGCGCGTTCTAGTGTACTTACACGACGGAAAAAGACTGGAAGAAAATAGGAAGAAGGCGAGAGAGTCGCGGCACTCTCTAGGCGCTAGTTAGTACTCTCCCGCCCGCTGTTGGTTGGTGCATGCAGTCTCCATAGACCCGTGTATTGAAAACTGGGATCTCTCGGAAGCGACGTTTACCGCCGCTGAGCCGCAACCGGTGTGACAGAGACGTCTTCACTGGTCGAGTCGCGCAACTCAAACGCAGCCACATGCCGCTCACATATACCATGCAGTATATAATGGGCTGGTGCTGTATCTTACCTTGGAAACCACAGATACAATTCTTAAAACCAGAGCGTTACATAGGGATTACGTGCACATATGAACAACGTGTTTTTGGTGTAGGTATTGCGTATACTCAGCGCTTGTTTATGAGCGCACCTATCCGGAAGTTGTCACCCATAACACAAATCGAATTGTCTCCCCATACACTATCAATGACTCTGATAGTAAAACTTTTGTAGCAACCAAAACTAGCTTTGCTTAATCAGTTTGATTTAGGAAAATAAATATAAACGTAAATAAGTACGATTGGACTACTGAAATCCCTAACACGTGGTTTACATATAAGATTACAGAACAACACTCATTAAAAACATATAATCATGTATACTTATATTATGGAACGGCAGTTTAACGTTACTCTGGTTTCTCATCAATTCCACGTATAAATCTTTCGCCTTTTACTAAAGATTTCCGTGGTGAGGAACATTCAAATGAGTCTATAGAAATTTTTGAAAACCCTCTTTCGAGAGGGTAATAATCTGAAGAAAACTGTAAACTACAGCCGACCGATGCACTAGCAGTTATGATTACGGGGCTATCCGGTCTACGCCACAGGTAAAGTCGCCGGCAGATCTACTATGGCGGACGAACCACCGTCGGACTGGTGGTATACGGTCCCATGAAGTAGTATCGAGTCGCACAACTCAAACGCAGCCACATGCCGCTCACACCATGCACTATATGGGCTGGTGCTGTATCTTACCTTGGAAGCCACAGGTAAAATTCTTAAAACCAGTCGGACTTGTATTCCGAGGCACACCCGACAGGTTCTGAAGGCCACAGTAAATTTTATGGTGCCGCCATTATATGGAATACATAATCAGTGATTATTACCTGTACTGCAGAGACGAGATGCTAAGTTTAGCCGCAGAAAGCGAATATAGCCCCGTAATCATAACTGCTAGTGCATCGGTCGGCTGTAGTTTACAGTTTTCTTCAGATTATTACCCTCTCGAAAGAGGGTTTTCAAAAATTTCTATAGACTCATTTGAATGTTCCTCACCACGGAAATCTTTAGTAAAAGGCGAAAGATTTATACGTGGAATTGATGAGAAACCAGAGTAACGTTAAACTGCCGTTCCATAATATAAGTATACATGATTATATGTTTTTAATGAGTGTTGTTCTGTAATCTTATATGTAAACCACGTGTTAGGGATTTCAGTAGTCCAATCGTACTTATTTACGTTTATATTTATTTTCCTAAATCAAACTGATTAAGCAAAGCTAGTTTTGGTTGCTACAAAAGTTTTACTATCAGAGTCATTGATAGTGTATGGGGAGACAATTCGATTTGTGTTATGGGTGACAACTTCCGGATAGGTGCGCTCATAAACAAGCGCTGAGTATACGCAATACCTACACCAAAAACACGTTGTTCATATGTGCACGTAATCCCTATGTAACGCTCTGGTTTTAAGAATTGTATCTGTGGTTTCCAAGGTAAGATACAGCACCAGCCCATTATATACTGCATGGTATATGTGAGCGGCATGTGGCTGCGTTTGAGTTGCGCGACTCGACCAGTGAAGACGTCTCTGTCACACCGGTTGCGGCTCAGCGGCGGTAAACGTCGCTTCCGAGAGATCCCAGTTTTCAATACACGGGTCTATGGAGACTGCATGCACCAACCAACAGCGGGCGGGAGAGTACTAACTAGCGCCTAGAGAGTGCCGCGACTCTCTCGCCTTCTTCCTATTTTCTTCCAGTCTTTTTCCGTCGTGTAAGTACACTAGAACGCGCGGCTTCGTTTCCTAGCTCTTTCCTGAAGTCTTCCTGAAAGCTCCAGAGTTATTGTTTAAGCCGGCCATGCAGAATAAACTGAGAAAATCACATGGACGCGACGCACAGGATGCCGGAAGGCGTGCCCACGAGTTTTAGAATCTTGGATGGCCGTGTTCGATTAGACAAGTCCAGCAAGCTCTTTCCGGCTCCTATGGCACTCAATCCTAATCAAAACGAAAGGCTGCTCAGGTTTCGCTACTCATTCTTGTGGTCTGAGTATATGCAGGCCGGTACCGCTCCTCTCCTAAACAGCTGGTGGGAGCATCCTCGAGAGGGGCCTGTGCACAGCTGTGGTCCCCTTCTAATGAGGCGTTGACACAGGCCAATAACCCGCTGCTGAACAGATGGTGGATTCACCATCGGGGTCGGCCAAGGCACAGCCGGAGTCGAGGAGAGGAGACTAGAGTGGGAGAGAGAGAGAGAGAGAGAGAGAGAGAGAGAGAGAGAGAGAGAGAGAGAGAGAGAGAGAGAGGGGCGAGTGAAGTCGTGCTCCCTCTGCTCTGTGAGTAGTAGAATAAATTGTTGGTGTTGGTCCTGTGCGGGCGTTCTTTGTGCCAGGCAAATCAAAGCACAATTCTCGCATTGTTCAGCACGCAATGCTGCGGACAGCCTTGGATCTTCTCTGGTTGTTGCTCTTCTTCCATCGGAGGCTTGTGCATTTGAGCTGTCATGCCCACTCACTGGAAGGTAGATGCTAGCTAGCTAGCTAGCTAGCAAAAGCTCATTGTGGTCAGCAGATGCTTCACTCATTCGCATTCACGTAGAACGCAATGGAAGGGCGACTACGTTGTCACTTCTGCTGAACGATCAGCAACAACAACATCGGAAGCTTTTTCCGCCAGGCACGCTTTGCTTTCGACTGAAACGGTGGCTGGCTGCAGCCTCCCCCCTCCCCCCCTCATCCGACGCCTTTAATTTGTCTAGAGTCGCAGAGAGTAAGCCTTTCATTCTTTAGTAAAAATTAATACGTGCTCATGACATGGCCTAGTCTAGTCGCAAGGTTTTAACTGGGAGTAAGCAAACGGCAGTGTTTGATGGCCTTCGCATGGATACACTGTTACACGAACTGCACTGTTAAAAACAGGCGTTCGGTGGCCACGTAATTAACAAGTCCCTGAGGTTTAGCAGCCTGTCTTGTTCGCTGACGGAGCTTCTATGAAGTACGGTTGATAGCAGCTGAGCAAAACTCTTTCGCTGACCCACAAGGCCCCACACGGGCTAGCTTTTCCATACCGAGCTGAACTTCCGAACCAGTTTCCACCTCCTCGAGTCCTCTGGTCCTCTACTGACTATAAATTAGCGGTTCTGTTCCTACGCTAAAAGACAAGTTTCGACGGAAGCTTTTGCTCAGTATGTTCTACACTGCGGAACCCACTTCCACAATACTTACGCCACGCCATCTATTCTCCTGCTGCCGACTATGGGAAATCCTTTCCCGCTATCCTGAGCTGCTGCGTCCATGTTACTCACTTCCTCGACTGCCCTTCTTACTCAGCTATGCTTATGCATTTCTCTTTGTTTCGAGACGCAAAGTTGGGTGGCTACCTGACGAGTACCGAAAGCCGCTTAGGCTTTAACTGAGTTATTGAAGACTGTCCTGCGTAATACCAACTTAGTATGTATGGCTTTATGGAGTTACTGACGGATATGTGTTACACGTCCTGATAGATCTATGCCGCAATCCCATGGCTCGTAATTGTGCCGTTCGTTACAGCGCTAGAGGTACCCAAGTACTTTTTCTGCCCTCAAATGACTGCTTCCTATTCACATCAATGGTTTGGAATCTCGCATTGAGATCGGACCTTAACTTTTGCAGTGCCGTGCCAGCGATGCCCAGGCGAGGTAAAACGCGCTCGGGAAGGGCTTAGTGATCAATGGTCTCCAACGCTGCCGAAAGATCGATCAAAACCAGCTGAGAGACTCTGTCTACGTCGGTTCTAACAATGTCGTTATACACCAACGACAGTGCTATGAGGAGCGATTAGCTGTAAAAATGACTGAAAGTTACTTTCGTGGTTTGAACTTTCTATTTACGAGTTTGGTTGGTCTGCTGCAACTCGGTACAATATCGGTTCTGTAGGGACACTTGGCAATAGTTTTCAATGTTCTCCTAGGTTGTGTTACCTTGTAATCAGTGGCCTACCGTTGTGTGAGCCTGCTGCTTCTGCTATGGCAATTAGCACAGCAGCCTCGGCCACTAATGTATGCCCCACCTGCAGCAAGTGGTTCTGCAATTGACTCGGTGCAGCGCCCGGCCTTTGATGTAAGCATATGGCCCACCACAGATGCACTCTCTTATCTGTGGTGGGTCAGTGGGCTCGTATATGTACCCGCTGAGGGAATAAAGAGAGAGTCTCGTCTACCGCTCACGTTCGCCGGGCCGCTCATGTCTCCGTGAGACTCCACAAGAACAGCCGCCGCCGGAGACACTGCCATACAACACTACCAACTGCCATTTTTTAATTACGCAAGGTACAAGGCCAGGGTCTAAGGACATATTTGTAGCTTGAGTTATCGTCGCAAACAGCACGAAATGCAAGCCGACGAGCAACACCGCCAGTTTATTTCACCACTCACGGAGGGGGAAGCGCGAATCTCATCGCCCCTCTCGCCCACCGGAGTGCCCTTTGTCACAACAATCACCACTAGCACGTCCCGATCGAATACCGCATCGAGTGTCACAGCCCACTCGTACAACGACCAGGAGCAGTCATCAATTAAACGAAAATACAAAATACAACATTTGTTAAGTTATTTATTCAGGTTAGCCGCAAATTGATGCATTGCAGAAGGGGAATTGTGGTAATAAGATTGAGGCGGCTATTAGTCTTCCGTAGACTGTGAGATAAACTTCGAGGTGAGGTCATTGATGGCAGGCTTGAATGTGGACGTTGAGGTGCTGCAGGGAATCGAGGGAGAAGAGTCCGAGAGATGCTACCTTGGTGATGGATCCCGTCATCGTACCTATCTGGCTGACTAAGAAGCTAGTTAAGTAATCGGCTAGATCGCAATGCGGATCAAGAGGTAAGGTGCTTGCTTACCTGAGAACGGTTAAGGAGAAGGTTGATGGTCATCAGCATTTTTTATTGTGACTGCAGCCTTCACTAGGACGTTCGGTAAATATTTATTGTAGCCCTCGTTGGCCAGTTGATGGGAGAGTCTCACGATCTAGCTAGTTGGAACAAACTCATCCAGAATTTTGGCTAGTGTCACTTGTCGTTCTAGCTGAGAAAACAGGTCGGACTGAGGATTGAGCACGACGATTGAGGAATTAACTTTTCGCTCAGACAGCATCTGACTCAATTTCGCGATTCACATATGCTACTGGTTACGAAGGGGTTACAAACTACATACTTACTGACTGAGATCCGCATGCTGTCAGATGTGCAGAATTTTGTAATAATAGGAGACGCCAGCATGCAATCTTGGGAGAATATTTCATCGAGGCGACCAATGTAGGGTCATGAGCCACAAGAGAAAGAAAATCAGTCAATGCACGTAATTAGGTGCTGAAGGCGTCAGTTAAGTCGTCGAAATAATTGTCAAGATCAACCAAGACAAGACGATTTCTTGAACACAGAAGCGACATTTTGGAAAACACGGAATTTCACGGGAGACTTGGTACCGGAGGGGGCTAGAGATAATTGCTAAAATTGGAGTTGCTATTGAAGAGATTCGAAGGTTTATTTGGCGGAGACAGCCAACGATTTTAAAATTGAGGATGAAATGAGAAACAATGATCATCCACCAGTTTTGATTTGTTGCTTGAATATGAAAGAAAGAGAAGGCTGCCGTGTAAGGGACTGGCAGTTGGTCGAGTTCAGCCAGGTCTTGGTCAAAGCTAACAGGATTAGGGCACCGGCAATAATCGTAGCCGTATTATTGTTGGTTTATTACAGAGCCATTCGCTAACGGTAAGCGTTATGACCACTAATTAGATTGATTCACAGCAGTGCTCTAGGGAGAGCACTGGACGACATGGAACAATGCTGTAAATAATCAGCAATGGCTACCTGTTCTTCTTGCTGCGAATGGGCTTCCACCACAAGAACCCCTACTCACGAACCTCGGCCGCAGCCGAAGCAGTACCAATCATGCATGCCTTTGTAGGACAATAGCAGAACGTTATTAGGCACACATATCTTATCAAATAGTAAGATCACTAAGATCACAGCCCACTTGATTGCTTGACACTCCCCTAACTACAGCTGTTTTCGTACTACCAACTTTGGTCCGTATCGAGTTGGAAAGATGACCAGAAACAGTCACTAAAAATGTGGATACTAAATGGTGAGATAGCAAGCGGATTACGTAAGGCCGGCAAGGAGTGGCAAGTTCCAACGCCCAACAGAAAGTCGCAACGTGTCGGTAACCGGACAATTCGGTGCAGGACAATTCGGAACCAAAAAACGGGTAATTCGGAGCGAACAATTTGCAGTGTATTAATTTTTTATATTTGAAACGCAGTATAAACACGCTTTCAATTAGTGAGTACATAGTTTTGAAACCTAGACGCTTTCAATTAACCAAGACATTTAATTACACAATAAGTGAGTACATAGTTTTGAAACCTAGACGCTTTCAATTAACTAAGACATTTAATTACACAATAAGTGAGTACATAGCTTTGAAACCTAGACGCTTTCAATTAACCAAGACATTTAATTACACAATAAGTGAGTACATAGCTTTGAAACCTAGACGCTTTCAATTAACCAAGACATTTAATTACACAATAAGTGAGTACATAGCTTTGAAACCTGGACGCTTTCAATTAACCAAGACATTTAATTACATAATAAGTGAGTACATAGTTTTGAAACCTGGACGCTTTCAATTAACCAAGACATTTAATTACACAATAAGTGAAGATCCTCCTGAGGAAAAAGAAATATCGAGACCCGGATCGTCGATTGCGCACGCTTGTGTTAAATTTCAAAAATTGTTCATTAATTGATTACTTGCGCGGATGTAGTCACAACATTAATTTAATGGATTACAATTTAGTATAATGGTAACATTTTAAAAATGTGATTTTGTGCAAGAGTTGCTGGTATGTGCTATGACTTTTTTGTAGTAAGCTAAATAAACTTTACTTTATACGGTATTATAGTTCTATTAAACATGATTAATAAAAAAAATCCTTTACATTTCAAATGGATATGTTTTAAATATCCTGCTCTGAAATGTCCACTCCGAATTGTCCTTCGCCGAATTGCCCTAGAACCCAACGTGTCAGGGCCGGGCTCCTTTTCCTATACAAAACAGCTTCCTAGAACAGCATGAAATGATTCGAGGCCATCACAAGCTGTAGCTATCTTGCAGTGCTAACGAATACCAACGCATTTGAATACCAAATTATTCGTAACAGGACAACCTGTACAAATACGGACGGCCTTCTCCAACTTATAACTGAAAAAGCAACCGAAAGCCGGAGGTATCGACAGGCAGACGAGAGAAAGAGATACAACAGATAAAGAGAGATGAGATAGAGATATAAGAAAGCGAGAGTAAGGGAGTGAGTGAGAAAGAGAAAGTGAGGATGGCGAGATAAATCAGAGCCCTGATTGCAATCACAAAATAGAAAGCCGATGAGAACGATCTAAAAAAATGAGCGAAAATAAAGAGACTCGAAACGCGAACGAGGCAGCAAGAGAAAATCAAAGGACTAGATGGAGTCAACAGATCGCGGCATTTTATTCGTGAACTGAGATAACAAGACCGCACACAATTATAAATATAAAAACCTATAGGCACAGCTGCCAGCCCTTATGCACCATTTTCCCGTCGACACCGGAAAGGGCAACAGTTCTGGCTGCTACCGCACACACGTAGCATCTAGCTGCTTTATCTGAGGAAGAGCAAGGATGACCTTGCGTCTGTAGTTAGGATTAGGTCGCGTCTGAGTAGCCCCATCGGCTGCACTGGTGGCCTCCATCCATATTGGGTTTCGCTCGAGGTACACTGTCTGCAAATGCTGCATAGAGCGCAGCTGGTCGAGGTCGCCCCAGTTATCCATCTGGTTGTCGTTGAACTGAAATGCCAACATGCACGATCAGCAACAACTCAGAGATGCTTCCAATTTTTTTTATGAGACATTCTGCAGATAGTAGCGATGCCGTTACCATCAGAAATTAGGAATCGGCAACTGCATTGGCTGCTATTGAGGACCAGTGACAAAATCAGGTGGCCAAGCATTTTTAAGCAAACATGCTCACTCAACACCTGCACGTAACGTCTGCATGCATTGAGTAGGTTGCAAGGCACTGCATAAGCTAACCGCACTATGTCTCTTAAAACAATTCACAGGTATATAGTACTACCAACAGCAACCCCTTTACCATAATGTCTGACATTGCAAACACCTAACTGGGTGTAAACTATGTCTGATTACTGCCTCTAGGCTACGGCTGCGCTTTTCCTTTCACATTGGCCAGCTTGGGGAGATTTAACCAGCCTTCAGCACCAAAGGCAAAGCGTCCGTGCCACAAGCTGAGCTCTAGGGCTGACTGGGCAGCCATGTAAATACATCGTAGTGAGCCATGTAAATACATCGTTCTGATTTAGGCTGGTCTCCAAAATCGTTGCCGTTGCTCCAAGATTTGCCTCGACGCCCCACTCCGGAGCCCTTAAAAAAATGTAATTCATTTGTATAATAAAAGATAACCAGGATAACTTAATCTCTATTCAGGTGCAGCACATGCCTCGGGGCTCGAGCCCACGACCTCAGCCAGGCCTTGGTCGGGGCGAGCACCTTAACTGCTGGACCAAACCAGCTCGGCGTACTACTCGGAGCCCTTAGTTGGATTTGCCTGCTGCATGTACTAAAACACCGAGAAAAAGAATTCCAAGCCCTAACCAGCCACCAGTCACACTATCCAGCTTCACAGGTCACATGAGTGAATGCCCTATTAGCTTGCACACGAATATTTACTCACACAGTGCTTCTGCACTCAATCCTACGGTAAACAACATTCGGTCATTTATTATAACAATAATAATTAGAATTTCTATAGCACATTAAGATAACAAGATCTCCTTATAGGCACTTCACATATGTTGGAAAGGAAGCAAGTCAACTAGTTAAGTGATATTTGCAAAACGTCAGCACACATAAGCACATTTAGGGCAATGCGCATGGACCAGGCCAATGCTGTAATGTGAGGAATCGGTGAGCTATTTTTCTAGCCTTCTTTTCAAGGAATGTCGCCGTGTCAGCTGATGCCTCGACTTCAGTTGGGAGTGGCTTCTCAGCATTGGGAACATACGAACTAAAGTTATGATCTCCAAAGGATTTGAGTATGGTTGAGGCACAATTAAACGACAAGAGTCAGATGAGAGGTGATTCACTGCATAGGCTGAGTAGTTCAAATAGGCTCGATTAGGTTAACAAATTTCTGGGCAACACTAGGTTTGCCCATAACTAGTTAGTTGATCATATAGTCATTCAATTTTATAAGAGTGATTGCTAACATGCAAGTGGAAATGTTGGTAAGATAGCAGCACGGGTCCACCCCTGTGTCGTCTGCATAAAATGCTGGCGCCAAGTATGATTGACGATTACATCGGCAAGAGGGAGAGTGTGGATTCCAAAAAGAAGCTAATAAGCAGATCCCAAGGGTACCCCATACTGTAGATGCTCCACGGATAACAGCTGCTCATTGACGTCAATGCTCTAAGGATGTGTGCATGAGCGCACATTACAGTAGTAGCGCTAGTATTCGGGTAGTAGTAGCGCTCACGTATACATCTTTAAGACCCTGACGTATACATCTTTAAGACGAGGCCTTGAAGCCCCCCCCCCCGAGTTGAGTGCAGCAGACAGACAGCGTCCCGACATCGCGATCCTTGTCGTAAGGCTGGTAACCCACGCATTTTCGGCACCTGATTCTCACTGGAGGACGGCACTCAGTCATTCTCTAGAATAATGAAATTGCAACCAAGGAATATATTCTCTTCGTCTCAGTAAGTCACGGCTCTAGGTTCGACAGAGCGAGCGATCTACCGGCTGAATCAGCCAGGACGTTACAGCCATAGATATTGTCATTGTCATTTGGCAGCACTTTGATGCTACCCTGCCTGCCAAGATGGCGCTCTCAGCTAGCGTTGCCGAAAGGAATGCATATCATGTTGCATTAAGTCAGACAGAACTCACAGCTAGATTGCCAGAAACCGACTGAAACTATATAGACAATAACGCGGTGTGTGCATTTTATATAAAAAAAAGCCTGCAGAGCAATGCAAGCATGGGCTCCAATGGCTCGGGCAGCGCTGCAAAAATGCATTCTGCAGAGCAGCAGTGGCTGCCATGGCTCTGACATCTGCTCACCCAGAACTCCTCCAGCCGACTGAGGTGAGCGACGTTCTCGATGCGCGCTATCTTGTTGCTCGACAGGTCGAGCGTGCCCAGCATCGTCTGCGAGCAAGCGGCGAATGATGCGACGACGATGATGCGGCAATGCGAGCGAGTGCGGATGCAAAACAGCAGCGGACGGCAGCAGCAGCAGCAGGCGGCGCCACTCAGCTCTCGATGCCGATCGGAGGCCGACGCAAATAGTGTGTGCGCTGTGGCAGGCCGAAATGACATCCGAGGCTCCGAGACTCGCTCTCGCGCGCGCGCACATGCGAGAGCTCACCAGCGCTCCGAGGTTCTCGATCCTCTCGATGCCGTTATTGCTGACGTACAGCTGCTCTAGCTGAGACTGACTTTCAAGACCCTCCAGCACCAGGATCCGGTTACTCTGTGGCACAACAGTCTTGGAGGGTGGAATGCAAGGTCGACGCCCGAGAACGCCCAGCACGGGGGGGGGGCTGGGCACTAATGCCAGGATGGGGCAGGGCAGGAACGCGGAGAGAGCAGGGGCGTGATGCAAGCCGGCGAGCCGCCCGCCCGCATTTCAGCCCGTGAAAGTGGCGGTGCTCGCACTCGGCGGCGCACGGGGCATAGCATACTACCTGAGCGCTCAACAGTCGCAGCTGCTGCAGCCTGTCGAGGCCCTGCAGCTTGGCGATCTTGTTCTTGCCGATGTACAGCTCTCGCAGGTTGACCAGGGTCTCCAGGTGCTCCAGAATCTGTGCAAAACGAAGCAAGAGCCTCGACAAGATGAGGCCGCACGCCTCGGTGCTGCGACGCTCAATCAAACAGCGGTAGGTCTGGCGACGACGATGAGGAACGAAGCCACATTCGCAGGAGCGAAGCAGTGACAGCGACCACGAGGCAGGAGCAGAGGGGTCTTCAGGCTGCCGCCACTGCAGGCAGATCGACCGAAGAGATGCGAATGCATCAGAGTGAAGCCCTCATTACTGGCGCCCTAGGCGGGCCGGGAAGGAAAAAAAAATACAAGCTGATTTAACAGCCTCTTTTTGTATAGCGACAGAAGAGCCTTGACGGCTATCACCACCACTTGCAGCGGCAATAAAGGATCACCCACATCAGGATTCGAACCCACGACCTCGGGTCCTAGGTCGTGAAAAGCAACCATCTTACCTAGTGAGCCATTACGGCTCAATGCGGGAGCACTTGCAAAATGAGGATCACGGCAGCGTTTAGGAACGAGTGCTCGCGGCCATGAGCTGCCGCTCCGAGGTGACCGGAGGAGCCAGGCGTGCTGCTGCCGCCTCGATCATGCCGACTGCGCAGTCATGCTAGAGCTGTCGAGACAGGCAGCTGATGCGCGGCGGCAACCCTGTGAGCCGGGGCACGACCCTGCACAGCGGCGGCGGTGGCAACGACTGGCTGATCATGGGAGCTCTTAAGAAAGCCTAAGAGCTATCGTCACACGTCCTCTCATCAGCGGTGAGCGACTCTCACCAGAGCCGAGGCCGTACTGCGGCTCTGACGTTGGAGCGCTTGCCTGCTGCAATCAAGCTGCTCTCCCTACCACACACAACACAACGTGCCACACACAACATGCCACGAAGAATAAACGCAGTAAGTGCACAGTCGAAGCAAGACAAACGAACGACGATGTGCTCGCGTGAGCGAGGCGCGCTGACTGGCTGCGGCCAGCCTAGAGCAGGGGTTTTGGAGGGCAGGGGGAGAGCTCGAGGTTCAGCCACTGCTGACTAAAAAAGACACGCTCGGCTACTAAGCTGCCGTGTACAGAAAAGGGCAGCCTAGGACTATTCAACCTCACTTCCACAGCAGCTGCACAGCTCTGGCAGCAATCATCCCAGTTGGCCGGCAGTCGAGGAATGCCTCCTGCGAGTGACTCAAATCCACGAACAGCCTAGCTCTAGTGCTTGGGGCCGGGAGTTGCACGATCAATAGCAGCAGCAAGCTGACGCAGTGGCTCAGGCTAGCGAGAGAATCCCAGCTTCTGACTGGTCTGACACGTGCAGAACCGGGGCTGAAGCAGAAGCCATGTTGAATCCTTGGACTAGCGGAGAGAGTACGAACAGGCAGCTGCGAGAGTACGTTGCAGCGGCAACAACTCAGGCTGCGCAAGATGGAAGCAAGCCGTGGGCATACGTAAAAGGTCTGTACAAGTGAATGCAGTGCTAATGTAGGGGCTCGCGGCGCACGATGGGAGTGTCAAAGAGCAAAGACCCCACGAGCAAGCTGTTGCAGCGGCTGTATTGTATCGCATACAGGCAACACAAGTGAGCGAGCGTCCACACTGATGTACTAGCCGTCGTGCGTGCTGCTCCGGAGAACGTGGTGACAAGAAAGTGGACAGCGTGAGTACAGGCCGACGCACGGCCAGAAAGTGAATTTTTAAGGAGCGTGCCCGTTGGGTGGACGGAACGTCAGCTGGGGCGGAACCAGGTGATAACACGCCCACACTAAGGCCAGTGAGTCCGACAGGCCGAGGCAATGCCTTGAGCCGTGCTGCTGAGATGCACACCTTCATCGGTTGATCAGCAGAGCATTATGCCACAACAAGCTTAAGGTGCCAACCGGGCAGCCACGGCTATCGCAAATCGAAAGCAGTCCTTATAAGGATTTGGAGCTAAGCATTCCCAAGAAACTGCTCTACTGTGGATTTACAGTGGCCTTGTGATTAACGATCATCTCTGCTAGTTCTCTTAGAACTCTCAGCAGCATCTGTCACAATTGACCACCAGCTCTTTCTGGAATGCATCAAGACAGGCCTAGGTATTATTGGCACAGTGGTTAACTGGGTTAGGTCTTGTGTCCGGGGAGAGATAAGATGCCAGAAACAGCTGACAATGGCTGTAGGTCATGCAGGGAGTCCTTAAAGTACTGCACATCAGGGTTTGGTCTAAGGTACCATTCTTACATTATTTACACTCTCCCTCTGGCCGATGTCACCGCCAAACACAATCTTGGCTTTCACTTCGATGCCGACGACACTCAGCTCTACCTACATTTGGATCCTTCTAAGCCTTCCTCTGTACCCGAGTTATTTGGTTAGCTTTCAGCCTGCATCGACGGCATTCGTGCTTGGATTCAGATTGCCACTAACTTCCAGAAGCTAAAAGATGATAAGACCAACCTAATAGTTATGAGCAAACCTAATGCTGCCTTAAAGTTAGAAGACCTCATCCTCAAAACTGGTTCATCCACTATCACTAAGGTAACACATAATAATAATACACTTGATAAAGCATCCCCAGAGAACTCGATCTCCTTCTAGGCGCTTTACATTTGCTGCAAAAGAAACTCGATCAAATGGTGAGTGGTATCATGCTTGATAAACAACATGAATAACATGGTTAGGGGTGACATGCACCAGGGTCAGCATGCAACAGTGTCAGCACGAATAGGCACATAAAGGACGAATCACAGGGACCCACTAAATGTTGTCATTAATATGTGCATTTAATTTCTTTTTAAATGTGGTCAAGTCAGGGGATGTCGTAGCGGAAGTCGGGAGTGAGTTCCAGACTTTGGGAGCATGCGAACTAAAGGCACAGTCTCCAAAGGATTTGAGGTTTGTACGAGGTATAGGTAACAGTTACCCGTAATCTGGGAGCGCTACTCCAAAACACACCTATTTAGGACAGCATTTAGTGGGTCCCTGTGATTCGTCCTTGATGTGCTTATGCGTGCTGACACTGTGCATGCTGCCACTAACCACATTTGCATGCTGACCCTGTGCATGTCACCCCTAACCATATTATTCATTTTGTTTGTTTTTCAAGCATGATTTTACTTACTATTCTATTGCATATCACTTTGCAGCAAATGTAAAGCGCCTAGAAAGAGATTAAGTTCTCGGAGGGCGCTTTATCAAGTGCAATATTATTATTATTATTATTATTATTAAAACAGCTTGCCATTGGATACGCGCATCCCCTGTCCTCCCCACCCCCCCCGGCCTACTTTCAGCCAAGGAACAGTGCCAAATTGTGGTCGTGCTTAGACAGAGGTAGGACACCAAACTATTTCCTGCCTCTGTGACGTCGCATCAAGATCACTAGAACTCTCTTTATTCAGGACTCCTAGCCGGTGCCTTTAATCGGCTGCAGCCGATGGAAAACTCCGCAGCTCGGCTGGCCTGTCATCAACGACGCAGCTGCCGTATTATACTATGTCTGTCTGAGCTTCACTATCATACTAAGAAACTTCAAATCGACCACAAGATCCTCTGTCTGGCTTATAGGTAGTTTCAGTTGCTCTCACCAGCCTATCTGACCTTGTGTGCTCTTGCACCACGTGCCATTCCTAGCACCACACTGAAATCTAGTGATCAGGCCTTCAGTTCGCATGCACCGAAAGTCTGGAACTCACTTCCGGCTTCTGTCACCACCTGTACTGCCTCTGCCAGGCACATCTGTTCCGCTCAGCTTTCACTGCATCCTAGTTAACTTAAGTCTTAGTTAACCTAGTTAACTGGTCTATTTTTAATTGTGCATAATTCAGTGCACACTAATAACCAGGATCATACTAACCAGTGGCCCGAAGGTTCTTGAGTGCTTTAGCGTGCATGCTTTTCCAAGCATGACACTGAGTGCTTCTACAAACCTGTCTATGCACGAAACCTTGCATGTCCTTAACTCTTGCTAGATGTTCCTCTTGGAGCAGTACATTTACCTGGATATAAAGATTTGCTTCTCTTAGGACTCTATATATAAAACATTACCATTACTATATTTAGTATTATTAGCTTGGCAGGCTGCCTGCTTACAAGTGCTCAGCTTAAGGGACGAGTATGAGACACAACGCCTCCTTTGCTTGATCTGCAATGGTCATGCAGGAGCATTCGAATCTGATGCCCAGCGACGTGAGCAGAAAGCCCGGGGCAGCCGTATCTCCTCGGAATCAGCATCCGGCCAGCAGCAAATACAGGGCGCTTGCCTGAATGAGAGGAAGACGGTGCCAGCGTCGCCTCTTCCACCGTTCACCAGAAAGCCGGCCTCACCTCAGCTGCAGCCGGTCGGTCGCCAAGCAGCAGCCGGCACAAAATCCCACCCCTCCAAGCATACATCCCTCACTGCCAGCTATGAACAATCCTGCAAGCAGCCAGCAGTTCGAATAATAACCAGAGCGGAGGTTTAGCTCTCACACGATAGCCTAAAATTGAAAGCCGCCGGCTGGCCACATTAAAATACTCGCCTCCAGCAACTCGAGTACGAAAAGGCTACTATGACGGCTACCGTGAGTATGAA
The DNA here is from genome assembly GCA_009760855.2 of Cristatella mucedo. Lineage (NCBI taxonomy): Eukaryota > Metazoa > Bryozoa > Phylactolaemata > Cristatellidae > Cristatella > Cristatella mucedo. The sequence continues at coordinate 994,292 of WPIO01000045.1, read as the reverse complement.
AAGGCTAATATGAAAAGGCTACAAAAATCCTACGGCTTCGAGATAAATTGCCTGTCAAACTTAACCGAAAGTGCTTGATAGCTGGCTGGTTCGAAGCACGAAGCTTGCACGACGACCGAGCCCAGCAGTTCCGGCTCGCGGGTAGGAACCGCTGGACCCGAGGAGCCCCGTCCTGCGAGCCTGCTGCTCACTGAGTTCTTTGCAGGAGGGGGGAGGGGAAGGGGAGAGACGATTTCATGTCATGCCTCATCGCGGTTCCCATCTACACAGCAGTTCTCTAACGGGTACTGGAGGCACAACAGCTGCCGCGGCTCGCCACGACGTCACGAGGCGGCTCTCAGCTCGGCAAGCACGCCTTTGCGACTCCTCCTCTCCTCCTCCTCCTCCTCCTCACTAGGATGCTTACAGATGGTGCCAAACTCGGCGGCTAACGCCCGTCTGTCGCGAACGAGGCCACCCGCTGGCTGCGGCGCTGCTTGGTTCGGACCTGCCATTAGGCTCCACCATTAAGCAGAGCAGCGTCAAGCATCGACCGGTAACACGAAAACCGCTACGCAAAAGCGCACGGGTTGAGGCAGCCGCAGAAAAGAATCTCTGCACCCTACTGCTACGGCTACGAAAGTGCTGGAGAGGCAAGAGTCAAAGGCACACGAGTAAGCCGGCAAGCACCGGTGTCAAACTGGTGCAAAGCTGGGCAGCAGGGTAAGGGTTGGTGGAGGTGGGTGATCAGCAATACCGGAAGCAGCAGCAGCAGCAGTGGGAATGCAAGCCACCCTCTTGTCCACCCCACCGGCAAGGTGGTGGAGGTGGACAGGTGGGTGTGTGTGTGTGTGTGTGTGTGTGTGTGCGTGTGTGGGGGGGGGGACTTACGCGTATCCTATTGGAGCCCAGCTCGAGCATTTCGAGGTCGACAAGGTGGCCGAGGTTCTCGATCTTTCCTATCCGATTTTCGCACAGGTACAACTTCTTCAGCTTGACCAAGTTGTCCAGGTTGGCTATTCGCCTAATTCTGTTGAAGGACAGATCCAGGATCCTGAACAACGAAGGCGGCGGCCATTTTGAGCATCGCTGCTTTGCAGCGCCGGCCTGAAGAATCGAGTAGCATTGGCATGCGCCGGAGCAACCGCCGCTGCCGATCTCGGCAGAGCTACGTGTGGGCACGCACGCACGCACGCACGAGCCGCCATTCAATGCTTCCGGTCGTAGCTAGGTCGGCAGCTACCTACTCCAAATTAACCAGGGCGCTCAGGCCCTCGATGTCAGCTATCTGGTTGTCGTACAGGCTCAGGTCCACGAGAGTGACTAGAGTGCTCAGGCCCTCGATCTTCTTGACGAGGTTCTGCCGAAAGCCGAGGACCTGTGGCGGCGGCCCGAAGGGGCGCTCCAGTCATCGCGAGGCTGGCGGCAGAGGCAACAGCAGTGCCCAAGCCAGGTCGCCAGCAGCTGCTGCAGACTGAGGCAGGCTCGACAGCGAGCGTCGGTTAGCGCCGGCCAATTAAAGGACACGAGGCGCTTCTCCGTGGTCACTTGACCTTAAAAGCAGGCGACTAGTCGGCAGAGCTCTGCATTTCATGCCTGCTTGCGCAAGCTTGCTGCGAGCGTACTAAATGAGTGGACCTCTCTGAGAAACTGCAGCACAGCTTTTGGCAGTGTGTGCTTCAGATCGGTGTCCTGTTGATGAATACAATTAGCGCCTTGCAGTCGTCGGCCACGTGGCACAGCAACGTTGTCCAGGATTCGTCGGTCTTCACTCATCATGCTCTCAATGCGGTGAAGTGCCCTATACAGACTGCTGCAAAGCCTCCCCACACCGAAACTGATTCGGACCCAAACTTCATAGTATGTTGCAAGCAGTCACCAGCATACGCTTTGTCGCTCATGCGTTAAACGTAGGATCTACGTTGACCGCACCCATAAAAGGCGAACTTACTTTCGTCGGTAAAGAATACTTGCCTCCAATCTTGTGTTGCAGCGTCTGTGCCGCCAAGCCCACTCGAGGCAAGCTTCTTTTCGGGGTCTCATCAGTAGCGGAGCTTTCTTTGATTACCTTGCCATAAGCCCGCATTCGTCGAGCACTCGCCACACCACCCGCTTGCTGAGAGTCAAAGCCGGTACTAAGCTCGAGCGTTTTGACACGGAGTCTAAGCACGCAAAGTCTGACTCTCCATTTTCAGCATCCCTCGTGGTAGCAGCCTAAGGGTGGCCAGACACAGGCCACAAGTACTTCATTCATCTTCCCTAGTGTGCGGACATTTTCCGAATGTTGCATCGGAGAGCCTCCCCGCTCATCCTCAACTTCCCAGCGATCTCTCGGATCGCTAATCTCCCAAGGTGGTACGACAATGGTTGGCCTATCACAAAGTCCGTAAGCTGGCCTTGCTTTGCCACAGTTGATGGCGTTGCACACACTCGTCGGTACACACTCGTTGGTACGGTGTGTCGGCTGCGGCCAAGGTCACTGGGTGGCTGCCCAATTTCCCCAGTGTAAAATAAACAAATAAATAAATCCTAGCTGATTAAACAGCCTCTTTTTGTATAGCGACAGAAGAGCCTTCACGGCTATCACCACCGCTTGCAGTGGCAATAAAGAATCGCCCACCACAGGAATCGAACCCACGACCTTATGACCGAGGTCGTGAAAGCAGCCGCCTTACCCAGTGAGCCATCACGGCTAGTGTGTCAAGAATAGGTCACACCTACTAGACTAAAAAAAAAGTACAAATCCAGCAAAAAGTGTGCCGTCCATATTTAAAGTTATGGCAACACTACATATTCTCTCTGCTATCATGTTTAGTAGGATTATTAACATGTGGCTTGCCTATAGGTAAACAGAGTTATACCTCTAGTCCAGACACGGAATTACAGCAGTTTCTACAGCTGCCAGCTTTGCTACTTTGACTATACTCACCGGGGGGCCAAGTGCAGCTAAACTAATGGCCACTAGCAGAGGCAAAGCCACAGGCGAGGAGGGGGTGGTGGCAGCTGCCACCCGTGGCCTGGTAGGTGAGAGCCGAGTCTGACACCCGGTCGGGCAGCCAATGGCCACCCCTCTGCGACTGGCACCCTGGTGCTTGGCCAGGCTGCACGACACCGGCAGACCCCCTGCCACCCCAAGGTACCAATCCAGGCTCCGCTAGTCAATATGAATTATGCAACGACGAGTTCCTCTGCCCACACAGCTCGAACTGCTTCACTCTCGCGACGAGCTGACAGCCTGATACGGCCATAGCTCGCCAGAACAAGCATTTCGTTGCAGCGCCGCTCAGCGCCTAGCATGCGCCTCAGGAGGACAGCTTCCGGCGACAAGCAGCAGCAGCTGCTGCTTCGGCTGCAGCTGCCACTCGGCTGGTGGCATGCAATGCAGTGCAGACCGTGTCCAAAATAGGACGACTCACCTCAATTCTAGTCAAGGGCTCCAAGTTAGCGATCTTTGCAATTCTGCTCTGGTTAAAGTCCAGCTCGACAGCTTCCGGGTCGGCAATGACGATCTCACCGTATGCTTCGTCGGCCTGGCTGGGCTCCTGGACATCAGCAGCTGCAGCCGATGCTGCATCGTCTCCGGACCGATGCTGCTCTGCATGACCCTCTGCGCAACCGAGCTGCTCTCCTTGGTGCTCTGCAGCTGTGCCCACGGAGACTGCCGAGGAGGCCGCAGGCACGACTTCCGGTCGAGTTGAGCCTATGGCTGGCGCGACGCAGCCTGTATGATCCTGAGTGGCTAGGGAAAGTGAAAGATGTGCCATCAACACACGGCCGACAGCGGTCAGGGCCCCCGGCCGCTGGTGATACAGCAGCACCTTCACAGCCTCATGATGTGCACGCTACCAGCAGCAGCACCGGCTGCACTATCCTCACCGTGGCATGCAGACTGCGCAGTGCCAAAGAACCACTAAGTGGTCGAGTAAAAAAAATCCCAGCAGCCTAAACAGCCTTTTTTGGTATAGCGACAGAAGAGCCTTTAAGGCTATCACCACCGCTTGCAGTGGCGATAAAGGATCGCTTGCAGTGGCGATAAAGGATCGCCCACCGTAGGAATCGAACCCACGACCTCGGGACTGAGGTCATGAAAGCAACCACCTTACCTAGTATGCCATCACGCCTTACCTAGTATGCCATCACGGAGTAGAACGTCACCCCCCCCCCATATGGAGGCCAATTACTAGTAGCAGCAATAACATAGGAGTGCTAACAACTGGCAGTTATTCATAGTTAGGCTGGCAAGCAAAATACAATTGCTGACGAATGGATTCCACATTCACCATTAAATTAACAATCTTGACCAGAAGTTGCCACAGACAGCAGCAGCACAAGCGAGTAGAGTCACGGCAACTAACTGCTCTCACTTTTGAAAAACCCGATACAGGGTGGGTGAGCCACGAAGCTCACGAAGCCTTTGCTCACCGGATCTGACAGACACAGTCATCTGACAAGGGAGGGAATTCCAGAGCACGCCAGGTGCGCATTGTCTGCCATGACCGGAGCTCCGAAGGCTTTTTGCTCATGCGGCTGCCCGAAAAATTACTAGCTGATTTAACAGTCTCTTTTTGCATAGAGACAGAAGAGCCTTAAGGCTGTCAACACTGCTTGCAGCGGCAATAAAGGATTGCCCATGGCAGGATTCGAACCCACGACCTCGGGACTGAGATTATGAAAAGCAACCACCCTATCTAGTGAGCCATCACGGTCACTGACTCTACAGCCTTCTCACAAAGAACATCCCTGAGCGTGGCATGGCCCAGCTCCAGCAAGGTCACACAACATCCATACAAGGTTCTGTCTCAGCTAGAGTATTGCAATCCCATTTTAGCTGGGCTGTCAAAAAAAGCCACTAGGCCATCACTGCAGCTGGTGATCAACTCCATGGCTAGTTAAAAAATCCCAGAGGCTTGACCACGTGTCTCTTTTGCTGAAGGAGCTTCGATGACAGATCAACGGATACACAGCAAAGTTCTTGGGCTGACCCACAAAGTCTGCCACGGCATGGCTTCTTCATACCTAGCTGAACTGCTACACCAGTTTCAGCCTCAAGCCCACCTCAAGCCCCGTGATCCTGTGTGGACAATACATTATCGGCTCCATTCCTCCTCTAAAAACCGTTGGCAACAGATGCTTTAGCTCTGCAGGTCCTAGAATGTGGAACTCGCTTCCTCAATTCTTATGCAACGACATCTACTCTCGTGCTACCGACTAATGCACATCCTTTCCAGCCGTCCTGAGCTGCTACTTCCATGCTACTCACTATCTCAACTGACCTCCTGATTCAGCTATGCTTCTCACTCTCTCTTTGTTGCATGAGATGAAGTCGGTTGGCTACCGAATTTGTACCGAAAGCTACCGAGGCTGTGAGTGTGCTATACAAAACTCTCATGCGTAACACCCATCACGTAGTCTGCATGGATAGACAGACGAAGATAAATTACACTACTAACACACGTCAGCAGCCGGCTGCAAGGCACAGCTAGCCGTAGCAGGACCGTGCTAGGGAAACAATCCTCCAAGTACAGAACTTTGCTGACGTCAAATTCAAAGACATGGTAGCATTGAAAGCCAAAAACATGCAAGCAATCGTAACAGCCAAGCAACGTAGCAGCCATTCACAGCACTCCTTGCAGGGGCTAGACACTCGGGCATCGGCACATTGCAGTACGAGCACTCTCGTCACTATGCTTGTGTGCCTTGCATTCCTAGTGCAGTATTGTGGACACAGCACTTTCGACGTCCCGAGTGTCCACTAGCTCACACCAGCCTGCCTGCACACGCACATATGTATGTTCCACAGGAGCATGCATCCATGCCCTTAACAGGCTCGAATGCGCAAAGCTTGAGCAAAGATGGGGCTGTGCCGCGGGACGAAGGACAGGATAGTTCCAATCACCCAAGCTACTCTGCTCCCGACAGTATCAGCTATCAGCAGCGGTGAGAGGAGAGGAAACGCAGCAGCAGCAGCAGCACCCTGCCTTTCTCACCCACGGCTGCTCGGCATGAGCTGGCAGAACCAGTTCAGTCCACTAGGACTGCCGGAAGCAATGCAGCCGTACAACAAGTGCAGAGAATGCACAATACACGTGCCACAGATGGGAACACCTCGACTTCTGCTACTGGCTCAGGACTAGGCTCGCAGCAAGAGTACAAGCTGCTGCGAAGTCAGCAAACGGTACAACAAAATCTGAATACAAGCAGTTATGGAAAAGTACACGCACTTTCATCAAGAGTGGAGCAAAGGATCATGGTCTCAGAACTAAAGACCAGAGCTAAAGAGAGCACTCGTAGCTTAAGCGAAAGCAAGGGTTCGATAAAAAGCAATGTGCGTGCTCGGGCGCGCCATACATCACTAACAACAAGAGTGGACTTTGGAGCAACGAGGATCGTACAGAGGACTCAGGTCATGGCTGCATGGTTTCACTGGTGCACCTCTTGAAGGCAAATTAGAGTACCAGTTTGTGCTCTCACGCTGATGCTTAAACGAACTTGGAGGAAGGTTCTATTCAGCCACAAATGGACCGGTCTCTTGAAAATGAAATGAATGAGTAACGAAACTGAAGTGAGATGCCAACTGGAGCAAAAATACGGACAGGAAGCTGACCGGATCAGCTACGACGAGATGAAGCCTGCAATGATAACATATCGACGGCACATTTAGATCCCACTTCGGTGGAAGGCTTCGGAGCATTGACGTGTAAACAGCCACCGGTCAGCATCTGCTGAGCCTTTGCAATGCGAGCATCTGCTACTGCACGAAGAGGCACCAATCTCCAAGCATTTAGTTCATATGCTCCCACAGCCTGGAACTCCCTCGCGACCTGCGTCAGAACATCCCCTGACCTGACCACATTTAAAAGGAACCTAAAAACACACATATTTAGGACAGCATTTAGTGGGTCCCTGTGATTCGTCCTTGATGTGCTTATGCGTGCTGACACTGTGCATGCTGCCACTAACCACATTTGCAAGCTGACCCTGTGCGTGTCACCCCTAACCATATTATTCATTTTGTTTGTTTTTCATGTATGATTTTACTTACCATTCAATTGCATTTCACTTTGCAGCAAATGTAAAGCGCCTAGAAAGATTTTAATTTTAATTTTTTAGAGTTTTAATGAAAGATGGAATAATGAGGGCGACAATACCAGCCACAGTACCAACATTAGGGCGATGAACTGAACACTATGACCCAGCAGGACACGGGAAGAGATTCCGAAGAGCATCTACATGCACCACGAAAAGCAGAAAACAGAACAGTCACTTTCGGTGGGAGGCTGGACAAGCCGATATATTTATGTGTACACTCATGACCACTTCTCTATAAAATGCTGGTACAAAACGAAATACAAACGTCAGACATGAACAAAATATTCATAAGCGACCAAGTCTTCTAAAATAAATCAGAAGCTGCTGCTCATGGCGAGACAAACCGTACGACGCAGGATAACCATCATAGCTGCAGACATCAAAATGAAAAATCGCCTAACACATCGAGTGCCAGCAAGAACAGCTGGTGCGATCTGCTCAACTCTCCATCCAGCATAAGAATGGGTCGGGTACTCAGCAGTCGGGTCAGACGAGAGACAGAAACAGGGAGAGAGAGAGCATGAGAGGGAGAGACGAGAGAGAGAGAGAGAGAGAGAGAGAGAGAGAGAGAGAGAGAGAGAGAGAGAGAGAGAGAGAGAGCGAGAGAGAGAGAGAGAGAGAGAGAGAGAGAGAGAGAGAGAGAGACAAAAGGAGAGGGAGTTATGCTGCTCGGTATTTTCTGGCGTAGTCAAACAAAACCACAGAATGGCCTCGTTAATAGGAGTCTGTTTGCTGTTTCAGCAGTTTGCTGAATTCCGCACTTGTGGTGGGGTGGGTGCAAATCGCCTTCATAACAGAGGCAAAGGCTTCAGCATACACCACGTTTGCACTACCTCATGTAGGAAAGAGACTAACTAAACTACTAACTGCCCTCTATGATTTTAACAGATACAAAATATGACAGGAAATGACACTGGATAGCCCAAACAAGTGCTACAGTCGGTGGTCGGGCAGTATAAAGTCGCTCTATGAAAACACAGTCCTATCTTAAGCATTGCACAATATTCCTAGCAACAGCGGCAGCAGCAACAGCTCTGGATATTATTTACAGCACCCAAGACTAACAACCAAAGTTCGCAAGATCGATCTATTCGATGAAAAACTGTGTCTGCTGTATATTAGAGAATACAACCACAGCGGTAGGATTAATAGCCTAACGAAAAACGTTCTCAAGCCGTGCCATTCGAGGAAAGACTACACCAGCTACATTAGAAAAACCACCCCAACACAACGATATAAAGTTTCGGTCAAGACGTCTCTATCAGCACCGATTCGGCTTAGGTTTCCTACGCGGAGAAATATATACAACTTGCAATTCGAGCGAGCTAGTTGGCAGTATGACCATCAATCATGCGCATCGAGCGCTAGCAAAATAACCTTATGAGAAAAAATCTAGGGTTGAGCAGCATCACATACTTACACATCCCCCACAAGAACTGTCCACAACTATGCTGTTCAGGACTAAAACTTGCAGTACTCCAGCATCCACACGGTCGTCAGAGCCGGCAGGTAAAGGCTAAACAAACCCTCGCGGCTGGCATATACCTGTGAGACCGATCTCGTAATAAATATCTTAACTTTCATTAGTTTAATTAAATATCATTTTAATATCCTAGTTCATTCATAAATGTATATATGGGCGGGCATGCCGGTATGTATTTATGCATGCGTGCGTCATAGCAAGGTCAATCGTCCTTGACTTGATCTCCAAGGTCGCGCAAATATTTACCATTTAACGAGTCCGGTTCCTCTGGCTCTTCTGGAACTTTCGTTTCACCAGGCTGTGGCTCTTTATGTGATTACCATAATTTATAGAAAAAAATCTGTATTCCTCAAACGACTCGTCGTTATATAAGCAAATATCTTTCACTATCTAGTCGGCCTACTATCAGCAATGGAACATAGCCAGAATCAGAGCCGAACGAGTTAACGGGTTAGAGACATCGCGTCTAGATTATTGCAATTACCTTAAGTTGGAAGTCTGGGCCTATGCTATCAATTATCTGCAACTGGTGAAAAAGTGGTGGTTCTTCCGGTCTGTCCTCACGGCTGTAGGAGCTTCACTGGCTCCCTAACAAACATCTAATCGATTTCAAGATCCTCATTCAAGTTTAATGTTCAGTTGAGTGGAAGTTTAATCTCTACTCGTTTCCATCAAATTATCAAACTAACCTCCTTAATCATGCTGGAAGCTCTTGCACCACCCACTAGTTTGCATCTAGTCATCTCACCGCCCCTTGCACCAAATTGTAGTCGTTTGGAAAATTAAGCCTTCAGCTCGTACGCACCGAAGGTCTGGAGCTCACTTATGGGGCTATGGTCACTACCTGAGCTGACCTTGCATCCGTTGCAGCTGTTGAGTCTCAGCTGGAGATGTATGCGTTCATCCCAGATCTCGTCTATCTTTCCCTTCATCCAAGTGAACGTGTCTTTTGTGATCATCGTGCTTTGCTTGAGCACCTGTTCGTAGTTAAAGGTGCGTTCCTAGCCATAGGTCTTACTAAACGATGGTCACATGAGGGTCTTAACGTTTGCTTTCGCAGGCTGGCCTAAGCTTGATATTTGTGTACTCTTGCATGCCTACTACCGTGCATATCACTAGTCATTGAATATTTATTTTCTTTCAATGAGTTTTTACAAGCCTGGATAGAGATACAACGGTTTGTTGCTAATATTATTATAACATAGTACCGGGTCTATTTGATGCTTCTTAATATACTTTCTTTTTGGAAGGCGAGCTAACAATCGTTGGTCTGTCGAAGGTTTCGTGCTGGATGGTCTCTTTCGCGACCCTTTCCCAAGATCTGACGCATTGCACAAAGGAACGACATAACCTAGCGTAGCTGCAACTAGGAATCAACATGATGTAGCCGTAGTCCGAGCCATCATCAGCGTAGATGATCATGCATATGCTATTTCGTAGAAGATCAGGTCGGCATACATGTTTTAAGGAAATATGGCGCAGATAACTTGATCACGACATGAAAGTTGATTAGAAAAAGTATCAAGTTCAAAAAATCCCATGGACACGGCAGCTGGCAGCCAGTTTTTTTGAGCATGGACGTACATACTCGTGTTCTCAAGAGAGCGAGGTAAACTTGAAGTGCATGTGCAGCGTATTTAAATTCTCAAGCTACCACACTCTGATTTGTCATTGAAAATACCTCCCCTCGATTGATAGAACACGATGCACGGTTAAATTAATACTGCAATTTGTAGGGCTCTGTTCGCAAGTAAAGATAATTTGGAAGATGGGCCTAAGTATTCATTTGGCTATATACAGCACCGAGTTACGGCTTACCGAGAACAAGTTATGTCTGCGTCGAATTTGAACGGAAGCCGTTTACCTCCTGTCATTGCTGGAGGCTTGGCATTTACGGAAAAAGTGCTTCTATGGCAATATACCGAGTGGGTTTGCAGAGACTAAACGTTGTCAGATAAATTGACAAGAGAAATGACGCTTGTAGAATGCTCGAAGATATTCAGGTATTCGAGGTTACTGACACATTTAAAGCGATTGCTACTATCTCCTAGTGGTACGCCGGACCGTGAACCAATTTTTTGTATAATAAGAATAATAATATACTTGATAAAGCACCCTCGGAGAACTAAATCTCTTTCTAGGCGCTTTACATTTGCTGCAAAGGAATTTGTAGTATTGTGCCAGACGGCGGTGTGAAATCCTAGGGTTATCTGAAGCACCATTTTGAAGACGACGATTGGGTAGTTGTCTCATTGTTAGTAGCAAGCATCTGGAGCACACTGCGACGGACAGCGTATTATGATACCTATCGTTGAGGCTGCATTGCATGAGCAACCAGCATAGGAGCTAACATCTAGCAACTTGAGCCTCGGAGGCGTATGATCATTCAGCTTATTTATCACATCGAATATTTTAGGAAACATGATTAATAGGAATAAACTAACTTCCCAGAAGCCGAACTTTTCAGTTTTGATTAGGACTCAGTAGAAGCGATAACTATAAAATAACGTAAACAGAAAAATCTTGTATACATACATATTTATATGTATTAATTACAAATTTTTTAGCAACTTCTCGTTTTATGCATTTAACACTGTATAGCAAGACTATGACCTACTAGTGAGTTCAGATAACTCTATACCATCCTTGGGTATATATTAACTACTCTCCTACTGCCGACTATGGCTCATCCTTTTCAGCGGTCCTGAGCTGCTACTTCCATGCTACTCACTACCTCAACTGCTCTCCTGACTCTGCTATGCTTCCCACTTTCTCTTTGTTGCGTGAGACGAAGTCTGTTGTCGTGAGCCGAAGTCTGGCTACCGAATTCGTACCGAAAGCCGCTTAGGCTGTGAGTGCACTACATAAAACTCTCCTGCGTAACACCCACATGGTCTTTTATGACTTTGTGGAGTTACAGACGGAGATACATTACATTTTCTAAACAAAGAAAAGCATACTGGTGTCGCCCCTCGGTATTTCAAACTGATTGGTAGACGATAGGCAAGCGTGATAGCAGCTCGCACATTTTGACCTGCATTTGACATTTTGGGCTAATCCAACTCCAGTTGGGTAAATCGGCGGGGTATGCTGAGGTTATATTTAAATTAACGCAGTCCCTTGGCTGCATTGAGACCCGGCACTAGTAACAAGTACCCCCTGGCCAAAGTAAAACCCTTTGGAGACCTGCCTTCAGTTCGCATGCTCCGAAAACCTGCAACTCAATCGAAGTGAGATATCGCTTGCTTGACTACATTTAAAAGGAGGCTAGAGCCCAACCTGCTTCTCACAGCATTTGCTCCGACGGTTCAAATCGTTGGATTTGGGCTAACGGGTCTTAAAATTGTGCATGTTTCCATTAATCAACTCATACGGTTCCTTTCCAGAATAGGTAAAGTGCAAGAAAGATATTTATTCTCAGGGCGACATGAAAATACTTTGCTGTTATTATTACTATCGTTGCATGTGCCACTACTAAATTGCCTACATTTCTGGCTAGACTACTGAGCTATCAAGACACCCTGTTCGACAGATAACACTATACAACATTTTTTTTTTACCGTATATTTGTTCCTGGACAGCTTTGTTTTGCAAGGGCTTTTTCTTCAAAAGTGTAGAAAATGGCGATCACTTCCGCCAACTTTACTTAAAAGAGCAGTGCAGTAATAGATCTGACAAGCGCATATTTTCCAAAACATTGCAGATATAGCTATGGCCAAAAGCCTGGTGTTAAATAGTTTTTATATCAGTATAAATGTACTCTGTTTATGTAATTACACTAATAAAATAAACAAAATTAAACTCGAATTGTCATGAAAATATAAATCAGTTCAGTATTTGATAAGCCTACAATGAACTCGTTATGAGTCGTGGTGGCACACTAGGTAAGGCTGTTGCTTTCACGACCTCGGTCCCGAGGTCGTGGGTTCGATTCTTGCGGTGGGCGATCCTTTATCACCATTGCAAGCAGTGGCGAAAGCCGTAAAGGCACTTACGTCGCTATACAAAAGGGGGCTGTTTAATCAGCTAGGATTATTATTATTATTATTTATTTATTATTGCTCAGATCAGTTGTCCTTTTAATTATTACCGCACTTATTATTCCTAACCTTTTTTATTTTTTCCATAATTTGGATAATATAAACACAGGTTTGTTAGGCCCACCAGTTTCGTTCAGTTCAAGCTGCCTGTTTAAATGGATACGCGAATAATAATATTAATTCACTTGATAAAGCGCCGTCAGAGAACTTAATCTCTCTCTTGGCGCTTTACATTTGCTGCAAAGTGAAATGCAGTTGAATGGTAAGTAAAATCATGCTTGAAAAACAAACAAAATGAATAATATGGTTAGGGGTGACATGCACAGGGTCAGCATGGAAATGTGGTTAGTGGCAGCATGCAGTGTCAGCATGCATAAGCACATGAAGGACGAATCACAGGGACCCACTAAATGCTGTCCTAAATAGGTGTTTTTAGGTTCCTTTTAAATGTGGTCAGGTCAAGGGATGTTCTGACGCAGGTCGGGAGAGAGTTCTAGGCTGTGGGAGCATACGAACTAAATGCACGGTCTCCAAAGGACTTAAGGTTTGTACGAGGTATTTCTAGACTGTTGGATTCCGAAAAGCAGGTGGTACGATGCTTGGCCTGATGGGGTAGTATATCTGAAAGATAGGCTGGAGCCATAGAATGAAGGGACCTAAAAGTGAGCGACAAAACCTTGAAGTCAATCCGTTGCTTGACTGGTAGCCAGTGCAGGTCGGCGAGAAGTGGAGTAATGTGGCAACTGCGACGCTCACGACAGACAAGCCTAGCTGCCGAGTTTTGCACAAGCTGCAATCTCCTGATCGCACATGCTGGTAGGCCAGTAAGCAGTGAGTTGCAGAAATCGAGACGGGATGTCACGAATGCATGGACCACCTTAGACGTGGTATCCTTATCTAAACAAGCCCGAATTTTAGCAATGTTGTGAAGCTGAAAATAGGCAGATTTGACTGTGGAGCTGATATGGTCGTCTAACGAGAGGTCGCTTTGGAATATGACACCTAGATTTCGAGCTGATTCAACTGGAGATATGCTGGCAGAGCCAATTTTGAGCGTCAGCCTTTCCGATCTCTGAATCACACTCGGTTTGCCCATAACAAGTAAGTTAGTTTTATCATCGTTAAGTTTTAGAAAATCTGCTGCCATCCATGTGCGGATGTCATCAATGCATGCAGCTAGTGAGTTGAGAGAATTTGAGGTGCTCGAAGGCTGGGAGGGATCAGAGCAAAGGTACAACTGAGTGTCATCCGCATAGAAGTGAAAGCCTAGATTGTGCTTGGCAATCACATCTGCAAGAGGCAGAGTATAAACCCTGAAAAGAAGCGGACCTAGCACTGAGCCCTGAGGTACTCCATATTTCAGAGGTACTTCAGACGATCTTTGTCCATTCACGTCAATATTCTGGAGTCTCTCACTGAAATAGGACCTGAACCACTGCAGAGCAGTGCCAGTGATGCCCAGGCGAGATGAGAGGCGCTCTAGAAGAACTTTGTGATCGATGGTACGAAAAGCTGCCGAAAGATCAAGCAAAACAAGCAGAGACACTCTACCCATGTCTGCATTCCTAAGTAGGTCGTTGTATACCCGAAGCAATGCTGACTCTGTGGAGTGATTAGCTCTAAAGCCAGACTGAAACTTACTAGCAAGGTGTGGGGTTTCGATATACGAGTTTAGCTGGTCCGCCACGACCCGTTCGAGTGTCTTTGATAGGAATGGTAGAAGGGAAACTGGGCGGTAGTTGCTCAATTTCTCTTGGTCAAGTGTAGCTTTCTTGAGAAGTGGCCTGACTACAGCTTTTTTGAAAGGGGCTGGGACATGACCTGAGGCTAATGACATATTAATTGTTAGTTATGCATGGCAGCAGCAGATCAATGCAACGTAGGAGCAGGACAGTGGGAATAGGGTCCAGAGGACTTGTTGTCTTCTTTGATTGAGATACGAACTTTAGGACTAGATCACTAGTGACCTGCTTAAATGCAGGCATTGAGGTGCAGCCAACTCATATCCGAATGCATTTCCTGATGGCATCAAAAGACAGCAAGCATTCGGCACACGCATTTTGCAACATCTCTTTGAGGATTGCAACAGCATCAACACCTTGATAGACACTTGGAGGGAAGATGAGTTTTGCTTGGAGGTCATTAAAGACTTCAATCTGATGGCCTTATGGTCCTCCAAAGAGATTTTTACCAAGTGTTCCTGCAATCTCTGCCTTTGGGATAGAAGGGACTGTTGAGCTTAACGTTTATTGACAGCGAGCAGCATACTAGTGCTGTGAGAGTTCAGGGCCCCTCCTAAAAAGGCTGGCTCTCAAATCCCTGTCAGGGGAGACGACGTCGGGGTCCTGCTACCTTTGTGTAACACAGGCTTCGTGGCAAACGGTAATCGCTGGCCTAATCGACGGCCCAAGTCAGGAACTGCTCTCACAAACAAAAGATGGCAGAGGCAAGTAGCTTCATCCGGAGGGCCGTGCTTACTCCAAGGAGCAGGGCTAGCGCTTTCACCAAGATTTAGTGGACTTGCAACCCTGCTACCAAAGACAAAATGAACATATTTTGGGAGACCCAATACTAAATAATGGTTCGTAAAAGTAATTTAAAGTTGTCACAAATATAAAAAAAACGCACTGATAAATATTATGCAGCTTTTTTTAAGATCAGTATAAATATATGTTAATTTTGTTTTATTTTTTCTTTGAATCTAACTAAATTTGATCCACAAAACTACCCAGAAGAGCCAATTTGTTGGCTTTTTACTGTAACTTCATAAATGTTAAATGTGTCACTGCCCTAGTCACAAAAGCCATGTTTGTGAGGAATAAAGACTACTGTCTGTACTTGTGAGGCACACGATCATGCAAAACAGCACTTATACCAAGGAACTAAAATTGTGATACTGACACCCAAGTGAAGTAGCAAGATGCAGACCTGCGATCATGGCTAAGAGGCAAAGGACCGAGCATGCAGAGACAAGCCACATGGTAAGCTAAGAAGCAGGATCACTCTATTTTGAAATTTGACGAACAGTGTGCTACATTTAAAGCCCCGGTAGGCGGTTATGAAATCGCTGTGATCTTAAAAGCATAATTCAGGCCAAGACACGCAGGACGACTAAACGTGGCCAGACGGCTCACAGCAAAGATTCATGAAAGCTATGCGACTGTTTCAGAATATGTGTTCCAGTTCAAGCTCGAGTGCGGCACAGGGCAGAGTCAACTCAAAATTTGCAACCACTTCCGGGTGGAGGACACCGATCTTTCCAACATGACGACCATTTACGATCACCGAGGCACATCGGCCTGGGAAGTATGTGGGATCTAAAAAGTGAAAGCAAGCTTGCAGTGAGCCCTGACAGCATTCATGCCTAGTGCTTAAAGCTCAAAAAAAAATTCTTACTTCTCGAAGTTTCGAGCTTGCATTCAACGATACCTTATAACAATACTCGGTCTATTCATACAATTTACATTTAAGTACGCGTCGTAAGTCCAAGGTTATTTTTTTAGTGTGAAACTGCTCGTCGTGTAACTTACTTTCCGACAGTTTGCTTGGTACAGCGATGCGGCCACAAGAGAGAGTGAATCTGGACAAGGTAAGAAAACGCCTGCAGAACCCTATCTCAGGGACACACTGTAAGATCTTGATCTAGAGGCAGGGTTAGGCAAGCAAACAATCTTGACACATATGCGTCTGCAAGCAGCTTCTCCTGTCAGCAAGGGTCACGGTCCTGCATCCAATACCACTTTGACTAAGAAGAGACTGAGTACACGAACAATCGTAAGTTTTTACAGTCTGCACATATATAGGCAAGTAGACCCTGCTCATTTAGGTTATGCGTTCGAATGGCAGCACAAAGAGCTTCACAAAATTACATGTCTACAACCGGGCTTAATCAGCAGTGAGCTCGTAAGGGATCACGATGTCATGCGTTTTAACCTAGCCATGTTCAATTTGACAGCCAGGAGTTTTCTACCCCCCCCCCCAGATATCCGACAAAAGACCTGCGACAAATCTCTTTTGAACGCCCCACATTAATTTTGCCTTACTAAACCACAATTTTCTATCTCAAGTAGCCAATCAGACAGCATCCATTAGCTTTTGCATAGCCAATCTTTGCAGTATAACATAAATAGCTCTATATATATCTTTGCAGTATAACATAAAGCAACATGAAAAATAAAAACAATAGTCACTTCAAACCATCACTAGTTAGCTACCATCACACGCACAATTTTCTTCACAACTACTCGCTGCACAAAAATAATTCCTTCTGCATGGCCCTTCTAAAAATATATCTGGAGGCTAGGAGGATTAAAGCCAGTACTCACACATGTTAACAGAGAGGCTGATAGCAATCTGGTAAACGAGAGACACGGTCTAGTTATGGCATGGCAACAATTTCTGTTACAAATGCTGCTGGCGAAGCAAGAGTCTCTTCCCCAGATCACAAGAGCCAGGGCTGGCTCGACTGGCAATCCACTGCTTTCAATCTAGAAATTCATTTTTATGCAGATAAAACGAAAGCTGTACAGGTGCTTCGATTCCTCCCTTCCTTGCAGCACATCCATCTCTTAACTTCCTTAAAGCATGTACCGCTGACATTTGCATTTGGATGGCAGCAAACTGTATCAAATTGCACGATGATACAATCAGCTTACTAGTCAAGGGAAAACCCGGTGCTACCCAGAAATTGAAAAGTCTAACCCTCAAAATGAGCTGGTCTAGCATATCTGCTATATCTTATGCACACAATCTGGAGGACATTCTCAAAGTGAGCTTTCACTAGGCGACCACGTCAGCTAAACTATGTCAGCCTACTTTCGGCTAGGCAGTGATGCACAAGTTTGGGCCAGCTGAGATTAGGAAACTTCAACCAAGCTGGTCCATACATTCGTGACATCGGGTCTCGACTTCTGTAACCCACTGCCACAGGACTTGCAACCTGTGCAATAAAGATGCAGACAGTTTGTCCAAAACTCAGCAACCAGGCTTGAATGTTGTCGAGGTCGAAACTGCACATTATAGCACTTCTCGCCGACCCGGCTCTCCATCAAACAGCTTATTGACTCGATGGACGATTTTAAAATTCAAAAGCAAACTTGCTCTCTCAGTGCCACCAAGACACGCACAGCTTGCCGCCCAGAATGACAAGCTGCCCAAGCGAGCATCTGAGGCTAGAGCGTAGCGCATAGAGCCATCAGCAAAAGCATGCTACTGTACTCACCATTGCTAGCCTCGATGCGGTAGCCTTGGCTGCCCGCATTGTCGACGCACGGAGGCACTTCAAGCAACTGCATGGTACGATCGAGCAGTCCGTGGACGATCTCGAACCCAGGGTTATTGTTGT
This sequence comes from Cristatella mucedo, assembly GCA_009760855.2. Lineage (NCBI taxonomy): Eukaryota > Metazoa > Bryozoa > Phylactolaemata > Cristatellidae > Cristatella > Cristatella mucedo. The sequence continues at coordinate 976,357 of WPIO01000045.1, read as the reverse complement.
AGTGAAGAGCACAGAAGCGTCTCCAGTTTCGCGCGCCGACGTCTGTGCAACCAGAGTATCGAATGAGTGGTAAGGCACCGAACGAATTCACTGAGCTGCAGCATACACCCATGGCCCAAAAACATAAAAACACGTGAATCGAGCTGAGTACTACACACTGTGTGGCTACACGGCTGACTTTCCTACCGATACGACGCCGACATATACTGGCTACATCATCTACAACCGCGAGCGGGAGATAACTCTAAGGACGGTACCAAACCGTGCCAATTAGCTGACAGACTAGCCAATTCCCATCAAAGAAGACTAGACGTCTGGACCATATTCACACTGTCCTGCTTCTACGATGCATTGATCTGCTTCTGCCACGAATACCTGACATCACAAATATGTCATTAACCTCAGGTCACGCCCCAGCACCTTTCAAAAAAGGCTGTCATCAGACCACTACTCAAGAAAGCAACACTACACCAATAGAACTTAAGCAACTTCCACCCGGTCTCATTTCTACTGTCCCATCAAAGACACTGGAACAAGCCGTGGCAGACCAGTTGAACTCACATATTTAAACTTCAAGCCTTGCTAGTAGGTTTCAGTCTGGATATAGAGCTAATCGCTACATAGAGTCGGCATTGCTTCTGGCGTATAACGACATACTTGGGAATGCAGACTTACGTAAAATTTCTCTGCCCGTTTTGCTAGATCTTTCGACAGCTTTTGATACTATCGATCACCAAGTCATTCTTAAGCACCTCTCATCTTGCCTGCGCACCACTGGCACAGCACTGAATAATTCAGGTCCTATCTCTGCAGGAGACTCCAGAGTATTGATGTCACTTAAGCTTTGAGTGCACTACAGAAAACTCCCACGGAAACCCACCTAGTCCTTTAAGCTTTGTAGAGTTACAGGTGGAGATACATTACATTAGTTTATGTGTGCTGACACAGCGCATGCTGCCACTAACCATACTCGCATGCTGACCCTGTGCATGCTGTCACCCCTAACCACGTTATTCTTGTTGCTATTGAGCATGCTACTACTAACCATTCAATCGCGCTTCCTTTCAGCAAATGTAAAGGGCATAGAAAGAGTTTTCTGAAGGCACTATATCAAACGTATTATTACTATTATGTGAATTACCACATATCGTCCGAGGAACCTCTGAAGTATGGGGTACGACGACCACATCAGCTCCAAAGTCAAGTCTGCCTACTTTCAGCAACATAACATGGCTAAACTTCGGGCTTGTTTAGGCAGAGATACCACATCTGAAGTGGTCCATGCATTTGTGACATCCTGTCTTGGCTGTAACTTGCTGCTTGCTGGTCTATCAGCCTGTACAATTAGACTTACAGCTTAACCAGTGATACCACATCTAAATTGGTCCATGCAGTTGTGACATACCGTCTTGACTTCTGTAACTTACTGCTTTCTGGCCTACCGGCCTGTGCACTAAGGCGCTTACAGCTGGTGCCAAACTCTGCAGCTAGATTTGTCTGTCGTGAGCGTCGCAGTTGCCACACCACAGCACTTCTCGCCGACCTGCACTGGCTCCCAGTCAAGTAATGCACCGACTTCAAGGTTTTGCAGCTCACTTTCAGGTCCCTTCATTCTTTGGCTTCAGCCTACCTATCAGATCTACTCCACCACCAGGCTAAGCATCTTACCGCCACTTTTCGGAATCAAAGTATTTACCTATACCTAGTACAAAGTACCTGAAATCCTTTGGAGACCATGCCTTTAATTCATATGCTCCCAAAGCATGGAACTCACTCCCGACTTGCACCACGACATCTCCAGACATGATCACATTTAAAAAGAAAAGCAAGCATCTAATGGCTTTGACTAAGAACACATAACAGCCTGCCTTTCAGTCCATGCAAATTACAACACGAGCTTCCAAATGTGGAATGCTTGACTGGCCCAGCCAGGTTTAGCCCAGGGGTTAGGTACTCACACTTCAAGACCCAGTGAGTTCGAGTGATGCAGCAGGCAATCCTTTATTGCCCACTGCAAGTGGAGGTGATTGGTGCTAAGGCTCTTCTTATGATATATACAATAAGGCTGTTGAATCAGCTAACATTTACTCTACTTTTTGCCAACAGCTCAACACGAGAAAACTCTATGGATGAAGAAAACGGCACGAGCCGACTGTAAATTGGAATCTCATACCACGGTAGAAAGGAGGGCGATTATAGCCTTCAGAACAAAATGCACCAGTACCACCTTTTTTTGGCAGGAGGCGGTAACTGCCAAATTCAGGAATACCTTCATTCAAGCCAATGGCCAACCTTAGTGACGATCAGCGAGAGCTGGCAGAAATGCAGAGACGGGCACGTAGATATGCAATAACCTAACGGGCCACTCACCTTTCGAGCTGTCCTTGACAACCACGTCTGATATCTCGAACAGCTTGAGAGGCAGCGGCATTTTTCGGTTGGCAGCTGCGGTGCAAAGCACGCCCGGCAGAAGTGTCGTCCTCACCACCTGAAACTCGAGGGCCTTGGGATTGCCGATGCGGACGGCTGGCACTGCTCCGTCAGGCTGTCGAAGGCTGCTGCTTATGTCATCGGTGGAGCACTGCAAGAGCAGAGGGAGGAGATGCACAGGCGTCAGTCGACATCATTTATAATCAAGCTACGTCCATCAGCATCGATCACGGCATGAAAACTACCCAGGCGTCAGGTTCCATTTAACAGATTCCGGAACAGATAAACTAAGCATGCCAAACAGAACGTTGGCCACAATCAGTGACATTAGGATTTGGCCTTCTAAGTCGCCAGCAAACCTGGGAAACTTATCCGATCCAAAGACGTCGACATCCTTTCAGATAAGAGTTACATGCTCCTTCACTTAGCCACAAGGCAAGAAGCAGAACAGAATTGACGACAGTACAATACAAGACAAGCTTCTACGACCACTATTGCAGCCACCAGTGGCACTACATGCCGACGATGGCTCATCCTTTTCAGCGGCCCCGAGCTGCTACTTCCATGCTGCTCACTACCTCAAGTGCTCTCCTGACTCTGCTATGCTTCACACTTTTTCTTTGTTACGTGAGACGAAGTCGGTTGGCTACCGAATGCATACCGAAAGCCACTTAGGCTGTGAGTGCGCTATGTAAAACTCTCCTGCGTAACACCCACATAGCCTTTATGGCTTTGTGGAGTTACAGATGGAGGTACATTAAATCGCATAAGTGGCATTTTGATGTTCAAATACTGCTATTCGAATGACGGCTATGAAGGATCCCGCAAGTGAAGTTTATTACAACATGGTATCTCTGGACTGTTTGGGATGAACACATCCATTTAAAAATTGCAGAAACATGTGCATAATTAAAGCTAGCTCTCCCACACGCAAAAAGCACTGATGGCACGCACCGTGCAAGTAATGGCAGTCTGCAAGTACTTGCAGATTGCTAATTTTTACAGCAAATCAATACCACTAGTTGCATCGTTAAATACCAACTTCCTAGCCATACACTGCATTGCTTCATAGAACATTGCAAAACTGCATAGCCCATTGATTCATCAGGGCACTTTTAGGATTGGGCGATTTCGTTGCTAACAAGCTCAGGTTAACGAATAGCAGAGCAGAAGATCGCTAGAAAGCTAACACAGCAGCCTGCCCGAAGTAAACATGGTGGACACTCGAGAATGTTGCTATGCCTTTTGACGGATATTGAGGATGGTAGAGTATTAAGACCCGATACAAGTTGGTTAGCTACTTTGGAAGGATCACTAAGAACAAGAGGCAACAAGTGCAGGCATGTATGCACGGCTTCCTGCCCTGACATGCCTGGTCCACATTTATTAAACAAGTTCCAACACAAAGCTCAAACCTGATAGCCAGTAGCTGGGTACCCTTATTTTACAGGGAATGTTCTAGAGCTCAGCTTCATTAGGTCTTGCTACTATGATGACCCTACACTTGATAGAGAATAGCCCACTAACCGAACCTATGACTGATTACAACAAACATTTTCGCTGGCACCTACTGAACTTACACACACACACACACACACACACACACACACACACACACACACACACACACACACACACACACACACACACACACACACACACACACACAACACAACACAACACAACACACACATTCTCACCTCTAAGTCTCAGCTAAAGATGCATCCGTCCCGGTCAGCTTTTCCCTTCACTACTTTTTTTGTTCCGGTGGCTTTGCATACATACTTGTGCATGTTTCACTAGATTTGACTAATCAGGGATTCTACTTAGCAGTGGCCCCCGAGTGTCTACTTATGTGCTTTTGTATGCAGGTCAAAGCACGATACTTAAGTGATTTTGCATGTGCGACATAGCTTGCTATTATTTTTTGGCTACTGCTTCTCTTGTAGCGAGTGGCAAAGCACATGGGCAGATGTGGAGCTTTTACACAGGTACAACAAGGTCCTCTTGCAATCATTATGCATCTAAAGCACTTGCAAATTACACGAGTAAAGGCATCGCAAGGCTTGACACTAATCTGGAGCACGTTTTTGCTTCAATGGCACAGGCTGATTGGCAAATGACTCGAAGGGCGAATACAAGTCAACGACAGCACAGACGGCCAATTGAGTAGCTCCTTGCATCACTTTCCTCCCCCACCATATGTAAAGTGGCTCGAAAGAGAGTTAGTTCTCTTAGGGTGCTACACAAATGTCTTATTCTTATTATTAGTATTCATATCATTACATTATTATGATTATCTTAATATGCTGGCCTTCCACACATTGCCAGTGCTGAATTCAAGATGACTAATGGCACAACACTTACCAAAGCAAACGTAAGACATTCGGTGAATCCGGCTGCTGCAATGTCCAGCCTAAGCAAGTCGGTCAGCTTGTTGAGTTTGAACTAAAAACAAAGAACAGACTTATAACAATAATAATAATAATAACAATACATTTGATATAACACCCTCAGAGAACTCAATCTCTTCTTAGGTACTTTACAAAAGTACCCAAGCTGCAAAAGAAGCATGATCGAATGGTTAGTGGTAGCATGCTCGATAAACAAAAATAACACGGTTAGAGGTGAAATGCACAGGGTCAGCTTGAAAGTTCTGCATCTGCATATAAAAAACGAAATGAGTCATGTGTAATTGCTAACAGAACAACCTGCTTCACTGGAGGCAGCGGCACACACTCGACAAGAAAACCTACTACCGGCTGCAACAAGCAAACTCGTCAGCTTCACGACAACATTAAGAAGCAACAATGTAAATAAAGCATCCACTAGAACACAACTGCAATCAGATAAGTACTGCCATAAGTGCTCCCCCACTCACCCATCCAGACACACCCGAATCGATCCAGACACATCTACCCATCCAATCGATCAAGACACACTCACCAGTCACTCTGATCAATCCGATGCTAACTTGATGCCAAATTACTTCTAAGATTCCCGTGCAGATCAACAATGAGTATAGCAGCCGGGCACGACCAAAGCATGTTAGGAGTCCCACATAATAAGGAGACACGGCCACTCAAGGCACTAAGTGGCTGACATTAAAAAGGCTCAGGTCATGTATCAGCAAAAACAGAAAAATCGTTATGCTTAAGAGAAAACAGAAAGTGGCAAGTCATCTGGCAGGAGCTTAACTTACTATCACCATAACCAGAGGCCTCTTGGTTCCCAACTACCCAACGGTTTTGGTCATCCAGCTCGGTCAGATAACACGGCACAGTCACAGCAGCAGCATGGCTGAAAATCGCCTCGCTAGGCAACTTTCGCTTTGGTAAGCCGACCCATCAGTATGGGTGACCACTACCAGACGGCAGAGAACTGAGGAGACATTTAAGTGATCCATGTGCAGGCTGTACTGAAGACAGTTCTCTGAACATACTTCCAAACCCAGGGCTAGGCAGGTCATTTTTCCTTAAAGTATTGCAACTTGTCCTCTCATATTAAGTAAACAACCCAGCAGGAAGGCCTAACAAAACAAAAACCACCTAGCTGTGCCTCTAACCCCTGGGAAACTATGCCTTTAGTTCTGCACAGCTAAGGTAACACTTGAAATTTCACGTTGATCCGTGCAGTATTGGCTAAAGAATTTACAAAGTACAAAGCTACAGTCTATAGGAAGCTATTTAAAAGTCACAAGCATGCACCTCAACAAGCTGGAAACATGTATCTCGATGTACCAAGGTTCAACAAGGCGGGACACAACTCTTATATGATGCGATATATATTTTTCAGTTGTAGAGATGTAGCTTCCAATGTATCTCAGTGTATCTATGGTTTGCACGATCATTTTTAATACTTTTCTTTTACGTGGAAATCGTCAAAACTTGCGATCCCATTTCCAAGTTTTTTTTTGGAAAGGTACCTTGAACAAGAATTTGATTGATGGACAAATCTTCTCATTATTTTCTCAACGTTAACCTTAAAAGGTCTATCCCTTTTCTGTGAGGAACTCCAGGCCAAACGCCTGACCTAAGCTCGAGCAAGGGTTACTTGATGATAATAAGATATTAGCATAACATCCCCATAAAACTAAATTTCTAGACACTACATATGCTGGAAAAGAGACATGTCAATATGGTTAGTGATAACATGTGCACCATCAGCACGCATAAGCAACACAACTGACGACTCACAGAGATCCAGCAATTTTTAAACGTCGGCAGGTACGGATGTTGTGGCGTCGGTTGGGAGTGAGTTCCAGGCTTTGGGAGTGTAATAACTAAAGGCATGGTCTCCAAAGGATTTCAGGTTGGTTCGAGGCATGGCTAAACGACTTGAGTCACAAGAGCAGGTGGTTGGAGAAGTTGAAAGAGACGCGGTATAATGAAACAACTACGACATTCACGACAGAAAAGCCAGACAGCAGAGTTTTCCACCAACCGAAAGCACCTTCTTAATGTATCTCTGTCTGTAACTCCACGAAGCCACATGAACTATGTGGGTGTTATGCAGGAGAGTTTTGTTGAGCTCACTCAAAGCTTAAGTGGCTTTCGGTTTGAATTCAGTAGCCAACAGACTTCAGCTCACCCAAGAAAGTTAAATTGAGAAGCATAGTTGAGTCAGAAGAGCAGTTGCAGTAGTAAGTAGCATGCAAGTAGCAGTTAAGGTTGGCTGGAAAGGACGTGCCATTGCATTTGGCAGCAGTACAGTAGAAGTCGTTGTGTAAGAATTGTGGAAGTAACTTGCACAGCTCCGGACCTTCAAAGCAGAAGCTTCTATCACCAACGGTCTTTAGGAGGAATGGAACAGCTACTTTTATGTCCATAGAGGAGCCGAGGGCATGTGGAGGCTGAAGCTGGTGCAGCAGTTCAGCAAGGTATGGAGGAGGCAAGCCGTGGCAGGCCTTGTAGGTTAGTGTAAGAACTTTTGTTATTGCATAGCCCTGAGGATCAGCAAGTAGTAATTTACAGAAGTCGAGATAGGATATCACAAATACATCGACCAACTTGGATTCGGTATCCTTACCTAAATAGAGAGCCCACATTTTTTCAATGTCATTTAGCTGGACGGCACTAAATTTTAGGTTCATTCATTCTTTGGCTCCAGCATATCTAACAGATCTATTCGACCAGCAGGCTAAGCAAGTACCACTCGCTTTTCTGAATCTAATCGTCTAGCCATACCTCGAACAAACCCCAAAACCTTTAGAGACCGTGCCTTTAGTTCGCATGCACCCAAAGCCAGGACTCACTTCCAATTGGTGTCACGGCATCCCCTGACTTAACAAAATTTATAACGAATCTAAAACGCATCAATTATGATTATTACCCATTTATCTCAACATTTAGTGGGTCTATATGATTCGTCCTTTGTGTGCTTATGTGTGCTGACACTGTGCATTCTGCCACCAACCATATTCGCATGATGGCCCTATGCATGTAACCATGCTACGGTTGTTAATATTAAGCAGGCTACCATTAACCATTCGATCATGCTTCCTTTACAGCAGATGTAAAGAGCCTATAAAGGGATTGAGTTCTTTGAGGGTGCCATACAAATGTATTATTATTATTATTATTATTATTAATATTATAGGAATTCACGGCCACATGCATGGTTTCGGTAGATTGACAAGCTATGTTTGTTCGTGTTGGTGAATGTTAGCCAGATACATTAGTACACGGTACCAGTGGCACTCTAGGGCATACGACCACAGCATGCAGCAATTGCATAGCTCCCAGGCATCCAGTTTGAACCTGCTCGGCGATGCAGCTGGTCCGTGGCAGGGTCTTTTGCATGTTGTTGAAACCATATGCTATGCCCACGTCCTCATTGATGTCACACTTGTGGATGATGTCAGATCTCGTAGGTGGTACCTCCACCTTAATGCCTTTGCCAGAATCGATAGCTTCAGCAGGTAGTGACATGCGTGACAGTAGTCTGCAGATCACCTCAGCTGACTCACTGCGGGACACCAAAAGATGAAGAAAAAACAATTACCACACTGTAAGGCAAACCTAAGGATCATGCCACAACGATGGCTGATTAAATAGCAAGCACATGTTACTGCTGCAGTGGGCCTCAATACAGAGGTATTGGTACTGACGGTGGAGACATTTAAGTGAACCATGTACAGGTTGTACTGAAGACATTTGCCTAGTGAGCATGGTGGCTTGAGGCAGAGCCATTCAGAGCAAGAAAAGCCATCGTCAGGCGATACATGTGAGCAGATAAGAGTAAATACGATTCCAATTGCCATGACATTGCTTCAACATGAGCTTCAGGCCAATCTTATTTTGAATATGCACCAATTGTTTGAAACAGCTGCCACAGCAGAAGAATGCACAAGCATTGCATCGTCACTGACACAAACGGATAACGTACATAAACTCGAGCCACCATGCCAACCGTTAACAGGGTATATGCATAAGGCTTTGGGACAGAATTGTGATTAATGGTAAATATCGAGATAAAATTGAGTAGATTGGTCTAACAATCAAATGTTTGCTTAGGGGAACTTTTGAAAGACAAAAACATATTACAAACGATCGTCTACAATTGGACGATTTTTATATTAAAGAAATACATGAAAAAAATGATTATGCAAACCATGTCTAAGCAGGAAGTAAATAAGAAGCCACATATCTACTCCCATCATATAAGAGTTTTGACCAAAATCCTTGAACCTTACTACATCTAGGTACATCTTTGCAGCTTTGTTGAGGTACATGCTTACGGCTTTTAAACTGCTTCATTTACAATACAGCTCTGTGCCTTGTAAATTCCATAACTCGGCCAATACAGCACGGATCAAGGTAAAATTTCAAATGTGAGTCTAGCTCTGCTTGTACATTACTGCAGTAGTTATTTTATGATTTCGGTTAGATAAGGATTGCCATACATGTAATCAAACGTCCATGAACGTTTTATTCCGCATTCATAGACAAGTATAGCAAAACTTATCAAACCAAACTAAAAATTCCCTATTGCAGTGGTGTACAAGCAAAGCTGAATACACATTCAAAATTCAAAAATTTAACACTAATCCACTCAATACTAGCCAAGTCATGTAATTAGGAGGCTCAACGAGCTGCAAACATGCAATTCGATGTCACAAGTTAGGACACAAGTTGCATATGATCAAGAGATAGGTACATTTTTTATTTATGGAAATGTTGCTTCTGTTTGACTCCTGGATAAGACATAGTTTGCATACTCATTTATTTAATGCCTTTCTTTAATTATTGTAGAAATCGTCTACACTTCAGATCCCAATTCTCACATATTTATCGTTTGAAAGGTGTCATCAACAAATATTCGATTGTTGAACCAATCTTTTAAGAATTGTCACATTTATCCCCAGTCTGAGCAAGAAAACTGCCCGGCCTGCATGACACAAGCACTTAAGTCTGCATTAACAATGGCAGACTGTACGTCACAAGAGATATTAAACTTTTCCATTGCAGCAAAGCAATCAAAAGCACAGCCGATCAGAATATGGAGTCACGAGTTCAAGGCTGATGCAGATTTAGTGGCTATACATGTCAGATTTGAGCAAAAGTAAATTGCTGCAGTGGTTTCACACATAAACCAAGCTGCAGACGACTGGCATATTTACATACATTAGTAGCACAGTCAATACGAATGTTATGCATTGACATTGCTATCTAAGTCAATCAAGAGGTAAGATGCTCGCTCTCCACGACCCGGGTTGTGGGTTCGAGTCCGGCAGTGAGCTTCCACTGTAAGTAGTGGGTATACCAATAGAGGCTCTTCTGGTGCTATATAAATGAGGCTGATCAACCAGCTAAGCAAAAAAGTATTTTGCGGCAGCTTCTTATAAACGGAATTTAGCACTACCTTACGAAGAAATTTGCGAATTGATCTTATCCTAGTGGTAAGGTACTTGTGCAGCAAGACCCAGGGCGTGGGTTTCAGTCCTGCTGCAGGCAATCCTTTACTGCTCACTCACTGAATGAGGGGCGATAGTGGCTAACCGTTGAGGCAGCCTAGCTTTACTTGCATCAACCAATGGCTATAAAGCATATTTGATAACATCTAATGAATTTCTTCTGGGACACGACGTTTTCTTGAAAAGAAGGCTTATTCACTAAATAATGATTTGAACATTTAACAATTGCAGCATGAACAAGTGCACAAAGGACAGGTTTTTTGTTTTGCTATAAATGTCAGGTCAGGGCACATGTCAGATGGCAGAGAACTCTCGGAGTTTGGAGCACTGAAACTACACCGTCTCCACATGCATCACAAGAGGTTGTCACACAGAAGGAACCCCAACCTCTGGATACTAAGTATAAAGCTCAGAGAATGTGTAAGAAAGTAAGAGATCGGCAAAATGTCCATCGAGTGATGTCACAAGAAGGGACACAAGTCACTAGACACATGGGCACCAAGCCAAACAATATGCAGAGCGAGTTCATATGCCACCTAAAAATCCCAATGGGCGCCGATATATTTTTACCAAACAAATAACCCGGAGAGAAACCACTATCCAAAAAGACGAACCGAGTAAATACCGAGCACAACTAGCCAGGATGTAGCCATTGACATCGTTGGAAAGATAATTAAACTAGTACTAAAGTTATAAACATTAGTCAATGTTTAGACTTGCAGCCACTAGGACACATTCTGTTATGGAGAGGTGGCAGCACCAAACAAGCTGATTCTTTCCCTCATGCTGCCCATCTCAACCGAGTCTGCAATAATTTAAGAGGATTAAACAAGTAGACACACCATCACAAACTGAAATTAAAGCAAGCTTCGAGCTCTCTCGAACAATTATGAGGGAGACTAGAAGTAAGCTACTTCGTGGAAGATAAACAGCTAGGCATCAAAACCTGGAATATATTCTGAACACCTTAGGTGGCTTCACACTCCAATCATGAATCTTTACTGATTCCCTACCAAAGGAACTAAACAAAGCAATATCTCAAAAGAATTTATTCATGAGCTACAACAGGAAGTTACAATAAAAGGTCGGACGGGGCCAATGAAACCTCCGGATGCTGCTGCACGTATGATGCCCCGGACCAAAGCAAAAAAAGCCTTTTTCCCCCAATGCACATGAATACAACTGATGCATGTATATTTCCAAAAGCCCAGTAGCCTAAAAACCAGCAATCCAAATGCGTCCACGGCTTTAGTGGGTGTGCGAATAAAGAGGTCAGTAACAGCAATTAGTTTTTAGGAGGCCAGTCCCTTACCTGATCCCCACTCTTCTGTTCACCTCCTCGACGGTGAGTGTCTCATATCGGTACGGCAGCTCAGGATAGCGATTACAACTGCCATCCGGTTTCACAACCTCCATTTCCTCGACACTGTAAAGAACCACGTTTAAAGCATATCGGGATCAGTGGCAGTGACAGAACCAGCACTAGCAGCAATTCTGTATTCTGCAGAACCGCGATCAAGAAATCGAAGAAATGCTTCCTTCACGAAACTAGTTGCACACATGATGGCTAGGCAGAGACTCACGTGAAAGGCTCAGAGCAGTATTGGCTGAACATCGTAACGAGTGTATCAAGAGCAATCTTGGCCTTGGTCAGGTCAGTGGCAGTCACTTCAATAAGGACGTCCTTGGTATTCAAAGTAATTTTCGAATGATCGCCTACCAATGGTAAAAGAAAAAGCCATAACAGGCTGCCGAAAAAACAATGCTAGGCTTAAAGCATACAGGAAGATTTCAACTCCCTATGAACTTGCCAGCAAAAACTAAAAAGTCAACGCCAATGTGAGGAAAAGAAAAGGCATAGCATACAGACGCCCAATGAAGTGCCCTGTGATGCGACACTCCCGAAATTTCTAGATACTTAACCCGTGCAACCTCTTGTCGTATAGCCAGGGAGGTTCTCCTTCATTTCTTTCATTATGCACTATCCTGACGACATAGATAGCATTCACAATGCCCTTTATTCTCTGACCATGGGAAACTGCAACACCGATAGCAAAAGAGCCGGCTAATTCCATCAGCCGACACCTACATACCAAACCATATACTAGTACGAGTCTCGCTAGCTCGATTGGTAGAGCAGTGGCCAAATTAATACACTTGTATAGGGTCCTAAGAGAACTGAATCTCTATTCAGGCTCTTCACATACGCCGAAGGAATCAAGACCACGACCTTGCTCGGCAAAGGTGAGCACCTTATCGTCTGGCCCAAACCAGTGGCTGCTAGACCAAGAAACGACCACCACTCATTGGGCAAGTAACTCTGAGCTGGAGCATCTTTCTCTTTTAGAGATAAACATGTTCTGCAATAAGTATTATGTCAGGCGGCCTTCGGTTTGCATGTACATTCAAATTACGACTGTAAGCAGGTACAGCCATGACATCGTTCGAGCTTACTACACGTGGCCGTAAATACACACCGCATTCAAATGACGCTAACTGCACGGAGCTTCAGGGATATGGAGGCCAAACAATGAGCCGATCAAAGAGTTCACGTTCGAAAGCTATACCACAGCATCCATGCAAGATAACAATCTGAACAGTGCAAAGGTCTCAACACTACAGTAGCTACAGCCACAACAGAAAATACGGCCCGATGCCTCCCCCCCCCCCTAGTCACTGCCATAGTATCTGGCAGGCAAGCTGCTTTGAACCGAGCCCCATTGGGGGAGGGTGTCGCCACAACCAGTGTTGGAGCATACACTTGGAGCCCACCATAGGAGACTTTTCAGAAAGCAGGCCACGGCACGGCCAAGCTGTGTGCAGCAATGCCGAGTGCAGCAGCAGCATCAGTGCCACATACCGTTGGTTATGGGTGGCAAGGATAGGACCACACCGTTAGCATCGTAGATCACCGGATAGAGCGGCTTATCCTTTATGATGTGCAAATAATGTCTCAGATGACTGTCGCCCTGCAAAAGAAGGGGAAACTTGGAAACTGCGGCAACGTAAAGACACCGAGGTTGGATCTTGGAGGTTCCGAATGATAACGCATTCGGAGCCTGCAGCTCCGAAGCACGAACCGCCACAGGGAGTAAAAACAAAATTATGACGTTCGACAGAGACACAGCCGTCGATTGCTAGAACCCTTCTCCCACAGTAGCACAGTAGTTGACACTTGTCAATGTCTGTGCACGTAAAATTACGACAGCAAAAATTAGCCTAAGGTAATTTCCAGCAATAAACGGCACCAGAGACCACTGGTGTGTAGCATATTAATAGCTAATACGAAATTGCACGAATGAGGCAAGAACACTAACTAGGGCTGGACAAAGCAAGCTGCATTCTTGTGTGGTTTCTGGATGCTTGCTGCCATATAAAAGAGGCCTGGGTCGTGGACCAGGGGTGATGCGCTTGCACTTCACGACCCAGGGAGTAGGTTTGAGTCCTGAAGCAGATAGTCCTTTATTGCCTGCTGCTAGAACGTGATACCAGCCAAGGCTCTTCTGCTGCTATACAAATGAGGCAGTTGGATCAGCTGACCTTTATTGTTTACCTTTACCAGGAGCAGATGGCATTTAAAAAAAGCAAAAGCAGGGCTAACCATGAGCTACTAGCCAAAATCGTTCGTCCATAGTTCGTTATCTAGGAACTACACAGACTCCCAGAAAACTAGTTGAGCAGTTTACTTGCCAAGTTAAAATACAGAAAAAAACACCAACAGTCCTATAAAAAAAGATCATCCAGCCTTCAAGTTCTCATTGATTTGCGACTTGTTTGACATCGAGTATTGCGACTTCTGGCATGAGCTACGATCAATACGCAACGAGTCTTCTTTCTGCCTAGTACGGAATAAACCCATTATTGGCCGGGTAAACAAAATATTCAGTTGGTTTGTTAGGCTAAGGACTAGTGTAGGGCTGACTGGCCAGGACAGCACAGCACCAATTGGGCAACGTGTGAATGCAAAAAGCTACCAGGGAAAGAGGACATTAGCTCAGAAAGTCAGGCAATGCACCCAATCCCAGTAGCTAGCAAGCTGGCTCAATCATTCAGCACTTCTGCGAAGAAATAGATGCTGCCCGAACCCTATGACAATAGAAATAATACGTTTGATATAGCACCCTCAGAGAACTCAATCTCTTACTAGGTGCTTTACATTTGCTGTGAAAGAAGCACGATCGAATGGTTAGTGGTAGCATGCTCAATAAACAACAAGAATAACATGGTTAGGGGTGACATGCACAGGGTCAGCATGCATAAGCACATAAAGGTCGAATTACAGGGACCCACTAAATGCTGTGATAAATAGAGGCGTTTTTAGTTTTTTTTTTAATGTAGTCACGTCAGGAGATGTCGTGATGCAAATCGGGAGTGAGTTCCAGGCTTTGGAAGCATACGAACTAAAAGCACGGTCTCCAAAGAATTCGAGGTTTGTACGAGGTGTGAATAAATAGATTCCGAAAAGCAAGTTGTACGATGCTTAGCCTGGTAGGGCAGTACATCTGATAGGTAAGCTGGAACCAAAGAATAAAGGGACCTGAAAGTGACTGACAAAACGCCGAAGTCAATGCATAGCTTGACTGGGAGCCACTGCAGGTCGGCAAGAAGTGGTGAGATGTGGGAACTGCAGCACTCACGAAAGACAAACCTAGCTGCATAGTTTTGCACCAGCTGTAAGCGTCTGATTGCACAGGCCGGTAGACCGGCAAGCAGTGAGTTACAGATGCGATGTCACAAATGCACGGACCAATTTAGATGTGGTATCCCTGTCTAAACAAGCCCGAATTTTAGCAATATTATGTAGCTGAAAGAAGGCAGATTTGACTGCGGAGCTGATGTGGTCGTCTAATGAAAGGTCATCTTGGCACATGACACCTAGATTTCGTGCAGATGCAACAGGCGATATGCTGGAAGAGCCAACTGTGAGCTTTAGCCTTTCCAATTTCTGAATCACACTTAGTTTGCCCATAAGTAGTAAGTTGGTTTTATCACCAACCCTGACGATTCCTTGTGACGAATGATTTTATCTCTTAATTTTTTTCAGCCCTCAAAAATCCAGGTCTGCATTGCACAAGACCAGAAAGCCTGAACATAAAGAAAGTACTCGTGTAATTATCCAATCGAAAGTCTCAAAAGACAAAAGCATGATAGAGATGGGATCAAAAGTTCCAGCAACTTCCACGTAAAAAAAAGGTGTGCAAACCATTTCTAACCCCGATGTATACAGGAAGCAACAAATCAAGAATTGCAGATCTATCGCTATCTTCATCCCATGCAGGTTGTAGCACAACTAGTTGTACCTTATCAGATCGAGGTACATGCGTGAAGCTTGTTGAGGTGCATGCTAGTGACAATTATACAGCTTCATTTACAGTGCGGCTTTTTGCCTTGTAAATTCCATAACTCGGCCAATACTTCAGGGATCAGAGTGAAATTTGAAATGTGAGCTCAGGGCTGCCGGTAGGTGCCGTTAAAAAGACACCAAACCGAGTGCCTGTGCTCCATGCACAGCGCGATCCATCCGACCGGATGAAATACGAGAAGGAATGAAAAGAACAACGCCGAATGAGCGGTCTTGTCGGAGATTGGGTGATCGCAGCACGAGCACAGTGGTACAGGTGATTCAACAACCGCCTACCGAGAGCTGGCGGGTCAGCCAAACGGTAAGACACGATTGGCCAGGCTGAGCACTCTGGCGTGCTGACAACGAACGGAACATTCAAGCTCTTACCGAGTACATTTCCATCATCTTGTCGGCCGTGTACTCCTGGTCCTTGTTGAGTGGTCGGAAGCGAATGTCCTTGGGCGGCCGAGCTTCGTAAGTGAACGGGCCGCACACGGTGCTCAGGTCGTGCGTGCCCATTGAAACCAGCGTGCGCTTTCTGCAAAGGGGCGCAAATTGAGCCGATTTGGGGGTTAAACCCGACTGCAAACTTTCCGACCATGCACAGCAGTAGCAGCGCTCCGCTTTGGCTGCTGATGAGGTGCGCAGCGGGCTTGGGTCGCCCACAGTGTGCCGAAGTCACGGTAGTCACTGCCTACACTTATGCTGCTCAGCCTACAGTTATGCTGCTCAGCGCTCAGCTCGTCGGCAATGCACAGCGAGTCCAGCCGGTGGCAAGTTTACAGCACGGTGGCAGAACCAAGTGCGAAGCGAGCAAAGTCCACGGGCTTTGAACGACAATTTCTCAACCTTTCCGACACACCGACCAATCAGCTTTTTTTTTTACTGGCTACTTTCTCTTACTGCTCACTGAACTGAGGCCATACATGGCTCAACGGACAGGACCGGCTCGCTGACAAGCCTGCCGACTTTCCGACACAGTGGACTGCGTTTGCACTTCGTAGGCCTGGCTGACCTATCACAAGCACTACTGGTTTTTATGGTAGATGACAAAAAATAACTATGGTGCGACAACTAGCAGGTCGCAGCACGGCAATCTTAAGGCCCTCTATCAAGTCGAACTTGTCCCTTTAATTCTTCACCTTTCTACAAGCTCCTAAGCACTCAAGTTGCAAACTAAATCTCGGCTGAAATAATAATGACGATAACACTAAAATAAATCTGTACAGCACCCTCAGAAAACTAAATCTCTTTGTAGGCACTTTACATGTGCTCTGAAAGGCAGCAAGACCGCATGGCTAGTAGTAACATGCAGAGTAAATATGCTTACTACAGTTAGTAGTAAATGCACAGTGTGAGTATGCATAAGCACACAAACGATGATCACAAGAACCCAGCAAATAATGTGAGGAACAGGTGCACTTTTAGCTTCGTTCTAAATGTTGTCAAGCCATGAAATGTCGTGACGTCAGCAGGGAGTGAGCTACAGGCTTTGGGAGCATACGAACTAAAGGCACGGTCTCTTAAGGATTTAGTCAGAAAAGCCCATGGTAGGATGCTTACACTGGTAGAAGGGGGGGGGGGGTTAGCTCTGAATGGTAAGTCGGAGTCAAAGGAAGAAGGAACCTAAAAGTGAATGAAACAACTTTGAACTAGCTACGCTACTGGATGCAGGGCCAGTGCAAGTCGGCAAGAAGTGGTGAAATGTGGCAACTGCAATGCTCACGACAGACAAGCCTAGCTGCAGAGTTTTGCACCAACTGTAAGCGCCTGATTGCTTACACCGGCTGATCCTTGTAGCAAGTATGACACAAATTATTCGATCGACATTTCCCGTCAAATTTCTTAAAAAGCTTAGTACATCAAAAATACCATCTCACTCATTAGTTAAAGGTTGGCGCTTTCAACATGCTGTCAAGAAATCTCGATCCACGAAGTGGCTTGATAAATCGAACAAGACTAGTGATGCGAACCGACACAACAACTTCCTGACTCTGAGACAGCCACAGGCAGAAACACATTTGCAATCGATGTCAGTTCTCAGTCATTTTGAAATTTTGCACCACTGATAAACAAATCACAAAGATACCCGTTCGACCAAGTCATGGCCCCCTTTCCATCTTTGGATACAGACAATTGTATGCAGACCTGACTTGAGAAAGAAACCACGAACAGCTGAAGGTCTTGCCCCTGGGCAGAGGCCCAAGGGTAAGGTGCTTGCTCTTCACGATTCTGGTCATGGGTTCGAGTACCGAATCGGACAATTTTTTATTGACCTCAGCAAGCAGTGGAGATAGCTTCGAAGGCTCATCTGCTGCTACATAAATGAGACTGTTGAACAGCTCACTCTTTAAGCTTGCCCTGATCGAGGTCTGGCCGAAGTCATGGGCTCGAGCCCAGTGGCATATGTGAAGTGCCTGTATAGAGATTAAGCTCTCTTATGGCGCTATACAAATGCATTATATTTATATTTTATTCTTTAAACAGAATACTTGTGAACAATGACAACTGCTTCAAAATGATCGGGAAATCAATATTAAATGACATGAATGTGTGCCGACCACCGAGTGCCAATGGCGTTACGAAGCTACCCAACGAAGCCACGATTAAAGCAGCACTCAAGGGCTATACTCCGAAGCTAACTGCAAATATTGAGCAACCCTTTATTAATTAGCAAAAGGGGACAGGTATAAGGAGGACGAATCCTAGATGCAATGCGTAGAATGGAACTGAAACAATCTCACTTTCAAGTAATATAAGAAAACCTCTAAGAGGCTCTGACATTAAGTGATACAAATAGTGGCTTAATTTAACAACCTCCTATTCTGGGAAGGCCAAAGTTTTAGCAGTCGGTCGTCATGGACCACACACTTTAAGAATACCTCGATCTAGTCTATTAACAAAACAGTACATTTGTAATCAAATCGATAAAGTGCACCTAGAGCTGGAAACGAATGTATTGGCAGCAACTCTCAGAATCAGGCAATACTAGCTCAGCCACAGAACGAGGGAAAGAAAGAAAGATAGAAAGGGAGAGAGAGAGAGAGAGAACTGGCAGCTGCACACAACATAATCGCCATACCTTCCCAGATTCTGATGCAACTTGTCCTGCAGATCGATGAAACTGTCATAACGCTCCTGAGTGAAGGCCACGTTGCGCAAGATGGCAGCCACAGCATGTGGCCTGACTTCTGCTGTCTGAAAAACCATTACGGCATGCGTGCAATGTCAAAAACATCAAAATTATAATATTAATAATAATAATTCATTTGATGAAGCGCCCTCAGAGAACTTAATCTCTCTCTCTCTCTAGGCGCTTTACATTTGCTGCAAAGTGAAATGCAATTGAATGGTAAGTAAAATCATACTTGAAAAACAAACAAAATGAATAATATGGTTAGGGGTGGCATGCACAGGGTCAGCATGCAAATGTGGTTAGTGGCAGCATGCACAGTGTCAGCACGCATAAGCACATCAAGGACGAATCACAGGGACCCACTAAATGCTGTCCTAAATAGGTGTTTTTAAATTCTTTTTAAATGTGGTCAGGTCAGGGGATGTTCTGACGCAGGTCGGGAGAGAGTTCCAGTCTTTTGGAGCATACGAACTAAATGCACGGTCTCCAAAGGATTTAAGGTTTGTACGAAGTATTTCTAGACTGTTGGATTCCGAAAAGCAGGTGGTACGATGCTTGGCCTGATGGGGTAGTATATCTGAAAGATAGGCTGGAGCCATAGAATGAAGGGACCTAAAAGTGAGCGACAAAACCTTGAAGTCAATCCGTTGCTTGACTGGTAGCCAGTGCAGGTCGGTGAGAAGTGGAGTAATGTAGTAACTGGGACACTCACGACAGACAAGTCTAGCTGCCGAGTTTTGCACAAGCTGCAATCTCCTGATCGCACATGCTGGTAGGCCAGTAAGCAGTGAGTTGCAGAAGTCGAGACGGGATGTCACGAATGCATGGACCAACTTAGATGTGGTATCTTTATCTAAACAAGCCCGAATTTTAGCAATGTTGTGAAGCTGAAAATAGGCAGATTTGACTGTGGAGCTGATATGGTCGTCTAACGAGAGGTCGCTTTGGAATATGACACCTAGATTTCGAGCTGATTCAACTGAAGATATGCTGGCAGAGCCAATTTTGAGCGTCAGCCTTTCTGATCTCTGAATCACACTCGGTTTGCCCATAACAAGTAAGTTAGTTTTATCATCGTTAAGTTTTAGAAAATTTGCTGCCATCCATGTGCGGATGTCATCAATGCATGCAGCTAGTGAGTTGAGAGAATTTGAGGTGCTCGAAGGCTGGGAGGGATCAGAGCAAAGGTACAACTGAGTGTCATCCGCATAGAAGTGAAAGCCTAGATTGTGCTTGGTAATCACATCTGCAAGAGGCAGAGTATAAACCCTGAAAAGAAGCGGACCTAGCACTGAGCCCTGAGGTACTCCATATTTCAGAGGTACTTCAGACGATCTTTGTCCATTCACGTCAATATTCTGGAGTCTCCCACTGAGATAGGACCTGAACCACTGCAGAGCAGTGCCAGTGATGCCCAGGCGAGATGAGAGGCGCTCTAGAAGAACTTTGTGATCGATGGTATCAAAAGCTGCCGAAAGATCAAGCAAAACAAGCAGAGACACTCTACCCATGTCTGCATTCCTAAGTAGGTCGTTGTATACCCGAAGCTATGCTGACTCTGTGGAGTGATTAGCTCTAAAGCCAGACTGGAACTTACTAGCAAGGTGTGAGGTTTCGATATAAGAGTTCAGCTGGTCCGCCACGACCCGTTCGAGTGTCTTTGATAGGAATGGTAGAAGGGAAACTGGGCGGTAGTTGCTTAAGTTCTCTTGGTCTAGTGTAGCTTTCTTGAGAAGTGGCTTGACTACAGGTTTTTTGAAAGGTGCTGGGACATGACCTGAGGCTAATGACATACTAGAAGATTTTACTGGCATCAACAATTCTACTTAAGGACGCAAAAATGGTATTAGCAATGTCATCCTTTAAATATAAGTCTCCACAGTCAGCCCGATTTATAGAAATACTTATTGACACCTAAAGGGCTACTGAAGTGCACGAACTAAACGCCGATAAAACAGAATTATTACTCACAAGACACCCCAAGCATGTATGTATGTATCTCCGTCAGTAGCTCCACAAAGTCATAAAGACCATGTGGGTGTTACGCAGGAGAGTTCTGTATAGCGCACTCACAGCCTAAGCGGCTTTCGGTACGCATTCGGTAGCCAACAGACTTCGTCTCACGCAACAAAGAGAAAGTGGGAAGCATAGCAGAGTTAGGAGAGCAGTTGAGGTAGTGAGTAGCATAGAAGTAGCAGTTCAGGACCGCTGAAAAAGATGTGCCATAGTCGGCAGTTGGAGAGTAGATGTCGTTGCCTAAGAATTGTGGAAGCGAGTTCCACAGTCTAGGACCTGCAGAGCTAAAGCTTCTGTGGCCAGCTGTCTTTAAGCAGAGGAATGGGACAGCTAATTTATTGTCCACACAGGACCTGAGGGTGCGAACAGGCTGAAACTGATGCAGCAGTTCAGCTAGGTACGAAGGAGCCAAGCCGTGGCGGGCCTTGTGGGTCAGCTAAGAACTTTGCTCCGTATCCTTTGCTCAATTGGCAACCATCCTAGCTCTTTCAGCAAAGGTGACATGTGCTCAAACCGCTGGGACTTGAAGACCAGCCTTGCAGCCATATTCATAATCCGCTGTAGTGGCATAATAGCTTTCTTTGGTAGCCCAGCCAAAAGGGAATTACAATAATCAAGCCGAGACAGAACTAAAGAGCTAGTTAAATTTTTTACAAGCCACTGTGGGAGATGGCTTCTAATCTTGGATAGGGATCGGATGTGATGGCTAGCTGTAGAGGCAGTCTCCTGAATGAAGCTTTTGAAATTGAGGCAGCTGTCGAACACGACACCTAGATTACGAGTACGTGGTGAAGGTCGCACAATAGCATCACCTATTAGAACGGCAAAGCCTTTTAATCCAGCCACACACTTAGGGTGTCCTATGAGCAGCAGTTTGGTTTTATCGTCATTTAATTTCAGCAAGTTTTCCGACATCCAGGATCGAATATCGGCAAGGTAAGCATTAAGTTTCTCAGTTGCTGCAGCAGATTCCGACGGTTTAAATGACAAATACAACTGAGTATCGTCAGCATTGAAGTGATATCCTATTCCATGGGCCTTAATCACTTTTCCCAGAGGTTGCGTATAAATGGAGAACAGCAAGGGACCAAGTACAGACCCTTGAGGGTATCCACAGGTGACCCTTCTCATGTCTGAGACCTGACCCCCACACGACACGGATTGAACACGATCAGACAAGTATGATTTAAACCACGCCAGTGCTTCGTCTGCCAGACCGATCGTTGTTCTCAATCGTTCAAGCAGAACTTCGTGATCAATGGTGTCGAAGGCAGCAGACAGATCTAGCAGAGCTAGGGAAGTGACATTCCCGTCGTCGTTGCCACGTAGAATGTCATTGTTAACACGGAGAAGAGCAGTTTCAGTAGAGTGCTGCCTCTTGAAACCTGATTGAAATGTTTCTGACATTCTATTATTTTCAATATGTTCAACTAGCTGCTTAGCAACAATTTTTTCAAGAATCTTTGATAAGAACGGAAGAAGGGAAACTGGACGATAGTTTGCTAGGACCTCTGTGTCTAATCCAGGCTTTTTAAGAATAGGTCTAACGATTGCCGATTTGAAGGACTTGGGGACGACCCCTTTTCCCAAAGAAGCATTAAAAATCTTGGTTATGGCTGGGCTAAGTTGGTCTGCAAGTGAAGACCACAGAGATGAAGGTATAGGGTCTTCAGGAGACGAGCTCTTTTTGCTAGACCATATTAAGGCAGCCACATCGCATGCAGAAACATCGGAGAACCTTTTAAGGAAGGTCACAGGTTGAGGAACGGCGATTGCTTTGGTCGGAGGGGGCTTAATGGAGGCACGAATGTGCAAAAATTTTTCAGTAAAGAAGGCTGAAAACTTTTCGGCTGAGCCCTTATTATCTGGGGAGTCAGACCTGACAGCATTGGCCAGTAAATGGTTTACTGTCTTATAAATCTGTTTAGTGTCCGACTGGCAGGAATTTAGTTTTCTAATGAAAAAAGAAGCCCTGGCTTTTTTAAGGTTTCGGGTGTAAACTCGAAGGAAGTCTTTAAAATTGACTAGGTCTGCCTCAGACCCCGATTTCTTGAAACGACGTTCCAGCCTGTGCTTAACACGGCACATCTTAAGGAGTTTTTTTTTGTAAATTGAAAGCAATCTCGACGACTTTGAACACGGATAGAGCGAACGGGAGCATGCTTGTCAAGAGCACTCCTGAGTGTCATGTTCATCGCATCAGTGAGGGTATCGAGGCTGCCGGTCGAGTCTGAATGCAGATCAAGAAGGCCTGCATCACAAACAGATTTCAAAAACTTGTCCATGTCAATGCTTTGTAAGTTACGTCGTTTGGCAAATTCGACATTGCCCTGCACGTACGAGGGAGCAGGAACAGTAAACGAGACCGAACAATGATCTGAGAGGGTCAGTGGGCACACCACAAAGTCAGTGGGGAGGACATCCTTAGTGATCACGAGATCTAGAATGTGGCCACCGACGTGGGTGCTATGATTAACGTGTTGGGCCAAACCGAAATTCTCCAGACAGTCAAGAAATGAGCGGACCTGGCTGTTGCTAGGGTTGTCAACGTGAATATTGAAGTCTCCTACAATCAGTAGCGGCCTGTCACACACAGATATTTTAGCGAGGAACTCTGAAAACTCCTCTATAAACAAGTTTAGACAGCCAGAAGGAGGCCGGTATATCACAACGGTGAGAGACATTGTCTTTGATGAAGACCTGATAGCAACCGATTCAAACGATGACCCATGCGAGAAACTGCACATTTTATAGCCAAACGATTCGCGAACAACAATTGCAACCCCACCACCAACCTTGTCAGAACGCATGGACTGATAGAATGAGAACCCGGGTGGGGTGGTCTCGGAAATACAGCTACTGGAACAAGGCGTCATCCAGGTTTCGGTAAGCAGAAATGCATCTAGCTTCTCCTGGACCACCTGATCGCGGATAATTAACCCCTTGGTTTTTAGCGAGCGGACATTTAGTAGGCGGAATTTAAGAGGCTGTCCAACAACTGGGCGACGGCGATGAAGTGGCTCGTATTCTCTACCGTTTGCGTCCGGCCCGGCGGACGCTGGCTCTTCGAATTTGAATTGGACCTTGGTAACGGCCGTGGGACGACGTTTCACAACGTGCTGGGCTACAGCGGGTGGGCTACTACCGCAACAAGTACTATTTAGCTCTTTAAACTTACGAGTCGTAGGTTTGATAGCCGAGCTGTTGATGGGGCGAACGCAGGATGCAGGTAGGTTCTCACTGACCCGCCGGAGAAGGCCCGCCGGTAGGTATCGACTAATGGCGACATCGCATCTTATGCTAAGCAGGTCCTGTTTTGTGTAGCATATCCGAGGACAGCTCATAAATAGTCACAGCGAAGATAGCAGCGGAATACCCGAAGGAATTACGGAGAAATCAAGTAAAGGTCCACACCACGCTAGGAGTCGCCCGAGGCCGCTCTTAAGCGTGGGGAGGAATGTAGCTGGACTTGAAGACTTTGCTCTTCTAATATGCGATGCCATTGAGCAACAATCACCGTGAGCTCGGAATTTAGGTGCCGTCCTAGGCAGCTGCCTAAATTTGGACAGTTGCATTAAAAAGACTGCTTCTAGTGCTAGCCATTACCTCCGATACACATTTAAGATTTGGATTGCCCTTTGCAAGCGGAGCAATGACCACAATGCTCTTCTACAGCTATATAAATGAGGCTGTTGAATCGAGAACCCGAATATTCACTATAAGAAGCATTCGTCAAAGAATCACTTCTTACACTACTCTCTCTCTCTCTCTCTCTCTCTCTCTCTCTCTCTCTCTATCTATATATATATATATATATATATATATATATATATATATATATATATATATATGTATATATATATATATATGTATATATATATATATATGGGTCGGACAGTTTCTACAACAAATATCAAGAAATGCATACCAGTCACCAACAATCTCTCACGACCACCTAGATGTCGTCCCCAAAAAGTAGCAATAAGGTTCCAGACCACGAGTTAGCATGGGGAATACGAGCTGCTTCTACGGGAACACACTGAAGAGCATCACCGATTTCGATTTCGAGACTGCCACTGACCACGTTGAAGCACAAAGTCACAGCGTCCCATATTTCTAAATCCTTGCCAGCGACAAAGTGAATGACCCTGCTGCTTATCAAACAAGTCTTACTTCGGTGGTGGCAGCAGCAGCAGCCATTATACTTACCGACGGCAGGATGATGAGCTGCTGTCTGTTGGGCGGTGACACGAGCTTGTAGCGGGGTGGCTGCAGCCTGTCAACACAGCACAGTTGTTACTGAAGAATAGCGAAGCTGCACAGGGCCGCACACAGTGATCAGTAGCCAAGCGAGGCTCGGCCACTTAATTTGAGCTGGTAGTGATGGAGAAGTTTGCTCTCTATGCTTTATAGCCGAAGGTAGGGCACCTAAGCCACCATAGCAGACGGCAGAGGGGGACTCGGCACCGACACTGATGGAAATATGGGCTTAACCACTACACCAGAGAGCCGCTCGAGGAAGAGAGGGTTGGGGCAGTTCTCGTATCTTGTTGCCTTGGCTGCAAGTAGGAATAAGTGCCCCCCCCCCCCCCCGTGTTTGCCTGTGTAAGAGGGATGCCTAGCAGACCAGGTAGCAACATTGGACGTGGCAATTCGACCTCAGCTGGCATAGCAACAACACCCTGGATTCTTGGTGATCTCCATCAACCGCATACAGCAGCACAGCCGGTTGGCCCCCCCAGGGTTGTGTATTCTACACACATCTAAAACCCAGAGCGATTCGTATTTATGCACCAGGTGAGGAGTATTTCCTAGGTTCCTACAGTCAGTAACATCCCTGAGGCCCAGGAAGTGCCGAGAAAAGGAACCACTTTACTTGGCTACCACCCAGCAGGGACCTAAGAGCAGCACACCAGCAGAAATGGTATACAACAAACGGTTTAACTCGAAGCAGCTGCCATTACAAAATTCACACACATTTTGAGAACAAAACAGTTTAACTCAAAGCAGCTGCCATTAAAAAAAATTCACACACATTTTAAGAATAAAGGCTGCATAGAAAATAATCAAAACTTATGTGCGATAGAGTGCGGAAGATTTCCACGATGTGCCTACCCCCCCCCCCACTCAATTCCACATCCGACTGTCGTGACGGCAGTTACTTAGATGAGGAAGCGCCGACAAGAGTTCACTGTTAGCACTTCATAGAATGGAATTAGCAACGGTACAAACGCTGTCTTCTTGGGGTGACCGAAGACTGGGCAAGATTTAACTTGGCAAAAGTAAACTCAAGGAAAGTTTCAAGTCAAACTGATGCACCTCAGTGTACCTAAACGAGAAGTTGCGCCCGAGAACACTTCGGTGACGAGAGCTGAGGACTGTAGGAAGCCAAACTTAACACTGCTCTCACAAAGCCGGAGTGGGGCGGCAGTTGGCCGGCAAACTGCCCAGAGTCGTCCAATTGCTTGCTTGCGCAATCATCTTTGGGCGACCGGGTAGAAGGCCATGTGGTCGAGCAAAAAAAAAAAAAAAAAGGCGGGAAGCCGAGAGGTGGAAATGGAATAGGTGCGACCCTTACCGGAGGTCTAACAACTAGGAGTCGTTCTATTGGTATGACAAGAGCAAACTTTGATAAGTTTGGAATAGAAAATGCTGCCTCTATGTCAGCCGAATAAAAGGTCGAGGAATGCCACAAAGACCATGTGCCATGCTGTTAATTAAGCAAGGCATAGCTTATTTTTGAATGACTGCTGCCTCTCATTATATCCCAGGATTTGTAAATACAAATATCTCAATGTGCTTAGGGTTGTGGCAATTGCTTCCAAGCCACAAGTCTTCTAGACGACCGGTTTAAGTATTAGCAGGATAATGACCCGAAACATATGCAATGTAATGTATCTCCATCTGTAACACCACAAAATTATAAAGACTATGTGGGTGTTACGCAGGAGAGTTTTGCACAGCGCACTCACAGCCTTAGCGGCTTTTGGTAAACATACTGCTAATCGTGTCACAAAATTGCATCATGACTCGTCTGCTACCATCCCGGATTGGCTAAGTCAGTTTCCGATTACAACCCCACCGAGTATCTAAGTGATGACTTAGACCAGTGATTGAGAAGTAATCCCAATCCACCTACCCAGGCTGACGGTCTTTTTTAGCAGCTTTAAATACCGTGAGTCGGCCTAACACTGCACTTTTTAGAAGCAGGTGGCCTCAAAGTATAGTCGAGAACAGGCAGTCATCAAGAACCACAGTGAGCCTACTGACTAAGAAGTCGAGTATTGCTGTTTTATATACTTATCAGAACCAAAGCCACTGCTGGCTGTGCAATCTGATCCAACTCTTGTTAAGCTGCCCAGGGGCCTCGGTGAATACCAACACCTGCTCTTAAGAATCAGCAGGTAATTTCCCCAAGACAGGTAATTTCCCAGAAGTTCAGGGTTTTTCCCAAAAGAGAAACCACATAGCAAAGAAATCGAAACTAAAGCATGAATCTTTCCAAAACTCAGCGAGAACGATTGTTGCTGTAATGGCACTACTAATGTACACCATCTATGCTGGTCATCGAAAACAATTGGTAGGTGAAATAACAGCAGTGCGAACCGGTCTTAATTGGCTTTAAGAGCCAGGCACATAAAGCATCACGTCTTAAGTGGGCTCTTTGCAACAACTGGCCACCACAGCTGCTGCCTCTGTCCCAGCAAGCCAGCATCTAGCGAAATCTGTGCTGCACATGTCCACACGTGTGCAGCAGCACAGCATAGCAGCAGCACAGCATAGCAGCAGCTCGGGCTTCTAAGGTCGAGTAGCACCCTCTTGAGTTAGTACCACAAAATGACCGACTCAAAAAACTCTTCAGTTGATTAAATGTACATAATTCTGAGCTAAAAGAGGAAAACGAATACCGCCAATAACGTCATTTAATTAGCCATGCCGATGGCTTTCGTTACTAACAAGACGTAACATGCCTTAGCTCGACATGGGACATGAATCTGGGCATAGGGCACCAAAGCCAAACATTATCACTCCTATTGAATTTCAAGATAATAAGATAAATTACCTAAGAACTAAAGTGAGATGCATCTACAGCCACAATTGCACGTGGCTGAAGCAGGCTTATATATAGAGGTTTGGCAAAGGCATTACCAAATTTAAGAAACTGCATAACAGCTTAAAGAAACTGCATGCATGCATAAGCATGCAAACTCGCATGACAGCATGCACATGCCAGCTATAAACATCAATAAAGTCAATGCCAAAAGCAACCAACTGAGACAACAAAAGGCAACATGGCTACATCTTGAATGTATACTCACTTTCCAAGATAAATTTGCAATGCTCTGCACAGGCCTTCCAAACAGAGAAGATCATACCTGCAACAGCAACAAATCATGTCAACTAACCACGAAGCGACAGAGACTCAAGATTAAATAAGAACAAACCTTTAGCCCTTACCGTTTGAGCAGCACACACCACTAACTGACTTATTTGACGGGGGTGGGGCATGATCTGGGGGAGGCAGTCTATGTGACGACTATGGTACAAGCCCACCCTGACCCCTACTGAGTGAATTTGCACACATGTCACGGGTATTATCAAATATATCTGCTGACACTTTCATATAACATAAACTGCTCCGAAGGTTAGGTCCCATCATTCTCTGGCTCCAGCCTACCTATCACACCTATTCCCCAAACCAGGCTGGGCAACATATTGCCACCTCTTCTGACTCAAATCGTTTAGCTAAGCCTCGCACCAACCTAAAACTCTTTGTAAACCTTGCCTTTAGTTCGTATGCTCCCAGAGCATAGAAATCGCTCCGGCTGATGTCACAACATCCACATACTTAAAACTTAAAAAGAAGCTAAAATGCTTATTGTCCTCACAGCATTTACTGAGTTCGAGTGAATTTTTCTATTATGTTTACATGCAGGCTGACACAAAACATTATCACTAATCAATTGACATGCTTCCTTTGGAGCCCAAGTAAAATGCCTAAAACAGCTTTTAATTCTCTTAGGGACAACGCTTGATAAATAAATACTATCTGATTTAACAGCCTCATTTGTATACATGCAGAAGAGCCTTAATGGCTATCACCACTGCTTGCAGTTGGCAGTAAAGGTTCGACCACTGCATGATTACAATCCATGACCACGGTAGTAAAGAGCAAGCACCTCACTTCCTGGGCTATCTTGCTTCCTGACTTGGCCGAGAGGGGTTTAATTCACCGAGCTGGCTGACTGTTATTGGTAAACTTTCTATCAATCAAATACTTGCTGCTAACTGAGCTGCCAGATCTTTGAGCTAGTCTTCTGCTTGGTAGGGGGAAGGTCAAGTATTTGGTTGACCGAGATTCAAGCAGTGATGTCCAGCTAAATGGCACGGGTGGTGCTGCTAGGTCGAGTGCTACAAGACCGGAAGGTGATCTGCATTTGCGTATCTCTTGGTCTAGTATCGCTTTCGTAAGTAGTGCCCGGACTACAGCTTTTTTGAAAGGTGCTGGGATATGACCTGAAGCTAATGACATATTAATGATGTTAGTTAGGCATGACAACCACTGTTTGTTTTTGGATTGTATCTCCGTCTGTAACTCCACAAAGTCATAAGGACCATGTGGGCGTTACGCAGGAGAGTTTTATATTGCGCACCCACAGCCTAAGCGGCTTTCGGTACGCATTCGGTAGCCAACTGACTTCGTCTCACGCAGCAAAGAGAAAGTGGGAAGCGTAGCAGAGTCGGGAGAGCAGCAGCTGAGGTGGCGAGCGGCACGGAAGTAGCAGCTCAGGACACCGGATGAGGAAAAAGTATGAGCCGCTGTCTGTCCGATGAAAGTCAGCAGCTCACGTTTTGACACACTGGGTTTCATGGCTCCCCAATTAAGAAGTTGAACGGCCGGCATTCATTCATTCAGCCTGCCTGAACACAGCACAGGTCGATGTGGCTGTTGACGGATGCAGGTCCTGCACAATCACCAGGCTCAAGAAGAAAGAAGAACCCGGGGCAGCAAAAAGGGCAGCAGCTAGGTGGGCGGGGCACACTGTTGTGCTGCCTGCGCCCAGAGGCCGTGCTTGCACTGAACACACCAGCCCGATGCCTAAAGCACCTCTCTCTCACCAAACGATAGCACCCATGCGTGCAGCGTTGTAGCCCCATGGCAACATTGCAGCACCGATCGCCATGCCCTCGCGTTTTCTTCTATGCAAGCCATACCGATTAGCGGGCACCTCGATCTTGTAGATGATCTCCTCGCTGGCGCCGACGGCTTTGCTGGCTCCCTGCTCTTTTTCAAGCATTTGCTTCTCAGACGTCTGAAACCGAGGACTGAAGCCACTGCGCAGGAAGCTCTGCACCCCGGTAGGCTGATGACTAGGTGCCGAGCAGCAAGACAGCAGCTGGAGGCACGACCAGCAGCCAGGCAAGCGAAGCCCACCGACATCGCTAAGAATCGCTGACGTGAAAAGCGGCAGCAATGATTCAAGAGCCGTTGGCGGTTACTTAACACTGATTGGCCGAGACATGCCCAGACCGGGAAGGGCTACACAAGAGTATGGCTGCTGAGGACGCTTGCTGCTGATTGGCATACCACGAAAGTCAACACATCTACTTCACTACAAACTCATGCGTGCCATTCACTGGCCCAGATTCATCAAACAATGCCGGATGGTGTGAGCCGGTATGACATAGAACTATCACCAGGAT
Organism: Cristatella mucedo; assembly: GCA_009760855.2. NCBI lineage: Eukaryota > Metazoa > Bryozoa > Phylactolaemata > Cristatellidae > Cristatella > Cristatella mucedo. The sequence goes on along the minus strand of WPIO01000045.1, from coordinate 945,811 downwards.
GGCATTGCTGTACTGTCATGTGACCAAATCCGAAAGGTGGAACCAAAACTAGTGGCTATGGTCTCCCAATATTGCAAATGACATGCTATCTGTTGCTTGCTCTTTAAAAAGAGCTGTATGCTCATTTGCAAAAGCATAAGCTAGGTCCAAGAAATTCTTTTAAGCTAATTCTCTTAGTATAGGTTCCGTCTTCCACTAGTCACTAATGACGGCCATCTCTATTCATTGTCGGCTGCACCCTAAATACAGCATTTGTGCAGGTGGGCATGCACACGTGGTGCACGGTGATGGAGAAATAAGCAGCCACTGTTTAGTCTGCGACTGCACAGCCGGCAGCAGTGTTTCAAGGACAAGTACAGATTTGAAATCATTCTGCTAGTGGCAGGCAACTGGTCAAAATCACACAAAAGGGGTCCACTAAGCTCTACTCCCAACTGAGTCTGCAGATCAGGTTGAAGTCGACTCCAAAGCGCTCACCTCCGTCATGTTTCCAATTCCAATGAGTGCGAACCAAGAAGTGCAGAGCCCAGCCCACGTGAGTTGGGTGCAGCATGAACATTCCAATAAGCCAGACATTCGGTAGCTAACCGAAAGACACTAACTAATAGCTGCAAAGATTTAGTATAGGCTGACCCTCAAGATGAAAAAAGAAATGATGACGTCAATGATGAAAAAACAAAAGTAATAAACATGGCCGACTGCAGCCACGTATAATGCAAGACCATACTTCCGGCTTTCGTCGTGCAAGGCAGGAGTGAGAGGAGGCCTACGAGAGAAACCGAGAAGCAAGCTTACCACTTCATCCAGCTCGATTCCGAATTCGAAGCACAGCTCGTCAAATTCCTCATCGCCTGAAACACGAGTCAAAAGCACAGTATACAGCTCCACACCTCGACCGGCTGGCTGCCAAAGAGCTGCCCATAAAAGGAGACGATTGCACCCAAGCCCACCGGTGTCACCACGACGCAAGGACCACAAAATAGCCACCGACGGCGCCGGCAGCACGTCACGACTGAGCAGCCGAGCGCACCGTCCACGCCCTAGGCCTGCCTGCTTGCGATGCGTGTCTTGGGGTGGGAGCAGGTTTCGCTCTACCGCGCGAGCAAGCGAGTGAGAACGCTTTCGAAACTCGCCGCCGGCCAGCGCCCGCAAGCTCAGAGGCCCCACGGCGTCCTCGATACGCGTGCGAGCGGTGAAAAACCGGCCACTATCGACCAACGCCCGCATCCGACGTTAGTAGACAGCCGCTAAGGTGCTATCCCTCTCTCTCTGTCTCTCTCTCTCTCGAATCACGACTCACAGGCCGCGATTCGAGTCCTGCTGAGGGCAATCTTTCACTGCTCGCTGTTGCAAATGGGTTGGCAGCAGAAGAGGCTACCCTGCCGTACTACAGATGAGGCCGTCGATTTCGCCCAACTTTCGTGAGCCGTTTTACTTGTGCCGCACGGCGAGGCTCTGGGCCACGTGCTAGTCGCATATGTCAGGGGCGAGCCGGCACTCACTTGGCGTCGAATTAACGCGAGAGCGCAGCAGTAGCAGCGAGTCGCACGCGCGCGCGCTCCACGGGTCAGAGGCGCACCAGCGTGCGGCACAACTGCATCGCGGGTAGCCGCTCGCACAGCCGGCCAAAAGCGCGGAGGCGGCGGCTGACGCAAGGGCCAGGCCGCGGCGGCGGCGGCCGCCAGGGGCGCCGAGGCCGTCGCTGCGTCGGGGCGGCCCTCGCCGCGCTTACTGTAGGTCCTTCCGAGCTCTTTGAACAGGTGGTCTTTCTTCACAGACACCGTGGGCATGGCTGCGACGTGCGAGCTCAAGAAGACGAGAACCGACTGCTACCCGCACCCGGTCTACACGGAGACGGGCAGTTCCGCCTCACGCGCTCGAGAGCTGTGACGCAAGGTCAGCGAGGTCAGCAGCCGTTTAGGCTTCGCTCACGAGCAGGAATGCGAGGGGTTTCCCCGGCGTACTACCGAAGACAGCACGTATTAAGATCGGCAGGGCTACACGGAACTAAGCCGCTGCCATCCGAGCTACAAAGGTTCAGCGAGCGCCCGGCGTAGCTGGCAGGCTATCGACGAGCCACGTGACATCGGCTTCCACTGCGAGCGGCGTTGGAGGGGGGCGGGTCGCTCGCGGCTGATTTAGCACGCTGGCGTTTCACTTCCTTTCCCAGGCGTCCTCTGGCAGCCGAGACGTCCGACACAAACAATTAATAATGCGCTTACTCGAGAGCATTGTTAGCCAAAGAAATAGGCTAAAAAGAATGAACGCGGTCGGAGTTGCATACTAAAAGCGAATGCAATCCTATGGATACGGCACACTTCGACGCTGCCCGCCGCAGCTTAAAGCGACAGGTCTCGGACACGCCACAGCGGACGTACGCCACAGATGCGGTTACCATTCGAGTTCTTGTGCCCTGCTTCTAGAGAAAAAATTGTTTTCAAAGACCGAGATCTCGTCCTATTCTCACTTCCGGATCTGTGGAAAATTTCCTCGGATCTGTGGCAAATACCCGCTGCTGCAAATCTCCTCGAACCTCGGGCTATGACTGCCGAAATATTTATTTATCGCGGTTCTTCAGTTTTGACGACTTGGAACGGGTTGCATGATAGTCCATGGTTAGGCAGCATAAAGGCCTAAGCCACGTGCTAGGCAGGCGGTTGTGCCTTAGCAGTTGTGCCTCTGCAGCTGATCTAAATTGAGCTCTACGCTATGAGCCAGGCAGGAGTCGCGTTCTTGACCTCAGGTCAGGCGCTCGAAAGGCGCTCTCGGCGCCGCGCGCGAGTTGGCGTGCGTCGCCGCAGTTGATTCTGGACGCGTGTAACCTTCTGTCGCTGTCGAATAGACTTCTCGACGCTAAAGGTAACCAAGGTAACAAGTAAAGAACCGTTCGTGGTTCTTTACTTTTGCAGAGCTATGGACGCTTTGCGTTGCTCCTATTGCGCTCTGCTACTTTCGGCCTGCCTGCGTGCATTGGGCGCTGCACTTAAACGTCTTCAGACTAAACGTCTTTAGCCGTTGTCAAGGCTCAGTGCTTCGCCGGTAGTCGTCGCGCGTCGGCGAGGACTAGCGCCTTAGCGAGCTCGGTGTGTTTGCGGCCTAGCTCTGATCGTCTGCGGATGCCACCACAACCAGTTTGTAACAGGAGTAGCTTAGGGCTTAGGGCTACCTAGCGGCTTATCGTGCTGTAGGCGTAGGTCGCCGGCTTGCTTCATCGGCAGGACGCGCTGGACTGCGAGCGTATCCACAGATCAATACTTGGAGGATTCTCGTTGAATGGAGGCGTGAACAGGAACGCGCGGAGCTCAGCTGGACCCAGAGGTCAGATCTTGAAAAGAATTAAGCCGTATTTAGTCTTTAGCACGGACAACAGCGAAGTTTTTTCACGAGCATCAACTAAAGAGCCCGAATCGCACAAAAAAAATAAATTCGGACGCAAGTTTATATGCCGGCTGCTCATAACCGATTCGGGATAGTAATTCACTTATGCTAACAGATTGATACTAGTTTAACGTCTGCAATAAATCGAAGGTAATCTCAGCGAGGGCGTGCAATGTGAGTTGTCGTCTTAGGAGTAAACTTATCCACAGCATAGTTCGTTTTGTTTTCGCTAGTCAAATAAAATTAGTGAGGCGATACACCCTACTTGTTTCGAAGACAGCTCTTGAAAACTGATCAATCATAGTCAAACGGAAAATTAAATATTGAAACTAGAAAAATTGAAATGCAAATATTTTTCATTGTTGGAGTAAGGCAATGTAATGTATGTCTGTTTTCAACTCGACAAAGCCACTGTGACTCAATGGGTCTGACGCTGGAAAGTTTTTTATAGTTCACTCAATATCCAAGTGGATTTTTGGTGACAATAAGGCAGGTAAAATAATCCATTTCGCGCAACAAGAGTGTGTGAGAAGCACTGCTGAGTGATGAGGACAGTCAAGGAAGTGACTACATGCTGGTATCAGCATAGAGCGGCTGAAAAGGATGTGCGAAGTCTGCGGCAGAAGAATAGATGTCACTTAGTCACGAATTGCGAAATCAATTTCTACAGTCTAGGACACTGAGAGCGAAAGTATCTCTCACAAAGTGAGATTAAGTGAAAGATTGAAACTGGTAATGCATTTTTCAGAGTGTAAATTATGGAAAAAAAATAATATTAACTGATTTTTAACAACCTCATTTGTATAGCTGCAGAAAAGCCTTAGCAGCAATTTCACTTCACGGGTCTCTAATATAGGATCGCCCGCTGGAGAATTCAAGCTCACGACCTTGGTAGTCACTGAAGTTAGGAGTTCTGAATCCTAAGTAGGGATAGAGCACGATAATAATCTATAGAATAAGTATTTTGAATGAAACTTTTAAGCGTCAAACAATCATCAAAGAGGACGCCTAAATTACGAGCATAGGGTGACGGTCAAATAACAGTACTACCAATTAGAAGAGCAAAATATCCTAGTTTAGTTGCCTACGTAGGATGTCCTACGAGTAGCAATTAGGTTGGTTGGCATCTATGATGAATGTCCGGAGTCAGGCATTTAGTTCATTAGTCGCTACAACTGATTTCGATAGTTTAACTGACGAGTACTGCTTGGGTGTCGTCAGCATAGAAGTGATAGCCGATCCCACGAACCAAAATTTCTTTCCAAGAGGCTTCTCATAAATGGAGATCACCAAGTGGCCGAAAGCGGTTCCTTATGAAACTCTACAGATGACCGGCCCATTTTTTCGTTGAAACTCGTATTCGTGCCTCTAATAAGCCAAATCAGCCAAATACAAGCGCCGAATCTCAACGTGCGACATTACTTAAGAATTTTTTTCAAGGTATCAATTGATGACACGGTAACTGTGATCGAGGCCAGTAAAAAGAGCTTACTCACCTGCAAACCCGATGCCGTTCCCTATTTGGTCGTCACTGGTGGAAAATCTGGCTCGGCCAGAAATCGGGCGGTTGATGCTTCACTGGATTATAAAGTCTTTAAAATCGTTGTCAGCATCGATGACGGTAAATTCACTGCCTGATCTTGCTATATTTTTGAGGCATTCGACGCTTAGGACCACAATATCCAACTTAAACGATTGTGAACAAGGATTGTTCAGGCTGATAAGGCTCTGCCGAGTTTCTAATCGTTTTCGTCCGATCGTGCCCAGTCCGCGTTGCATGATCAAGTCTCATAAGTTTGTTACGTTTGGTCGAGTCACATCCAGCAGACCAGTTAACTCTCAAGCGCCTACGTTCAGAGGCCCTAAGCGGCTGTCGCAAATTAGGAATGCAGATACATCTTGCACATGTATGCGCGACCCTGTAGGTGCCGGCTTTGCATGCCGGACTTTTCGCTCTCTCAAGGTGGTTGGCTAGAGTCACGCCCTCGGTGATAAGCAGGCTTCATATTCTTTCCAGCGGCCCTGAGCTGCTCGTTCCATGCTGTTCACTACCTCAACTGCTCTCCTGACTCAGCCATGCTTCTCACTTTCTTTTTGGCTAGCGAGATGAAGTCTTTTGGCTACCGAATGCGTATCGAAAGCCGCTTAGGCTTTTAGTGCACTATATACAACTCTTCTGCATAATACTCACATAGTCTTTGTGGAGTTACAGACTGAGATACATTGCATTTCGTTGGACAGCCATCTGCCATCGCTATCTGCAGAAACTGTTGCTAAGCACGCTGCCTGTAAGTTTAACAATTCACCCGTGCTCTGCAAAACGGAGCTGCTCTGAAGCTAATCGAATTCAATGCTACGGCCTGCGGTCGAATGGGAGAACGTTTGCTAGAATAAATGCCTATTGAGCAGAAACTCTGCGCTGGTTTTTACAGAGGGTTTTTATTCTTGCATGTTCCGCTTGAATCAAAGATCGTAGTCAGTAATCATTTGCAGTAGGTACGCTCTTCAAGATTGCTACCGTACGGCCGCAGTAGGTATAAAAAACCCAGAATCTGCTTTTGATTCGTCCTGCTAACGCGTTCATTTCTCTGTCCATATCGCGGGTCTGTTAATTGCAATACAAGCATTCCCGTGGTAGAGGGAATGCTTGTATTGCAATTACCAGGCCCACGATGTGGACAAAGAAATCGACGCGTTAGCATGACCGATCCAAAGCGTATTAAGGGTTTTTTAATTTAGCCCTATTGCGGCTGTGCCATACAACTCATCGTATATAATTGATGTGGTAGCAATCTTGATGAGTGTACCTACTGGAAATGATTACTAACTACAATTTTTTCAGCACCTCGGTAATCATACCCAGAAGGACGGCTTTTTTATATTTAATTTGAAGGTCCCCATGACTTTTGACGTCGGGATTCGGGTTTGTTTTGCACAAGATGGGGAAGTCCCGTTTTCGGAACTTTTCCCTGAAGAGCTGGAGCCAAGCTTGGCTTCTTGCCAATACAGCTGCACGGAGCCGTCGGTCGAATGACGCTGCATGCCCCGGGAATCACACTTGTATTCGATCGCCCGGCCAGCTGCAGCCGAAAAGATCAGCTTTATTGAAGCGCATACCTGAATCTGAGCTTGGTGGTCGGGAGGGGTTAGCCTATGATTAAGCCGTGCCACTTTTGGCTATGGTACGAGTCGCATGGACCTACTGCGTTTCATAGAGACGAATGCTAGTGCTAGAGAGCAACGAATAAGAATTGCTGTTCTTATCGCTGTGATCGCAAACCCTGATGCCCGAAGGCCCCTCGGTCTGCACAGATCTGAGAGCCGAGTGGTAGAATGACAATCGCTGGAAGTGAGCATGGAGATCGGATGCAGCTTGTTGACAAACTAATTTAGCACCAACCCCAAGTCTGGTTAGATTTTCGATCGGATCTGTGATCTTGTGGGCTTATTTGGCTCGTGAAGGCTCTCAACGATGACCGAAAGTTTGAGATTTTCTTCTCGTTTTCGTTTTACGTCAGGACGAAGCTAATGTCAAAGTAATAGGTGACAGTTGGAACAAAGAATCATGTAATTGAGTCGCTACACGTGAAAGCGTTTTACTCAGCTGTCAGCTGGATTAATTGATAATAATTAACATCGAACAGGAGAATCGGAGCCGGTGCAGAAGAGGAACAGAGACATATCCTGCACCACCCATCTTCAACACTTTTGACATCTTGCACTAAGGTCTCAATTCCTTGCAAATTTCCTGTTTAGTAGATTCGTTCCGCGGTATGGTTGGCAGAGCTCAGTGCAGCTACTTGAAGATTTTTGAGTGAGATGTTATTTTCAGAACGTTGATTGGAAGAGGGCAGAGCACAGACTTAGGCATTGATTGTTTGCCAAACCCGCTGTGCAGCAGTTTCGGGCTAGTATGCCCCACACGAAGCGCCCACCGAGTAGCGCTTGCTAGGCTTCAACAGTTCTATGAATACTGGTGGTACTGGCACCTCCATGCACGTATTGCAAGTCGTAAAGGCAGATGCAATGCACTCAGGTATGCAAAGGCAGCAGAACGCGGCAGCAGTTCCAACTGCCAACGCCCCTCTGGCCTTTGACACTCTGACAAGTTAATATAAGCAATATGCATGTGATTCCTGGTGAAAGGACAGGCGTCCTCAGTGTGGAAGGACAGGCACCCAAAGTGTGTCAGGTCTTGTGTGAATAGTCATGGAAGGAGCTCAGCCTAAATTACATTCACGAGGAAGTTTGTGAAATTTGTGAATCCGAGTATCTGTAGCACAGGAGGCGTTAAGTAAATTTTTGGTGGCCGTATTCCAGGTCCGAAAGCAGGAGGCTACGTGTATACAAACACACGCACACACACACACACACACACACACACACACACACACACACACACACACACACACACACACATGTATACACATCTGAATGCTTAATTAAGATCAAAATTTTGCTTACATTTAGTTGAATGCAATTCAGTCATGCTATCTGCATGAGTGAACTAATTGCTGACGACACTGGCTAATGCTCTCCAACTGTGGCAGGCGCTGCAGCTTTCTGCCTGTCCTGTGGCTCAGCTGCGGCATGAGCATAACGAGCGTTTGCGACAGTCCCACCAGGAGGCACATAGCCCGTGCCGGTGCGCGTCATTGCCGAGCTATGGTGCGATAGCAGCGGGTTCGAAATCCTGGAGGGTCAAGGGGGCGGGCCGAGGCACGGCAGTGGGGGGAGGGAGGCTTAAACTCTCCTCGGATCCTCGGCTGGCTGGCTCGCTGGACTAACTAAGCCTTCGCTGCAGCCGTGATGCCCCGCCAGGTTTTAGGAGGGAGATTCATTCATTAATCTAAAATAATCGGAACTACCGCCGGTTCATTGAAAATACACAGCGACCAGGAACGAGGCTAGTTATACGACGTACATATTGGGTCACGTTCTTCAAAGAAGGCAGTCATCGTTTAGGAGGTAATTTTTTCCCACGCATGCATTCTCAGACGACCTCAGGTTGCCAAAGGTATGGGCCCTCACGGACCGCTCGTATGGATTTCCCGTACTTATTTAGAACCACCTAAATCGCTCTGCAGGTAATCTAGACGGACACCGATCACAATCGGAGTAGTGGCTGCTGCTTAGCACCAAGTTTTAAAAGCACGAGCGAACACATATTTGATTAACGAAGTACGTCAGAATTCTAGGCGAGCACATAAATGTAATTTAAAGCAGGGACTTTAAGCCCGTTTTTGAACAGCTATGCAGCAGAAGTCTTTATCGCTCAATCGGTCGGAACACTAGAACGGCGCACTTAAAAGGTTGCGGGATCTTTACCCGTCCAAGTCGACATACTTTTTTCAGAAATAGGTCCCGAGGCAGACGACATCTGTATTTTAAAAGCACTGCATCGACCTAGCCAGGTGTGCAATGAAATGGGCATAGCAGCGCTAGGCTCTTTTAAATGAGAGCACAAGTCTTTTTTCCACCGCTGAAGGCCTAGGTGGAAACGTAGCCTCTTGCTGCTGGAACTGGATAATGGCCACCTAAGAGTTACTTAGCTCTTCATGTGCAATGGATAATTAGATTCATGAGTTTCACAAGCTAACTCTTGGATGTTATTTAGGCTGTGCTCCTTCGATTAATATTCACACAAGACCTGATATATTTTGAGGTTGGACGTCCTTTCACCAGTAATCACAAGTGAATTTTTTACACACGCACACTCGCAGGCACATGCACAGGCGCACGCACGCAGACACACACACACACACACGTATGTACATATAGTTGGGTATCAATATGATTACTTATTTTATCGCTTTATTCTATGGTCTGAATCTGGTCATGAATTAGGCCCCTCTGCGTGCAGAAACTGGTCACTATTTCATTTGAACCTCGTAGGTATGCAGCTTGGACTTTGCCTTAATGACTTTTTTCAAATAAAACACCATCGCGATACTTTGGCCGCTCTCGACGATCACAACTTACGGAGAGTCAAAGAGAAGACAACACACAGGGTCACGGGTCCGAGTTCTACCTCAGCACAGGCAGTGTTGACCACTGCAGACAGCAGCTTGATGAAGCCGTCGAACGAGCAGACGCGCACTTTTACTTATAACCCCCTTTCGTGTTCCTCGTCCCTGCCGGCCTCTAACGGAGCTCGAGGAAATCCAGATTTCAACTACGTGTCACCCAGTCTCCATTTTAGAAATGTGTATTAGTAATGAGCAACTCCTGTAGATCAGCAGACTATGAGCTTCTTACTGAATTTTATTTTATATTTTTGTTATATTTTTATAATTTTTTATATTTTATTAGAAAATTATTGAACTTCTGTAGAGCATCAATCGGATAGCGTTCGCGGCCATGGAAGTGCACTGGAGCCATCGTAGTCTTCTGGATCAAGCGACTGCCGGATCGGCGGGTCTTCAGCAGCTGCTAAAACGAAACCGGGAAAAACCCGCTCGTCATCTTAGCAGTCTGGCAGGCGGCCGAGCAGCGCTGAATCGGGCAAGGGACGTCGGTACGTGCGTAATACAATCCTAAACGACTGGCAGGCAGCCAGGGTCTAGACGGCCGGGAAAGCCCCAGCTGCCAGACCGTTTCGGAAGTGGTCGCGGATACGTACCGATGCTGCGTACTTATCTTCGGAGCCGAGGAGCTTGCCAAGTTTGGAGCTTAGTGCGCCGCACGCCTAAGCCAGTTTTATCTGCGACACTGTGCCGGCTCGGCCCGCTATCGCAGTTCCGAGGAGCCTACATACTAGGTGGAGGCATTGGCTCTAGCGAGTGTTTGTACAATCATTCACCCCGAAGCACGGTGGTATTCGTGCACCGGTTCCGCCCCCCGAAAGTGCGAAAGCTGCTAAAGTGATCATGTCATGTATCTCCGTCAGTAACTCCACAAAGTCATGAAGACCATGTGGATGTTACGCAGGAGAGTTTTGTATAGCGCACTCACAGCCTAAGCTGCTTTCGGTGCGCATTCGGTAGCCAACAGACTTCGTCTCACGCAACGAAGAGAAAGTGGGAAGCACAGCAGAGTTAGGAGAGCAGTCGAGGTAGTGAGTAGCATAGAAGTAGCAGCTCAGGACCGCTGAAAAGGATGTGCCATAGTCGGCAGTTGGAGAGTAGTTGCCGTTGCGTAAGAATTGTGGAAGCGAGTTCCACAGTCTAGGACCTGCAGAGCTAAAGCTTCTGTCGCCAACGGTCTTTAAGCGGAGGAATGGAGCAGCTTATTTATTGTCCACGCTGGACCTGAGGGCGCGAACAGGCTGAAACTGATGCAGCAGTTCAGCTAGGTACGAAGGAGCCAAGTCGTGGCGGGCCTTATGGGTCAGCGTAAGAAGGACCCCTGACAAGCGGTTGTGGTTAGTAGGATCCGTGGCTAATAAAATGCTCTGAATGAACATGCTTCAGCCGGCAAAGCAATCAGGAAAAAACAGACTAGTTCACTTAGGTGCAAGTAAATTTGAGACGAGCAGACGCGACTTTACCTGAGACTTAATGCACCTCAAATGCAGGTGCATAGCTCAGATGAAGTTGCGTGAGCTTAACTACAAAAGAGCTTGAACCCTTTAAGACGTTGGAACTGTTTTTTTCGAGATTTTCTTCAAAATTTCAAATACTCAGCTCCACACGCATACTCTACCACAGAGACGGAACATTAAAGAGCCTCCCGGTGTCGCTGCGCCAAATACTCAGCTGCCAGGACCCAAGAAAGGCAGCTTTCTAGAACAGGCATCGCAACGCAAGCAATTTCGCGCGAGGCGTTCTTTAACTTGCCCGAACTCCAGCCATTACCTCCGGGGATCGGGTGACGCAGCTACAGACGCTCTTTAAAAGGAACGCGAGCTTGCGCTCCTTGCGACGAAGAGGGAAGTGATCTTCAGTACGTCATTTAGCAGCAAATGCGCCGAGCAGGTTAGATGAATAATACTAATAATAATGACAATAATAATAACAACAGTTATACATTTGATAGAGTGCCCTCAGAGAACTCAATCTCAATCTCTTAGGCGTTTTAAGATTGCTGCGAATTTAGTGAGGCCTTCGAAAAAAGCCTTTCACAAATGAATGGAAATCTTGTCACAGCGCTTGCTCCGCTGGTCGCAATCGCTGGCACGACAGACGATATATGATATAGAAATAGCCGCCCCAAACTCACGCCGAAACCGAAGCGGGAACTTGGCACACCAATCAGCCGCTAGTAGTCGCTACACGAACCAATGAGGGCTCCGCGATCGTAACAACGCCTCCTTTCTTTTCGCCGAGCTGCGGCGGGCTGGCGGCTTTCCGGCCAAGGCGAAATTCTTTGAATGTGGACCCACTGCGCCGCCATGCTTGCGATAGCTGCTTCGATGCATGCTTCTTTTATTGCAGGGTCTGCCGGGCCGGCCGGCAGTGGCCGGCAGTGGCCGGCAGTTCCGGCAGCAGCCAAACGGGATCAAATTCAACGGCAGCTACTTCCCTCAGCAGGGTAGGTCAACGAGCGGCGGCCTAAATAGTATGGCATTCGCAAGAAAAGTCTGACTGAGGTCCTCCAATAAAGCTCGGAATATGCCGCAATTGGACCAAAATTGGTTGGTGCTCTTCGAGCCGAAGTCAGGAAGGAGCACAGATTATATGTAATAATGAAATTCATAAGAATTTCCCGTTGAGTTGTTCCCTGAAAAACCGAATCTCTATCCACGCGCATTACAACTGGCTGCATGGAAAGTAACAAGCGTGGGTTACTGGCATGCAAACTATCCTGCTTAGACAAGAATGCAGCAGCAGACACGAAGACACTCGGTGCCACTGGGTCCCTCGTTATTAACTTGCACTGACTATGAGTCGTGGACGATAAAAAGCACGCAATCGCACAACTGAACAGCAGAGCAAGTTCACTGGAGCGCGGGGAAAGCTGAGCGGAAGTGCGGGCGGCTCTTTAGCTCAGACTCAAATCCGGAAAATCCGTTATGGAAGCGGTAATAGTTTCAGGAAGCCGAAAGCGAGTTCCAAGATTTCGGTGCGTATGCACTGAAGGCCAGCACACCACAAAACTTTTGAATTTAGTGCGAGGAGCCGCGAGTAGACTTTAGGCCGTGGAGCGGGAGATGGGAAAGTACCTCCAGTAAGTGACCTCCACCTCACGAAAGAAATGATGAGAAACGTAACAGAGTCTGGAGGACATTTAAGGAAGCGCCGTGATGGCACACTAAGTAAGTTGGGTGCTTTTCCCTACCTCAGTACCGAGGTCGTGGGTTCGAATAATGCAGTTGGCGATCTTTAGTTGCCGCTGCAAGCGGTGGTGATAGCCGTAAAGGCTCTTCTGTTGCTATACAAAAGAGGCTTTTGGATCAGCTAGTATTCATTTATATAAGGAAGTAGGCAGCATAGAAACAGCACTGGCTGTGGGACCGCTGGTTAGGAAATGTTGCTACGAGGCTCTGATAGCCCAGGCTCTCAATCGAAGTCGTGTGGGGTTCACGCGCAAGCTTGGCACCTCACGAGCAAATATGGCACCTCAAGCACAGGCATGGCTCGCGACGCTCGAGCCATGAGCAAAACTAGCGGGACGATAGAGTTTATCTGCAGGAGAATTGAGAAGGCGAAATCGCGAACGGAGCGTCGAGACTAGTGGTGGGTCGCAGTCTCCGGCTTAGACGATTATGTGTTCACAGAAGATTTCCTCTCATCCGTCTCGTCAGCTGTCTTCGTTAGACTTCGTGCCTTCGCGCATGTGTTCGTGCGTCTACATTTTCGTGGCGGGAGAATTAGCTATAGTCACGTGACTACACAGATCTCCCTGCGTAGCAGGCGAAGCGGCTCGTGAGACGTCGGATGCCGTCTTTGGCTTGAGCTTGCGAGCATTGTGTGGGCATATGACGGTGCAACATTGTGCAAGTCAAACGTCAAGTTATACAAGCCCGATGAACGTGTTTCTCAGGATTGTGGAGTGTTGTCTTTGGGTTGGGGCTGCAGACTGCAACCCCTTTTGGAGTCACGCCCACGCAGGTACAATAGCGCTGCAGAGGCTCATGCAATAGTGTCTTTTGTCAGCGAACATAGCGCTAGGAAAGGCTTCTAGTAAAGTCCTTGCCGAAGCGTGGCAAATATCAGTGAAGATGGCGGCCTCAAGCATGCCAGGCGAATAGCAGATGCTGTCTCGATATGCCAAGTTGTTCCGGAGGTAGTGGAGAATGGCAGCAAAACAGAACGCCGATACCTCAAGACGACAAATCCATATCCTTATCTGAGAATGCTATATATTTGAAAGCCACAGAGGGCCGCGACTTTACTGCACCAGCTGCAGTATTCAACTCACTTCGCAGCCCATATAGGAACTGACTGACTATTGCAAGAGTAGGGCTTTTTCTTACGCTACCTAACCATAGAAGTAGCACCAGGCTTATGATCTTAATGGAGTTTTGTTCTGAGTCCATAGCTGAGTTAGTGAGGTTTAGCTTTGAGAGAAAACCAGGAAGGTATTTCCGTAATTAATTAATTCCTACTGCAAGCAGAAATGAGCTGGCATAGCTTTTTTAAAGTACGAACAGATCGCACTGGAGTTTTTCGCGATACAATTAATAAATCTGATTGAAGTCTTTAGCTGCAAATCGCTGTTTCGTTATAAAAGCCATCCAGTATGTGTGCCCTAATGCTGAAAAAGAAATTGAAAATGACGACGGCGCAAGAAGGCGGTCTTCTGAATTGAACCGTAGTATTTAGGGAGGTGCTCCACGAAGAAACCCCATATGAAGCTCGCTCGAAGACGGTCTCGCTGTGGCATCGCCATAAAGGAGCGCAAAAACTGACTCTGGCTGCTCGCTGCCTATAAAGTCTACACAGATTGCGGTTTTCTTGTCATTTACGTGAGGGAAACGGATCGACATTCGTGACCTAATGTCTGCGAAGGCTAGGATTGCAGCGAATAGCGAGTAGCCGGTAACCATTCCTGACTCGGAGGGTTGGACAGGCAAAGCCCGGCTGGTTTTTCATTGAACTAGAAAGAAGTACTAGCTGATTTAGCGGCCTCTTTTTGGATAATGGCACGAGAGCCTTAAAGGCTATCACCACCGCTTGGAGCGGCAATCAAGGATCGCTCACCGAAGGATTCGAACCCACGCCCTTGGGACCGAGGTCGTGCCAAGCATCCGCCTTGTCTAGTGAGCCGTCGTGGAGCCGATGATGTGGGTCTAGATTCCCAGTGCTAGAGGCGCTTCGTGGACGATTCGCAGCAGAGGACCGAACACACACTCTACAAGCTCCATCTAAGCCTCCGAATAATTAACTTGAGTGAAAATCGATATAGCCTCCCCGTTGAAAGCAATGGCATGCAGTGCTGACGCTATACTCTGCTTAGTCGGCTGCATTGGTCAGCTCTCCATCAGGTTCTCCATCGCGTTGGTCAGCTCTCCTATACGCAACAGTCGGTACCTACTTGTCATGCTTCCAGCTGCCAGCGCTGTTCTCCCCTAGTAAGCTCAATGGCGACAATGCATTTTCGAGATGCTATCTTGATTAAAAACGACCTCATCAATGGCGGGCTCTCCAGACGGGTGACGGCAGATGCAACATGCCCCGCTCATTTCATTGGAAACGCTCCGCGTCAGAATTCCGACGACCGCAGGATTCAGTTCGTCATCCGGCGCCTGGCCCCGATAACCGCACACATCACTCCTGACAGCTTCGCTGACCCGAAAACACGTCAGCTGTCTTAGATATGAAACGAGGGCAACGATGCACCGGTCGGCAACAGGCGGCACCCACTGCAGCGGACGGCGAGATTAGGGTGAGATTAGGGCCGGGCGGCCGGCAATTGCAACCCTTGATCCCATGAGGCAAAGGAGCTCGCAGTCCCCACTTTGATTTCCTCCGCCTCTTGGCTATCTTCACGATCTGGTTGGCGACAGAAATATATAATCTATTTGTATAGTGCCCCAAGATAGCCTGATCTCTATTCAGGCGCTCCACGTGTGCCACGGGGCTCAAGCCCACTCCCATGGCCAAACAAATACACAACCGCGGCCAAAAGAACATACATTCACCTTGACCCTGGTTCGAGGTGAGCACCTTAATAGTAATAATAATAATAATAACAATAATACAATTGATAAAGCACCCCCAGAGAACTCAATCTCTTTCTAGGCGATTTAAATTTGCTGCAAAGGAAACACGATTGAATGGTGAGTGATATCATGCTTGATAAACAGCATGAATAACATGGTTAAGGGTGACATGCACAGGATCAGCATGCAAGTGTGGTTAGTGGCAGCATGCAACAGTGTCAGCACGCATAAGCACATAGAGGACGATTTACAGGGACCCACTAAATGCTGTCACAAGTAGGTGCGTTTTTATTTATTTTTTAAACGTAGTGAAGTCAGGGGATGCCGTGACGGAAGTCGGCAGTGAGTTTCAGGCTTTGGGAGCACACGAACTAAAGACACAGCCTCCAAACCATTTGAGGTTTTGTACGAGTTATAGGTAAACAGTTAGATTCCGAAAGTGGGTGATACGGCGCATCGCCTGGTGGAGGAATAGATCTGATTGATAGGCTGGAGCCAAAGAACGAAGGGAACTAAAAGTGAGCGACAAAACGCTGAAGTCGATGCGTTGCTTGACTGGTAGCCAGTGCAGGCTGGCGAGAAATTGAGTGACGTGGCAACGGCGGTACTCATGACAGACAAGCCTAGCTAAAGAGTTTCGCATCAGCTGTAAGCGCCTGCGTACACAGCCCGATGGATCAGCAAGCAGTGAGTTACAGAAATCAAGAAGGAATGTCACACATACATGAACCAACTTAGATGTAGTATCCTTATCTAAACATGCCAAAATTTGAGCAATGTCATGTAGCTGAAAGTAGGCAGACTTGATTTTGGAGCTGATGTGGTCGTCTAAGGATAGGTCACTTTGGAACATGACACCTAGATTTCGTGCAGATTCAACAAGAAATATGCTGGCAGAGCCGATGGAGAGCGCTAGCCTTTCTAATTTCTGAATTGCACTTGGTTTGCCCGTAACTAGTGAGTTAGTTTTATTATCATTTAATTTAAGAAAATTTGTTGCCATCCATGTGCGGATGTCATTAATACATGCCGCAAGGGAGGGGAGAGAATTCGACGTGCACGAAGGCTGGGAGGTATTTAAACACAGGTACAACTGAGTGCCATCCGCATAGAAGTGAAAGCCTAGATTGTGCTTATCAGTCTCATCAGCAAGAGAGATAGCATAAACCGTCAAAAGAACCAGACGTAACATGGAACTCTGAGGTACCCCATATTTCAGAGATAACTCGAATATTTTTTTTTCCATTCACATCAATACTCTGGAGTCACTCACTGAGATAGGAACTGAACCATTGCAGAGCAGTGCCAGTAATGCTCAGGCGAGATGAGAGGCACTCAAGAATTGCTTGGTGATCAATAGTATCAAAAGCTGCCGAAAGATCAAGCAAAACAAGCAGATAAACTCTACAATTGTCTGCATTCCTAAGTAGGTCGTTGTAAACCAGAAGCAACGCTGACTCGACGGGGTGATTATCTCTAAAGCCAGACTGGAACTTACTAGCAAGGTTTTCAGTTTTAATATATTAGTTCAGCTGATCTGCTATGACTTGTTCCAGTGTCTTTCATAGGAATGACAGAAGGGAGATTGGTTGCTCAAGTTCTCTTGGTCTAGTATCGCTGTCGTAAGTAGTGCCCGGACTACAGCTTTTTTGAAAGGTGCTAGGATATGACCTGAAGCTAATGACATATTAATGATGTTAATTAGGCATGACAACCACTGTTTGTTTTTGGATTGTATCTCCGTCTGTAACTCCACAAAGTCATAAGGACTATGTGGGTGTTACGCAGAAGAGTTTTATATAGCGCACTCACAGCCTAAGCGGCTTTCGGTACGCATTCGGTAGCCAACTGACTTCGTCTCACGCAACAAAGAGAAAGTGGGAAGCGTAGCAGAGTCGGGAGAGCAGTTGAGGTAGTGAGTAGCACGGAAGTAGCAGCTCAGAACCGCTGAAAAGTATGAGCCATTTTCACAGTCTAGGACCTGCATAGCTAAAGCTTCTGTTGCCAACTGTCTTCAAGCGGAAGAATGAAACAGCTAATTTATTGTCTATACAGGACCTGAGGGCAAGAGGAGGCTGAAACTGGTGCTGCAGTTCAGTTAGGCATGGTGGTGCAAAGCCGTGGATCGCCTTGTGGGTCAGAGTAAGAACTTCGCTCTGTATCCATTGATCAACAATCAGCCATCCAAGCTCTTTTAGCAAGGGAGACACATGGTCAAAACTCTGGGACTTGAAAACAAGCCTTGTAGTCGTACTCATAACCAGCTGCAGTGGCCTAGTTGCTTTGCTTGGTTGCCCAGCCAAAAGGAAATGGCAATAATCAAGCCAAAACAAACTAAGGAGCTAGTTAAATGTTTTGCAAGCCACCATGGAAGACAGCTCCTAATCTTAGATACTGATTTATACAACCACTGGGCTGTAACAGAGCGGTAGCTTTTGCTTGGCAGTTTGTTGACTGCGGAACTCACTTTCGAAGTTCTTACGCAACGATAGCTACTCTCCTGCTCTCCTACTGCCGACTATGGCACATCCTTTTTAGCGGTCCTGAGCTGCTACTTCTATGCTACTCACTACCTCAACTGCTCTCCTGACTCAGCTATGCTTCCCACTTTCTCTCTGTTGCGTGAGACGAAGTCTGTTGGCTACCGAATGCGTACCGAAAGCCGCTTAGGCTGTGAGTGCGCTATACAAAACTCTCCTGCGTAACACCCACATGGTCTTTATGACTTTGTGCTCCCAAAGCCTGGAACTCCCTCCCGACCTGCGTCAGAACATCCCCTGACCTGACCACATTTAAAAGGAACCTAAAAACACACCTATTTAGGATAGCATTTAGTGGTTCCCTGTGATTCGTCTTTCATGTGCTTATGCGTGCTGACACTGTGCATGCTGCCACTAACCACATTTGCATGCTGACCCTGTGCATGTCACCCCTAACCATATTATTCATTTCGTTTGTTTTTTCAAGCATGATTTTACTTACCATTCAATTGCATTTCACTTTACAGCAAATGTAAAGCGCCTAGAGAGAGATTAAGTTCTCTGAGGGCGCTTTATCAAGTGAATTATTATTATTATTATTGTTATTATTTGTGGAGTTACAGGCGGAGATACATTACATTCCGGCGCGTCATTTCCAACCCTTCTGAGCCGTTAATTCCATGCTACTCACTCCCTCAACAGCACTCCTTACTCAGCTGTAATAATTATAATAGTAATACATTTGCACAGTGCCCTCAGAGAACTAAATCTCTCTAGGCACTTTACAGGTGCTGCATATAAAGCATTACCAAGTAAGTATTTGGTGGTAACATCCGCAAGTAGCAGGCACACCAAGCAAAACGAACAACCCGATAAGCAGGCACATACAAACGAAGGATGAATCACGAAGACCCACCCAATGCTGTTGTAATAAAGACGTGCGTTTTAAACTTCTTTTTAAATATTTCTATGCTTCAGATTTTCTCTTTTTTTCGTGAGATGAAGTCTGCTGGCTACCGTATGCGTACTGAAAGCCTCGACGACTTGAAGTGTGCAATTAAAAAAACTCCAGTGTGACGCAATCTTTGTCTTGTGACTTTGAAGAGTCGCAGACAAGATACGTCACATTTCATTTCATTGCATCACATCGGTTTAACGCTTCTTTCAGGGCGAGAGTGCTTTCAGGGCAGCCAGCGTCAGTGCACTTTCCAACTTTTCCAACTTTCCAACCTTTAAGCGAATTTCCAGCCTATATTTTGAAAACCAACACGCAAGGCATGTTTTTGGACGCTACGCTGCGCGACGGTAAGTGATCGGGCCGAAAGATCTATTGGGAAGAAGCTTTCGTATTGCGTGCTACGGCTAATCGACGCACCAGCTAGACAGTACACTGTGGAACCAACGCCCGCGAAAAGGCTTTAACGGAGTTGTCATGAAAACATTGCGGCCACTCCGTTAAGAATAGATGTCGATAGCTCCAGTACACGCCTGGGTAGGTGGAGTATGACTTTAATAGAATCGCATCTTCTAGAGGTCTTCCAATGTGAGCTAATATGGTGGATTAAGGGTTAGAGAGTGGCGCGAAATTGGACGGTGCTAATACACATTTTCATACAATTTGGAGCGATATTCTTTGAGAAAAATGCGATTCCTTAGTTTTTTAAGCGTTACTCCCACGGCTGCGAAATGCCACGGCACGCCTACATCTGAGGACTGTTTGGCAAGTTTGGTCATCACTGGCGTTGGCATGCTGCTGCGGTCGTCATGCCGTATTAACAGCTCGAAACAGGTCCGGGACCTGAGCTGCGACCGCAGAGCTGCATCGTCCGAACTCGTATACAAGCGCATGCCAGCGTCGGCTTTGGCTTAGTTCGACCAGTCATCAACGTTACTTTGAATAAGAGTAATCCGGAACTTTCTCTCTGCGCTCCGTGCTGACACTGCCAGATTTTAGCTTGATATAAGCTATGGGCGCATAACCGTCATTCAGGTAGCGGGTTAAACTTGTGCAACGCTTACAGACTCTCGAGCCTCGCCGACCGGTTAGGACAAAATTAAGGATCAAAGTTAAAATTAAAATTAAAGTTAGGACAAAATTAATTAGGCGTAAGGAATCGTCTTGATATTACTGCTGGTATGGCATGCGACTTCTGGCATATTCGCTTCAAGTTATAGCAGCTGAAAAGAGACTCCACTGGCTCCAAGGCACGCAGAGAGCGTGAGTGCGTGCGGGCAGCATTCGTACCGAAAGCTACGAGGACCCGGTAGTGCCTGCAATGAAACGCAGCTCTGTGGCTTCTGTTTTCCACCTGAGGCCAGAAAGTCATTTGGGATGAACGCCGAACTTGGCGACCTTTCAATCTGCAGCCCTCTCGAGCGCATCCTCGCTGCATCAGAAAGGATGGCCGCATCCACGACGGGGGGGGGGGATTTTCCTGCTATCGGCAGCGATTTTTGGCCTTTGCAGGCTGTGGCGAGTTTGACGCACCTGTCAACAATTTCCAGCTTACGCACGTGATTCGGCAGGAAAGTAACCAAACGGTCCAGGACAAGGTGATGCCTGACGCTGACATCGCTGTCCCGGGATGGCGAGCGATTGCAGAGCAAGTAGAGCCGAGTTTCCTCCCGGGGGGGGGGGGTTAATAAAGTCACGGTAGGCTATGCCAAGGCGTGGTTCGCTTTAGGACACTGGCTGTAAATAATTCCTTTGCTCTCTACACGATATCATACCATCATTGTTAGGAGTTTCATTACTTCATCAACCAGTTAGCCGAGCGGCGCATTGCATTTCATTCCTTGAGTATAGGCACC
This sequence comes from Cristatella mucedo, assembly GCA_009760855.2. Classification (NCBI taxonomy): domain Eukaryota; kingdom Metazoa; phylum Bryozoa; class Phylactolaemata; family Cristatellidae; genus Cristatella; species Cristatella mucedo. The sequence goes on along the minus strand of WPIO01000045.1, from coordinate 925,096 downwards.
GGCTTCAAAACCAATTACATGCTCTCTTAAATAGCAGGACACTTGCTAAAGTCTCCGAGGCCTCAGCTGGAGTAATCCCGATTTCGCTAGTGACGATGCCGAAGGCGCGCCGACAAGCTCCGTGTTTGCATTGATCAAAGGGCACTAAATGATGCAATCCAGAGAGCACAGCACTATCAGCTCTAGACGCTCGAAGAGATCTCTGCAAGCTCCTGGAGGCTCCGTGTACTTCCCGTACCCTGGACGCGGTATCTAAGCTCGCAAAAGTGACGCTCGCTGAGATAAGCAGACTTCTTACGACGATTGCTACACAGTTTAGATGCTTTTTATACTGCCGTTCGGTGTTTCTTCATCGCCTGCGGTGTGTCGCAGAATTATTGCAATTCATTTGGTAGAAATGCCCGGAATTCTTTCCTATAAATTGATAAACATATCATGCCAGTGAATCAACAGTTGTAGAGGATGACACGCACCCGAGGCAGGTTTTTGGTGAAATGACTGAAGATTAAACTGGGCATTAACGAACGCAGATACCATGTCAGTGAGTCCAAATTGCAAAGGATGACATGGGCCCGAGGCAGGTTTTGGTGAAACGACTGAAGATTAAATCTGGGTATATACGAGCGCAGAAAGGTGCAAGCTCAGCGCAAAGAAGATTTTCTAACGGAGCCAAGTCCTGTCACCTGGGGTGTCAGGTTAGACAGAGCCAACGTGGAGGCTATCAGACACTAGTGTGTTATAATTATTGGCCGACGTCACGGGCTGTTAGGAATGGTTAATATCTAACCCAAGTTTCGCCCAAAGTTAGCTGAAGTGCTGACGCTTTTACAAAACTTTACTCGAGCAGATAATCCATGAAGCTTGGGCAACAACAGAGTGAGAGTTTTTACGTCATTAAAAGCATTGCGATTGATTAATTCTTCCTTGCTAAGCTTGCGTGGTGTGAAGTCACCCATTCCGCAGTCAATGGATGCTTCTCAGCAAATCCTCGGTACGGAACTGATGCCAAACCAGCCATGTATAAATCTGCAGCTTTGAACTTAGTTCAGCAACGATAAGCCAAATTGACAAATGAGACGACTGCTCTTCAATTGGCCTGTCAAAAACACGTCTTTGAGTTAAGCCGTTAGTTGAAAACGACGACGAAATACTACGCGGCACCCTTAATAAGTCCGTAGATGAGGTGGGCGGCATTTCGCTCGCACTAGATAAGACCTCGCCACCTGTGCCAACACTTTAATGACGTAGCCCTTGAGCATGAGAAAAAGCTGACAGCAGCAGATGCACTCAGCAGCGCCCATGCAAGCATTTTCGCAGGGCGGACGAGTATGGTGAGCACCCGAGGAAATGGTAGTCGCTGATCTTCGCCGAACCCCGCCCACCTAAGAATCACCAATGAGAAACCAGCTGGCGAGCAACAGTGGTAGACACGAAACTTCTAGCCTTGCTTCTAAGCCTAGGCGAGACGTGGTGGCCTGATGGCCACCTACAACAGGCTGATGATTTGAGACTTTACTGGGGAAATCTGTGTCAGTTGCCAACGTAATGGTCCGATCTTGAAAAAAAACTAACAGGGTATCATCATTTGGTCGTTTCGCCAGCAAGCACTGCAGTCGAGCAGTCAGGCCATATTGATATTATCAAAACTAATATGCTTTAAAAAAAATTCAGTCTGCTGGTCTGGTTATGACAAGGACATTGAGGACTTGGTAGCAACGTGCAGCGAATGTCAAGAAAATCAAAGCGCCAAACCACATTGGATCCGATGGTGCTAGGAGTGCAGAAATACCCGTTAAGGAACCATTCAGTTGGCTTGGTTCACCTTAATTGAAGTGACTACACATTGACTGCCAATTATTACAGCAAATGGGTAACGTAGACATACTCGTGAGCACACACGTAGGAAGTTGGGCAAGTCTTTAACATCATAGGCATAAGTTTTGGGAAGAATGAGCTTATTAGTAAGAAAAGGCATGCAGTTCACTGGTGCCGACATGAAAGTATTTTCGACAGGTTTGGGTGTACGGTTTGCTACGTGTAACAGCTCTTGTCTTAAGTGGCAAGGGCTTTCGTAGAAATTTACAATGGGCAAATGCACCATGCAAATGCAGTGCTTATCAAGGGCTAGTTCCGGAGCCCAGGTGTGAGAACCGTGGGGAACTTGGGCATTGGGAACAGAGTCATATTCCAGCCCCTTTATAACAATAATAATAGTACATTTGTACAGCGCCTGTTGTATACAAGTGGCTCCGGCGGCGGCTGTTCTAGTGGGAGTCTCACCGAGATACAGCGGGCGAACGTTCGCGGTAAACGAGACTCTGCTTTATTACTTTCAACAGGCACGTATATGAGAGCTCGATCAATCGCAGCAGACGACACGAAATATAACATGCATTAGTGGCATGGCGCTGCGCTGCGTCAATGGCTTAACTATTGGCCACAGGTGAGGCGTGTACGTTAGTGTCAGGCGCTTCTCTAATTACATCAGAAGCCGCAGGCACACTCAACATGCCCTCAGATAACTGAATCTCTTTCGAGGCACTTTGCAGATGCTGTAAAGAAAACATGACCAAGTGATTAGTGGTAACATTCACGATGTCATCTAGCACGTTATTGTAAGATGTGACACGCGCAGGGCGATCCTCTAGATCTAGTATCAGTAGGCTCAGTTCAAGCACGCGTCAGCACACAAACGAAGAATCACTATTGCACGGTAGCCGGTTAAGGAACCTCTGCCCTTGATATGAGTGACTCGCAAATCCTGGGTTATATATATATACATATATATATATATATATATATATAGAGAGAGAGAGAGAGAAATAAATGTATTTATATATATATTAGTTAAAATTATTTTTATTGATAACATATACGTAAATTTAATCATTTGATTAGCGCCATAAGATAACTTAATCTCTATTCAGGTGCTTCTCATATGACGCGGGGCTCGAGCCCCACACCTCGGCAGGACCTTGGCTGTGGCGTGCACCCTTAACCACTGGGAAAAACAAACGATCTTAAGCGCACTACCTGGCGAGTAATGTACTTTTCGGCGACTACTTGTGTGGTGCTGATTTTTGGCACAGCCAGTCACCTGATTTGAACCTAATAGAAAGACCTACTTAGGAATGCAGGCTAAGGTAGAGTATCTCTGCTCGTTTTGCTCGATCTTTTGGCAGCTTTTGATACTATCTATCACTAAGTTATTTTTGAGTGCCTTCCATTTCGCCTGCGAATCACTGGCACTTCACTGTGCTTGGTCCAGTTCTTTTCACAGTTTATACTCTCCCTCTTGCCGATGTGACTGCCAGGCGAAACCTAGGCTTTCACTTTTGTGAAGATGACACTCAAGTGTACCATTGTTTAAAGCCACCTCAGCCCTCCAGCACGTCGAGTTTTCTCAACTCCCTTGCTGTATGTATTGAGGAAATCGGCACTTGGACGGCAGCACACTTTCTTAAATTGAATGATGATAGAAGCAAGTTATTAGTTATGGGAAAATCAAGTCGGATTCAGAAATTGGAAGGACTGACGCTCAACATAATCGGCTCTGTCAGCATATCTCCTGTTGAATCTGCACGAAATCTAGGTGTCATGTTTCAAAGTGACCTTTAATTAGAGGACCATATTAGCTCCAAAGTCAAGTCTACCTACTTCCAGCTAAATAACATTGCTAAAATTCGGGCTTGTTTAGGCAGGCATACCACATAAATTGGTCCAAGCATCTGTGATATTTCGTCTTGACTTTTGAAACTCACCGCTTGCTGGTCTACCAGCGTCGCAGTTGCAACATCTCACCACTTCTCGCGGACCTGCACTGGCTCCCAGTCAAGCAACGCATAAAATTCAACGTTTTCTCACTCACTTTTAGGTCTCTTCATAAATGGCTCCAGCCTACATTTCAGATCAACTCCCCACCTGGTTAAGCATTGTCCTAACCGCTTTTTGGAATCGAACTGTTTACCTATACCTCGTTCAAACCTCAACTCCTTTGGAGACCGTGCAATTAGTTTGTACGCTCCCAAATCCCGGAACTCACTACCAAACTTGCGTCTCGATATCGCCTTACTCGACCGCATTTAAAATGAAACTAAAAACGCATTTATTTATCACAGCATTTAATGGGTCCCTGTCCCTGTGATTCAACCTTTATGTACTTGTGCGTGCTGATATTGTGCATGCTGCCACTAACCATACTTGCATGCTGACTCTGTGCATGTCACCCCTAACCATGTTATTCTTGTTGTTTATTGAGCGTGCTGCCACTAACCATTCGACCGTGTTTCCTTTGCAGCAAATGTAGAGGCCTAGAAAGAGATTGAGTTCTCTGGGGGTTCTTTATCAAGTGTGTTGCTATTATTATGGATCGATATCAACATGTTGCTAAGACGGGATACTCGGCATACACCTGCTGCCGACGTTTTCAATAAAACTCAGGCTATATGGAAGGTGCTGCAGCAGAAGAGACAACGCAGAATTCTGCAGTAAGCTAAAGTCCAACTCAGTGCGAAGCAGATGCAACTCGATGGGCGTACTGTCGATCTATAATTTGAGTGGGGCAGATAGCTGTGGTGCTAGGAATTAGCAAGCATTAGTTATACAACTCCTTGGTTGTAAGTAGCATGGTGTGCAACTTATGAAGTCTCGGAAAGACCTAGAGGGTAAATAGAGGGCGATGGGATATCAGAGTTGGCGCCCCATGTGACAAAGTTTGATAAATACGAGTAGGGAGATGGTGCCGCTCAGTCGATCAAATATTTTTTAAGAACCCTAGAATCCATGATCCAGAGTGGCCCAAGGTCGTGTGAGGAGGTACATGATCTCGGATGATGCCGCAGTTAAAAACAATCATGATTTGCCGGGTCATTTTAAGGATGAGACTGGCAGCACGTATCTAAACGGAAAGATTCATAAAGCAGATGTCGAAGGAAAATGAATATCAAGAGAGTCATCGACCAACTGGATGTCCCAGGGATCCGTTTTACGTTTACTAACTTTCACAGATTATACTCTGCCTTTAGCCGATGTAATCACCGAGAAAAATATAGGCTATTATTTTTTTGCAGATAAGACGTAGCTGTACTAATGCTTTGATCCAGCATCTCAAACAGTCCAAACACAAAAATCGAATTTTAGATTAATCTTTCCCCTATTCCGCGTTAAGGGGAATGTAAAGAAAACATGTACACAATTTGTTCAACAATCAAATATGTGTGTATGGACCTTTCGAATGACAAATATGTTAGAATTGGGATCGCAAGTTCTGACGACTTCCGCTTGAAAGAAAAATGGCTATGCAAACCACGTCTAATTCCGATGTAAACCAGAAGCAATAAATCTACAAACAAACAATTTACCGATCTTTGCATCGTTTGGGACTTGTATCCCAATTTGTCAAACCTTGGTAGATCGCGATACAAGCTTGAGGCTTGTGGTGTTGCATTCTTGTGAATTTTTTACAGCTTCATTTCCACGGTCGGCTGGTTCCTTGTAAATTCCATAATTCGGCTGATAATTCACGCATCGGATGGAAATTTGGAATGCGAGTTAAGCTCTGCTTGCTTCAAACGAGGCAAGAAAGATTTATAATTTCGGCTCGACACAGTTTGGTGCATATGTCCACGATAGCGGAAAATAAAGCTCTAGGACGTTTGATGAAGTTTACATGTAAAATGCTGTCACCAAGCAGATTCGCAACTATGTGTTCATGTCACTGCCACGTTCTAACGCATGCACGCGTGCGCGTGCACGTGCATGTGCGCTTGCGTATTTAGGAAAGCTTGCACCCGCCTATAAGTGTGCGGACATGTGTGGCGGCCCTAGCGTGCTAACACAGTTGACATTTTGTAGGTGTTGAATTATCTGTCCACCGTTGGACTACACTAGTAAGCACTCGTTGCAAGTGAGAATGGTGGCTTATGCTTTGTGACTTCGCTACAGCTTTCCATTTGCAGGCTCACAAATGATGTGTACCGCCTTTGGCACCAAGCTTCTTTCAGTCAGTGCCTATATGTAGCGAAGAAGTTTCGAATTTTGAGAAACCGCTGGACCAATCAGATGATGGGTGATGCACAGCAGCAATCTGAGTAATCCTGGCATCCGTGCGTTTATTATACTGCTGAAAAGAGTCGGAAACTGCGGTGATGGGTAATTATCTACTTAAGCTGGTTGTTTGGAAGTCACGGCAAACTGGTTTTGATCTGGATGCTCGTGCTCCCACGACTAAATGTCAGCAAATGAGGGATTGAAAGCAGCACTAGAATCCATAGAAAAAAATCCAATCCACAGAAAAAACACAATTACCAGTACTTTGCCAGCATGCTGCACAAGTCGGATGATGCATTTCAAAGAGCAAAGGCAATTTGCTTGAACCACAGCCATATGGATAGGTTCGGATTTATCGGCTGAAAGCTCTTTAATCATTGACTAAGTGCGCTAGCCTCATAGACCACGAGCTTCTGGTCCGAAAAGGATGTTTACAGTTGTTACATGGGTCCCGAACATGTCGAAAATCGCCTTTGCGTGAGTCGGTAGGTCATCGAATCGCTATTTACACAGCAGGTTACGCCTCTTGATCGGAAGGGATGGGTAAATCCTGCTGACTGCTTAGCGATTTCTAAAATACAAACGGATAAATCTAACACTTCTACATAGACGACACTCAGTTGTACCTTTGCTTTAAGCCCTCCCAGTCCTCACGCTTGACAAGCTCTCTTGGCTGCATGTATTACTGACATCCGCACATGGATGACAGCCAAGTTTCTCAAATTAAGCGGCAATAAAAGCAACTTATTAGTTATGGGCAAACCAAGTGTGACTAAAAATGGGAAAGCTTAATTTTCAAAATAGGTTCTGCCAGAGTATCTGTTGTTGCATCTGCACGAAATCAAGTAGTCCTGTTCCAAAATGACCTTGCACTAGATTACTACTTCAGCTCCACACTTAAGTCGGCCTACCTTCAGCAGCATAACCTTGCTAAAATTCGGGTTTGCTTAGACAGAGAGACCACATCGTGGCCCATGCATTTGCAACATCCATCTTGACTTCCAAAACTGACTGCTTGCTGGTTTACTAGCCTGTGAGATCAGGCACTTACAGTTTGTGCAAAACTCGGCAGCTAGGCTTGTCTGTCTTGATCGTCGAAGTTGCCATATCACACCACTTCTCGCCGACTTGCACTGCCTACCAGTCAAGCAGCGCATCGACTTTAACGTTTTGTCACTCACCTTTAGGTCACTTCATTCTTTGGCTCCAGCCTAACTATCAGATCAACTCCCCCACTTGGCAAAGCATCGTCCCACCCACTTTTCGGAATCTAACTGTTTACCTTTACCCCATACAAACTTCAAATCCTTTAGAGACTGTGTTTAGTTCATGTGCTTCCAAAGCCTGGAACTCACTTCTGACTTACGTCACGACATTTTATGACTGGATTGCATTTAAAAAGAAACTAAAAGCGCATATACTTATCACAGTATTTAGTGAATCCTTTTGGTTCGACCTTTATGTGCTCATGCGTGCTGACACTATACATGCTGCCACTAACCATAATTGAACGCTGACCCTGTGCATGTCACCCATAACCATGTTATTCTTGTTGTTTATTGAGCATGCTACCACTAAGAATTCGATAGTGCTTCCTTTGCTGCAAGTGTAAGTGGCCTAGGAAGAGATTGAGTTCTCTGATGGCGCTTTTTTGAATATGTTAATATTATTATTGAAAGGTACTTAGGCTGACTAACGAGTTCTCACAAAAATCATAGCGGCAAGATATTTAATTTTAAAATGACATACTACACATGTAGGTGCATATGGGTATAGCTACGAAAAACACCGCCGAATTGTGTCACCGACTGACGGACCGTCGCTAACAACTGACATTTAGCGCCCAGCGGTAGTATTGCATCATTAACTTGCTGTCTCGGAATTGCTTTGCCGATCTTAACGAAAAGATAGGAAAAGAGATTAAAGCAAGAGTTTTGATCAGCCGAGAGACTTCGGCCAGTCTTTGCTTTCTAGGTTGACCTAAATGAAGGAGACACAGTCTACCCTAAATGATTTAAGGTTATACAATAGTCTACGAGAAAACTAAAGATCATGCAAATCGGCGTTTGGCTGCTAGCAAAGACTCATCGGCACGCCGACCGTCGCTAAAGCTATTTGTTTCGGTTTTGAACTGATGCAAAAATAATGTCCAAAGACTTGCTCGGAAGATATATTCCTACTCGGTCAAATGACACGAGTATAAGAAAAGCAAACGGCACACATCAGCGACCGTTGGGTAATATGCACACTAGCAGACCAGCTAAACTTATATATTGAAACCTCAAACCTTGCTAGTAAGTTCCAGTCTGGCTTTGGAGCTAATCACTCCACAGAGTCAGCATTGTTTAGGGTGTACAACGACCTACTTAGGAATGCAGACATGGGTAGAGTGGCTCTGCTTGTTTTGCTCGATCTTTCGGCAGCTTTTGATACTATCGATCACAAAGTTCTTCTAGAGAGCCTCTCATCTCACCTGGGCATTACTGGCACTGCTCTGCAGTGGTTCAGGTCCTATCTCAGTGGGAGACTCCAGAGTATTGACGTGAATGAACAAAGATCATTCGAGGTACCTCTGAAATATGGAGCACCTCAGGGCTTCATGCTTGGTCCGGTTCTTTTCACGGTTTATACTCTCCCTCGTGCTGATGTGATTGCCAAGCACAATCTAGGCTTTCACTTCTATGCAGATGACACTCAGCTGTACCTTTGCTTTGATCCCTCCCAGCCTTCGAGCACCTCAAATTCTCTCAACTCACTTGCTCAATGTATTCATGACGTCCGCACATGGATTGCAGCAAATTTTCTAAAACTAAACGACGATAAAACTAGCTTACTAGCTATGGGCAAAGCCAGTGTGATTCAGAAATTGGAAAGGCTGCCGCTCAAAATTGGCCCTGTCAGCATATCTCCTGTTGAATCAGCTCAAAATCTAGGTGTCATGTTCCAAAGTGACCTCTTGTTAGACGACCACATCAGCCTCACAGTCAAATCTGCCTACTTTCAGCTTCATAACATTGCTCAAATGCGGGCTTGTTTAGATTAGGACACTACGTCCAAATTGGTCCATACATTTGTGACATCACGACTTGGATTCTGCAACTCGCTGCTCGCAGGCCTACCGGCATGTGCGATCAGGCGATTGCAGCTGGTTCAAAACTCGGCAGCTAGGCTTGTCTGTCGTGAACGTCGCAGTTGCCACATCACACCACTTCTCGCCGACCTGCACTGGCCACCAGTCAAGCAACGGATTGACTTCAAAGTTTTGTCGCTCACTTTTAGGTCACTTCATTCTTTGGCTCCAGTCTATCTCTCAGATATACTCTCCTACCAGGCCAAACATCGTACCACCTGCTTTTCGAAATCCAATAGTCTACCAATACCTCGTACAAACCTCAAATCCTTTGGAAACCATGCATTTAGTTCGTATGCTCGCAAAGCCTGAAACTCCCTCCCGACTTGCATCAGAACATCCCCTGACTTGACCACATTAAAAAAGAACCTAAAAACACACTTATTTAGGACCGGATTTAGTGGGTTCCTGTGATTCGTCCTCCATGTGCTAATGCGTGATGACACTGTGCATGCTGCCACTAACCATATTTGCATACTGACCCTGTGCATGTCACCCCTAACAACGTTGTTCATGTTGTTTATCAAGCATGATATTACTCACGATTAAATCGCGTTTCCCTTTGCAGCAAATTTTAAAGCGCCTAGGAAGAGATTGAGTTCTCTGAGGGCGCTTTATAAAGTGTATTATTATTATTAGTTTTGACATAGCATTAAAAGTAATGGGCAAGGCATTGAAGCGAATAAAATCCAGAATCCAATTGCATGTTGCATAATAGTTTTAACCAGTAAATGTGAGACGGTGAACATTAGCTGCCAGTACAAAGGCAGCACATAAGCACCTATAAAAGCATTTGCTTCTATCAAATATGTAGCTTACTTGCTCAGGCTTATTTCGACGGAAGTTGAAAATGACCAGCTGTGAATTTGCCTCTGTGCTTTGGCCTTCCGAATGACCTCCACCTGCCATTTTCCCTACTAATTCGTTCCCCCTTAAGCCTTGCTGTACCGGTCAAAAGGAGCGAGAGCCATGCGAACATGCGAACAGATTCCGGTGCGTCAATCTCCCGATACGCTCAATGCCGACGCAGTGCAGCTGTGCGAGCTCTACGACGGGGGTGGGGCCGCCGCTCCACTCTCCGATCGCTAGTTGCCAAGAGCATCGAAAGGACATTCAACCCGAGAAAATCGAGGGAAAAGGGCCTACCACGAAGCACTGCGGAAAAACTCAAATTAAAAATTAAAGAAAATGTATAAAATAGAATAAACAGAAATACTTTCTAAATCAGCGTGCATTCAAGAGGATCAAGTAGCGTGGAGCTAGTTAAACATGCGCTTTTAGCAGCAGATATTAAGGAGAAAGTGAGCTGTATAGAGAGGCTATACTGAAATGGCTGGCCACAGAGAATTCAGAAAAGTAACACTAGTAAGACCATTTTACAGCATACTAAGAGAGCTAGATCTCTTTCGAGGTACTTTAAAAAGGCTTTTTAATTTTGTAGTGATACAATTCGCATTGTCTTCACGCATAAGCCCACAAAGAACCATTCACATGGAACCAGCAAATTCTGTGAGGAACAGGTGGGCGTTTAGCCTCTTTTATAATATCTTCAAGTCATTGGATGCCGATATGTCAGCCGGTAGTACATTCCAGATTTTCGCAGATTTCGAACTAAAGTCTCGATTGCCAAAGGATTTAGGACCAGTTTGAAGCGCTGCTACGCGACATGAGTAAGAACAGCGCGTCGTAAGTAGACCAGCCTGATCGAGAAGTGGTTCGACTACATGGGCTGGCGAAGAAGAAAAAAAAGACCAAAAAAGGAATAATAAAACCTAAAGTCAATTTTGGCTGGTTTATACGGAAGCCAGTGTAGATCAGTGAAAAGTGGTGTGACGTCTATGTCTCTATGAGCTCGCCCTGCGGTTATTGAGTTGTGATAAATATGTCTCCGATTATGGCTCTAGAATTTTCCTTCGCGGTCATTGATGGTGTACGACCTGATACTGCAAGTTCCTACATTAAAGAGCTCAATCAAGTAGTATAACCGAACGTTCAACCGCTTGAACCCAATTTCGGAAGTCTTTTTTGTAACCTTGGTTGACAGACCCAACTTTCCTTGTCGCCGTTGAATGAGCGAAGGCAGATAATCGAGTCTCTTCCCCACGGTAACAATATAGCTTATTCGTTCATTAAGCGCGAGGAAGTTATAAATTTACCTATTTAATTTAAAATCAATGCTCATTGAGACCTCACTCTGTTAATAACATTGTTTTAGAATTTTTATATATAACAGCATATGATAAACATTTCTCTTACTATTCATTTTAAATGTGCTGAAAAGAAAATAATTTTATTTCTAAAGCTTTTTTCAAATTCAAACTTCTTTAGTAGTCAGGTCGCAAAAGCCACCAATTGATACCTTAATTTCGCACGACAATTCTTTATGCAAAGCTTCCTCTACTAGCCATAAAAGAGCTTGAATCGATCATTAACGTGATACACGAAACTCGTCAATCTTTAAACGCACCTAAGTAAGCAATATACCTTGAGATTTTTGCAATAATCTTGCCGACTGTTCTAGTTTGTTTTGCAGCAATTAAAGCACAAGCGAATTCATCCACAAGGAACTGTCTACACAGCAGCCTTCAATCTTCGTTTCTTTCTAGTCCGTAAGCCCACCTTTAAGGCCACGCACCGGGATGTCCACATCTCGAAGCGTATCTCCCAGTTGAAGGAGACCGCTAGTCCTCTAGACCTCATACCTGCAGCTCCCATTTTTAAATGCCTCGATATACGACGGGCCGCATTAAAATTACAAAGACTAATGCCCTTGGCTTGACGTTCTGTCAGGGCATCTTAAAAAAAGGCTATGGTCAGCAGAGCGCTCAAAAAGATACCCATACCTACGTCCGTACTCACGCACAACCGTGGGTACTGGGTGGCTGGCGTCTGTGATCTTATGGATGGGTATCGTCCTGTCTTATAAAAATCGCACTTAAGGGTGCCTTTAGGAGCTCAAACGCCCGAGTCTGCCCGCGGCTCCCTGCAAAGGTCAAAGGCGGAGTTTTGCCCGGAGTTTTTGGCCGAGTGTCGGTCGGATCGGCCAGATTCGAGCGTCAGATCGGGATCGGGACGACGGCATTTACATGCTCAAATCCATATTGCCAATTGCCTCCTAATCTTGATAAACTGCGATGCCGCGACGATCGAGCGCGAGCTGAAGAAGAAGAAGCCACCGGCTGATGGCGAGCCGCTTCCGTGCGCGATCCGAGACAGCGCCTCTGGCAAGAGCAACAAAATCTGGGTATGGTTATGGATATGGGTGTCACGTGGTCCGGTGACCGAACTTCTGAGCGATGGACTGGCGTGGTTAAGCAGGGCCGGCGTACTTTAGCAACAGCTGCGCCTGGATACCCGCCCCAAAAAGGCATTTGAGTGCTCTGGTGGTCAGCCGATGAATAAGAAGCAAAAACAGGAGTAGAACAAATTTATAAATTTTAAGGCGTTACAATTGATTCATTTAAAAATGCAATACATGCCACACAGGTCAATTAGCTGCTTTTTCTACGCTTCTTCACGTATGGTCCGCATTAAAACATTGTTGGTTTGTGTTGAGTCCGCTGTACAATGACACCTACCGATTCCGGTGGGTTACCAAAGGAGAACAGTGGACCCATTAATATACTTTAATATTCTTCCAGGCTAGGGTCGGTCATCGAGGCCTCTTGCTCTCACTTCTTGGCTTCCTGCGTATCGTATACAGACGTGTAGTCAAGCCGATCTTCTGGCGTACGTGACTGCGCATACATCTTTATAGGTATAACACTGTGAAAATGGGCGAACTTAATTTCTAGCCTTTTTAGCGAAAGTTCAGTATACTACTACAGAGTCATCGCATCTCATACTTATGATTCAAGAAGGGAAAAACGTGTCGTCTTATGGGGTTGAGTATTATAATGGACAGAGCCTTGGTCTGAATTTCTACAGCCTTTGAGTTAGACAAGAAGCAGACGAGCTAAAAATGGTGCTCAGTGATATTTCAACGCAGCCCGACCGACCATTTGTAGCTGAGTTCCAGGGGTCAGAGGCTAATTCCCGCCCAACCCCACCGTACTCAGGCCACGCCGCCGTTCACCATGCCGCTGAGCTAGGGTAAGACGAGCGGCCGTCAGGTTAGACCTCTTTAAAATGTTGCATGCGCCAACAAGAACAGGGGAACTAAACAAGTCTACAGGGAGGGGTCCTATACAAAGTACACTGTAGGGGCGAAAGACGACTCAGTAAGCGCGAAAACAAAGGTGTCAGTTGGTCAGTCGGCTTCCGCAGGCCGACCGCTGTACCGACTCCATTTCAGAGCGTACGCCGTAAAAGATCCGGCTAGCTGAGTAATTGCTTGGCTAGTAAGCTCTTGACGTCTACCTTAGGCGAGAGCTTCCGCCGAAAGACGCCAACTCACGGGGGGGCCACGAACATGCTACACGGGGAACGCGGAATATACAAGCCGTAAAAACGAGCGTGCTATCCAGCTCCGCTCGGGCTTTGAGTACTCGTTGCCTTGCGTGCGTGGCCGCATCGCCGGAGCACGCCCGCACCCATTCAGGTACATAACCCAGCGAGATCGGGAGCCTTCAACACCACGACTCACTCGGCCAACTTCCCTTACCTAAGAGCGCCGGTGACCTCTCGTCACCGCACATCCGGTCATGCCCGTGGGTCTGGCCCCGGCCTTGCCGGTGACCCTTACCACATTACAGCCGTCCCGTCCCAGCCAACTGAACCTAGCCTGGATACACATTTACAGCACGCCGCTTGTTGCCAGAATGGCGGTAGATGTGGAAAACAGAACCGGCTGTATGCATGACGCAATGGCTTGCACCCGGTCTATGTCTTGCAGATTTATTGAAATTTAGACGCTTCTCTCCTCTTGCTGTTTTATCGTTATATCAAGGTTGTTTATAATTCTCACAGATTAGTCCAGCTGGTTCTTAGTGCGGTAAAAATGCCGTGTACGCGAGGCGATGCCACATCGAGGTTGGACTCGGAGCACACAGCGCAGCAAGTGTTGTGTGCTTCGTATTCCATAGACTGTGCGAGCTAACGAGGGGCCTGAGAATGAAGCGCCATACGGGTCATCTCTCTCTCTCTCTCTCTCTCTCTCTCTCTCTCTCTCTCTCTGTCTCTCTCTCTCTCTCTCTCTCTCTCTCTCTCTCTCTCTCTCTCTCTCTCTCTCTCTCTCTCTCTCTCTCTCTCTCTCTCTCTCTCTCTCTCTCTCTCTCTGTCTCTCTGTCTGTCTCTCTCTCTCTCTCTCTCTCTCTCTGTCTGTCTCTCTCTCTCTCTCTCTCTCTCTCTCTCTCTCTCTCTCTCTCTCTCTCTCTCTCTCTCTCTCTCTCTCTCTCTCTCTCTCTCTCTCTCTCTCTCTCTCTCTCTCTGTCTGTCTGTCTGTCTCTCTCTCTCTCTCTCTCTCTCTGTCTCTGTCTGTCTGTCTGTCTGTCTCTCTTTCTCTCTCTCTCTTTGTCTCTGTCTCTGTCTCTGTCTCTCTCTCTCTCTCTCTCTCTCTCTCTCTCTCTCTCTCTCTCTGTCTCTCTGTCTCTCTGTCTCTCTGTCTCTCTCTCTCTCTCTCTCCCTCTCTCTCTCTGTCTCTCTGTCTCTCTCTCAGAGAGAGATTCTGCAGGTCGAAGCGTTCGGACGCAATTGAAAGCTATTTAAGCATTGAAAGCCTTTCCTCAAGTCAGGTGGAGAGCCGATGGCGAGTGTCCTGTGGCCAAGTGCTCAGCTGTGCGGAAAAGATGGGCGCCTCCATCGCCGAATCCACGTGGCACTCTGTAAAGCAAGCGAGACTCCACCGACGACTATTTGCTATAGCCGCTACTCTCATGGCATTGATAAGAGAGTTCACAACTGCTCACGCGTGGTTGCACGCGCCTCTTCTTACCGGAAAAAGCAGCTGTCGGACGGGGCTCGAATTGATTTGTGCTACAGAAGCACAGGCTGCATCAGTCGTGGCACCAGCGATCTTAGTGGTAATAGCTGAGAACGGAAATTAATATCATTTACGAAATAAATGCAGTAAATTTGAAAGCTCAAGAGGCACAGAAAAATGGAAGTGGTCATGACTTGCTAAGACATGG
This sequence comes from Cristatella mucedo, assembly GCA_009760855.2. Lineage (NCBI taxonomy): Eukaryota > Metazoa > Bryozoa > Phylactolaemata > Cristatellidae > Cristatella > Cristatella mucedo. The sequence continues at coordinate 909,850 of WPIO01000045.1, read as the reverse complement.
AAGGGAGCGGCAGAATATTAGATAGATCTGTTGAGAGATACAGAGATAGAGATAGAGAGAGAGACAGACAGAGAGAGGGAGAAAGAGAGAGAAAGAGAGAGAGAGACAGAGAGACAGAGAGAGGGAGAAAGAGAGAGAAAGAGAGAGAGACAGAGAGAGAGAGGGAGTCAGTGAGACACACACACACACACACACACACACACACACAGAACGAGAGAGAGAGAGAGAGACGAAGAAAGACAATCAGACAAATACGCAGACAGGCATGCATATAGCCAGAAAGGCAGGCCGGAAGGCAGGCAAGCTGAATGACCCACACTGACACAGACAGACGGTCAGACTGAGCCGATAGACATTAAGAGAGAGAGAGAGAGAGAGAGACAGAAAATGAAACAGTGCGAAGGAGATACAGAGAAACAGACCGAGAGTCCGACCGAGGAGCAAACAGACAGACAGACCCAGTAGCAAATAGACCGAATGAGAGAAAATGAGATGAGAATGAGGAAAACCGGACCAAAATATTGAAGTAGATAGAGAAATCGAGTGAAGGCTACTGCAGTGCAGAGTGTGCCTGTTCACTAGCCGGTAAGGGCAGATGCAAAGGAAACGGTGTAGAGCTTATGCAGGAGTAGTAGATCTTAATTTACTTCTTTTTTTTGTTAAATCCAACCATGGTTAAGACACTCACCTCACGACTGAGGTGAGAGTTTTGAGTCAAATAGCGAGCAATCCCATATAGCTTAGTGCAGTAATGATAGCCTTTAAGGCCGGCGCCTCTGTGCAGCCGTGAATTTAAAATAAGCTAAAAAAAAAGTTTAGGCAAATAACCACCCTTTGACTATACGCGGGTATCTTTAAAATCACTGAGCAGGAACGAACGGACTTTAGTGACTTTTGAATTAAAGTTCTCCGTAACAAGCACAGCGAACGAGCGGTTGCTAGTCCTTACAGAAGCTTGAAGACACAGGGGAAGTTAGCACCTCGAAGCTCGAAGCACATCGAGACACCTCGAAGCACGAGTCTCCGAGATTCTGCACGTATATGAGCAGGTATATTCTGTATAGGAGCAGGCAAGCTTATGGAAGCAGATCAATAGAAACGTCCATACTTCAACAAAAGATGTCTATGACTTTTTCTTAAAGACGGAATATTTGAAGCCACAGCGGCCGTTACATTTGCCCCCACACCAGCCGTGTCGTACAAATACTTGATCGTCACTCAGGCGCTGTGCTCAAGGTCCAAATCATAAATAATGACACCAACTTGTCAAAGCTATAATAATTCAGGAAATGCCAATAAGTGCTTGCATTGCTATAAGCCAAACAATTTAGTATGCCAACGTTGTAATGCCCTTTGTCGCTGCAGTGCAACCAGAATTATTTATAGTCCGCAGGCTGTTTTTCTCTGCCATCTTTAACGACCCTTTCTGTGTGTGATAGTTACAATCCAAGTATTGATTCCCTGTAGGTTTGCACTAAACTGCTTGCTATCATGATTTTATTCTTTTGGACACCTTGCATGCTATTACCAACCGTATGATCAGGCTTCCTTTACAGCACATATGGAGTGCCTAGAAAGAGATTAAGTTTGCTGAGGGCGCTATACAAATGTATTATTATTACTAACATTATTATTGCTAAATTGCATAACGCACCACTCGGGAGAGCTACAGAATATTTGCTCCTTTACTCACATATCTTTTTCACTCGAGCGAGAATCGTGCATCTCTTCACTACGAGTCTAAATAGCAAGCCCTTGCGAGCCATATTTCTCATTAAACACTGGCTCCATTACGCTACCCCTTTGCAGCAAATGTAAAGCGCCTAGAAAGAAATTAAGTTCTCTGAGGGCACTTTATCAAGTGCATCATTATTATTATTATTATTACGCTCGCTATCACCGCTTCGGCCAGCAATCGACAGATTGTATAGCGCAAAAGCTGCGTACACGTGCTATACGTCAAGTCGCGTGGCTGGCGATCATAGTTTAAGTTTTCGGCCTAGTTATCCTGTTGACGGCCACTTTGCAGTTAACAGAGTGGCTCTAACAATACGAAGCTTTAGTTTAAGCACGACACTTTGTAAATGCAGCTAGCAAGAATTTAATTCAATTCAGGAATCACGAACTCAAGAATTCCTGATTTGCATGCTGACCCCGTGCATGTCACCCCTAACCATGTTATTCATTTTGTTTGTTTTTCAAGCATGATTTTTCTTTCCATTCAATTGCATTTCACTTTGCAGCAAATCTAAAGCGCCTAGAAAGAGATTAAGTTCTCTGAGGGCGCTTTATCAAGTGCGTTATTATTATTATTATTATTCTTGCAATAATTTTATAGCCTTCAAGAGACGACTTGGGGTTGGCTTAGCTTATCAATATGAAATTGCAGTCAGACTAGTGCATCAGTTTGTAGTTATGCCTATACCCTAGTCAGTTCTCCGAACGTCAAGAAATTTGCAGCTCAACTGCCAGTTGCGTCGACGTTCTGCTATTTATAAATGCTGCGTGGAAGACAGATAGCGTGATTACGGTAAACTTTCGGTCGTAACACAGGGGCATTCACAATTGACGACCGAGGTCGTAGGTTGGAGTCATGCAGCAGACATTCCTGTTGTGCATTTTTCGAGCAACTGTGATGACTGCCAGGGGTACTCGCCCGCCATATCAGCGAGGCTATTTAATCGACCGACCGACACTTTATATACCTCGACTCATCATAGATAGTCTGCTTTCATTTAGACTGAAGCGGCAGGCAGGAGTTGAAGTAAGGTGGTTAGTAAATATCCCCGAAATAGTTGATTTTCGAATAATTGTACCTTGGTAGGGTTCAATAGTCCGGAACGGTTGCTATGGGATGCGGCCAGCTGGGGTTCACTCGGCCAGGCAAAGCCTACTCTTTGACTTGGGGCAGGATGGAAGATGATGCCCGTGGAGTTTGGTAGTCGGTGAGGAAAACTTGTGGAGTTCGTTCTTGATTGGATCCCGGAATTGGGCGTGGCTCCCTCCGTTCAGTATTCGAACTTCAAAGAATAGAGGGCTGGAGTTCTTGGACGCCGCTACGGCAGCTAAAGAAGGACACGAGAAACCGTCTACCGCGAGTTCATGCAAGATATCCTTGCATCCCTTGCGTCTGATATCCGTCCGCTGTTCTTCAGGCCCCACTACACAGTCTGGAGCCCTCGGCCCTCAGCTGAGACGCGCTTTCCGTGCGTTCGAGTTTCCGTTTCCGCAGGCACTTTGACGTACGCACTTTGACGCTACCTTTTCGTACCTTCGATCGTGGCTGCAACCCTTGTTGCACCTAACCAGACACCATTTGACGTCGAGAAGAATCTAGAATTGCCAACTAAATTAAACAGATCGTAGTGCTGGCAATTATTTTGAGTATGCGTCCATCTTGAACACGAGAGCTAACCTTTCTGTGCAGGATAACCGATTGAGCCTTGATCAACAATCGAGCTGTTCGTGAGTACAATCTTCACACTTCTACGAAAGCGTCGCATCTCCTAGAGATAATAATGCAGGACCTAATCCTATGACTGTGCGTACCGACTAGCTCTGAGTTTACGTAAAGACACAGTAGTCGCTCGCTACCTCACACGAGCTATGTATGCATGTATGCATGTATGTATGTATGTATGTATGTATGTATGTATGTATGTATGTATGTATGTATGTAAGTATGCATGTATGTATCTCCGTCTGTAACTCCACGAAGCCACAAAGACTATGCGGGTGTTACGTAGGAGAGTCTTGTATAGTGCAGTCACAGCCTAAGCGGCTTTCAGTATGCATTCGGTAGCCAACAGACTTCACCTCACGAAACAAGGAGACACTGACAAGCATAGCAGAGTCAGTAGAGCAGTCGAGGTAGTGAGTAGTATGGAAGTAGCAGCTCAGGACCGCTGGAAAGGATGTGCTGTACTCGGCAGCAGGAGAGTAGCTGTCGTTGCGTAAGAATCGTGGAAGTTCCACAGTCTAGGACCTGCAGAGCTAAAGCTTCAGTCGCTAGTGGTATGCTTGGCGCTCTGTGGGCAAAGAAAGCGGGCATAATAATAATCTTAATCTTAATAAATCTTAATGCAGCTGAATCAACTCGCCTATTGGGTACTTGCGGCTGAAGTACCGTCGGCAAGTGCGTCCCGTAATTTTCAAACGTTTGGGATGCATTGTTGAGCTCCTGGAGTGGCTCAATGTTAACGTCTATTCACGATTTAGACTACCGTGCTCTCTTATAGCGTTGTGGCTTGGTTTCCGCTAAGAACCGTCAGCGCCAATAAAAAAAAACAGCAGCTGTCCCTATCAAGGACAAGCGTAACGAATGAGTCGCGAGACGAATCGCGTGACCGATGGCTGAGAAGCAATTAATTGGATCGACCACCTCGGGCTCACTGAACGCTCGCAGACTCAAGAGCGGAGGCGGGTTAACGAGGTAATACGGGACGTCGCAGGGTGCCTCGGAGGGCAAACTGCGTATCGCCTATAAATCAATCATTTGTCGAGTATCCACGTACGTAAGTAGGGAGGACGGAAGCTACCGTAGGCTAGCCCTATAGGAATGCGCCCAACCGATAAATGGCTCGGCTTTGCGCCTCTCTAAGCTGGCTCTTACGCCCGCTGCCATCGCAGGCTCTTTCGATGATAAATCTATACCCGCGTTCGTTCGGGCCACATTTAAACTGGTGCTCCGGCTCTGCATTTCTTGCTGGGCTCGCTGAAAGCGCGAACTTCCGCTCTAATAGCGGAGCCACTTATTAATTACAAAGTTTAAGCAATTAGCTACTGGGCATTCAGCTACTGGAATGCTTTTGACAGCAGCAGTATCGCTAATCGCAGTGGTAAGTGTTTTCGGTCGAAGCGCTCCGACTTTTGCACAAAGGAAGCACCCGCTGCACCGCGGCTGCTCTCGTACGCTGCTCTCCCAGAGGTCGCTCTCCGATGCCACCCTTTGAGGCGGCTCTCTGAGCGGACTCTCAGAGGCTGCTCTCCAGCGAAGCCTCACTGTCTTACCATCTCTCTCTCTCTCTCATCCTCTCTCTCTCTTTCTCTTAGCTTTACTGAAGCTTGATAAATCTCGCGCCCGTAGGTCCTTAGTGTCAGCGGCTGCGGTACACCGTCGTGCACGTGTAGTAGCCAGTGTCAGCGGTGGAGACCGGGCGCCTGCTGTCGCGCAGCGGACGGCTCGCTGGTGGAGGCGTACGACTTTGCTTTCATACGGACGACGTCGCTGCAATTTCCCGGTAGGTATGGTCAGTGTGCGCAACGCCGTCGATCGCCCGGCCGGCCACCGCGGAAGCTTGGCAAGCAGTGTGTTTCTGTCGGTCACTGTCCACCCATTGGTCGGCAAAGTACCATTTTAGGGAGACGACGAATATAAATGGGTCCGAATTCGGGTGAACCCTGAAATGACATCCGAACCGACGCGGTGCTTGAGGTCATCGGGTCTCAATCGCGCTATATTGAGGACGGCCTCAAATTATAGTCATGTGCTCGCGATAGCGGTCCTGAACTAAAGTCTTGTCCGAAAACACAGTGTCCATAGCTTTTGCTAGTCATTGCAGACCAGTGGTTCTCAACCTTCCTAATGGCGCGACCCTTTATAACAGTTCCTCATGCTGTGGCGACCCCAACCGTAAAAATATTTTTGTCGCTACTCCGTAAATGCAATTTTGCTACAGTGAATCGTAATGTGAATATCTGATATGCAGATCATATATTTTCATTAGCGGGTGCAGAACTACAGTCTTGTCTAGCAGGTCGTAGGGCTCTAAACTGCGCAGCTGAAGCGGGAAAGCGTGAGCTAGACGACAGGAAGTACTAAACGAACCGCTCATCGAAAAAAAAACATCAACCAAAGATTACGATGCATTCATTCGACTCTTAAATGACGATATTTCAGCTACTGCTAATTGAGGCGACTATATTCTAGCTCGGACTAGTACCGACCGACGTATTTCCGTACGCTAGCGGATTAACTGTTATAGAGCGTCGACAGCTGAGTAGAGGAAGAGATAGGCTGGGCTGCTAGCTTCTCGAGGTACGAGTGCACGCTGACTCTTTTTTCGACGACCTTGTAGCGATCCAAGGCAAGTGCTCCTCTGTGCAGCAGCGCCTTAATGGAGTATGCCTCACGTGCGGCTGCCGAGCAGGTGAGCAGGTAAAGGTCGAGCGCCCGCAACTCGCACAGCTGCCAGTGTTTCGACAATTTTGAAAAGACTTTCGCTTTCGTTGCCGCCGGACGCTTTCCGGAGAGAAGCACGCTCTCACGAGACCAGCCAGCCCCATCCGGTCGTGCGACGGGCGGGACATCGGGCGGCAGAGGGACTCGGTTCCACTTGACAGCGTCGGCTGTCGCCAATGTCGGCGCTCCCTGACGTGCATTTCCACGTGATTCCTTCTATGACTTGCCATGAGTGGGCTCGTAAGCACTCTCTCGTATATCGTTGCAGGACTTCAGTGCAATGGCACCTTCACGTGCGTCCCCCTAGAGCTAAGGGACGTAATTGCACGGAACCACGAACGCCACGTGTAATGAGATGCGACGCCCGGCCCGAGCGGTGGATACTTTCTAGCCTCCGAAGACGGTCCGGGAGCGGTGTTGCTGCGGGCGCTGCTTATAAAAAGCGAGCGAACGTGTCAGTCGGCAGCCTGGCGGTAGAGGGCAACGGCAGTACCGGCGGCCCTCTTCCAGCGAGAGCTCTTTGTTCAACCGTCTCGATGGCCTCGCGCCGCTACGCCAGACGATGCCCGCATCTGACTCACGGGCGGGCAACGAGCAGCGACCTCCCGGCATAGAAGTGGACTCGCTGTTGACCCCATGGCTCAGAGGGCAGCAACGATCGTGCAGTTGAGCAGATTTGACCCGCGGCGGCAGCCAAAGAATCGTGCACCGTTCAAAGCCGATTCAAACCCGATCGTACCTGGCCTGTCCGATCATTGCACCTCGCGTGGCCATTTTGCCTCAGCTGAAGCTGCGCATTTGCTGTAGCACCCGCTTGAGAGCGGTGAGAATCGGCGGTATCGACAAATCGTGGTAGCTGCGAGAGCAGGAGGTCAACAGCCCTAGAGGCATGGCGGAAGGTCACGACCTCAGCTCACTGGACGTGCGCTCAGATCTCGATGTCGTAAGACTGATCGAGGCCTGCGCTAGATGCTATACCGTTGCAAGTATGCTGCTGAGGTATGCTGCTCGAGCATATCCTGCTTACAGTGGTTCGCTGCTAGGCGATACAGACCCGCGTGAGCTAGCGGGTTGTCGGTGGTCCGGCGATCGAGTTCAAGTACAGTGCAGATTGGGGAAGGGGTAAATAGTTACAGCAGACGCATGGATATGATTGTAAAAGGATGGAGGCAGGTTCACAAGAAGGAAGTAGTGAGGCACGATTGTCCTCTGACCGGCCATGGAATACTATGAAGCACCAGCTCAAATTTGCAAATCCCTGCTGGTTTATTCTACAACGCTGGACATAATTTAACTAAAAGGCTATTAAATCCAGAGACTCCCAACTATGAAAATTCCCGAATAGAACACTTGGTGGATCGTCGTTCTGCTGGAAAAATTCTTCGACTGAGCCACGTTTAAAAAAATACATGCATGGTTTCTGATTTTAATATATACGTATGTCTCCTGACGTTTCTTTAAAATAAAATGGCAAGCTCTGTGAGTACATTCTGGCAGTAAATTGAACTGCATGACCATAAAGAACTGTCATTTTTGCATTGCCGGATGCAACTGAATTTGCCAGGATTAGTCAAGCGGATATTTGTAATCTACATCACCCCTAACGGCTCCTCAGTTTTGCATAACCGGAGGTCAATGACAGCGGGATGTAAAGTAGCCCCTGACACTCGCTCCTATCTGATGCAAAGCCGCTTTCAGTGCCATCAAAGGAGCACGTCAAATGTCTTCTAATACGTCCCTCCAAAAGAAAACTGCCCTTGATAATGATCATAATAATAACAATAACAATAGGATAGTTGCATAGCACCTTCAGCAAACTTTAATCTCTTTCTACGAAATCCAGATGTGCTGCATAGGAAGCATGTCAACGTGGCTAGTGATAAAATGCCCACGTGCACAGCGCCAGCACGTGTGAACGAACAAAGGGCTATTCACGAGGACTCGGAAAATTTCAATAAACACGCGCGTTTTTAGTTTATTTGTAAAATTCAAATCAGGAAATGTCGTGACATTATCATTTAGGAGTGTCTTTAAAGACCTTGGGAGCATATGAATTAAGGCATGGTCGGCAAAGATTTGTGTTTGGTTCGAGGCGCAGCTAAACGATTTGCGTCTGGAGAGCGGGTTGTACAAGGCATTGATTGGGAAGTAGTTCGGATAGGCAGCCTGGCGCTAGAGAATGAAGTGCTGTGATAGGCTTGCGAGAGCCCAGGAGGTAAGGTGCTCGCTCTTCACGACCGAGGTCGTGAGGTCGAATTCTGCAGTGGGCTAGCCTTTATTGCCAACCGAAAGTGGTAGGAATAGCCGTTAATAGTAATAATAGTAATACACTTGATAAAACGTCCTCAGGGAACTCAATCTCTTTGTAGGCGCTTTACATTTGCTGCAAACGGAAGTGATTGAATAGTAAGGCTTTTCCGCCGCCAAACTAATAAAGCTGTTAAATCAGCTAATATGGCAAATGCAGCGATCGCGATAGACATGACTATATGACTATAGATAGACATGACTGGGTGCAGAGTTTTACACCAACTTTAAGCGTCTGATTTCACTGGATAGCAATCGCTGAGTTTCAGGGGTCGAGACAGGATGTCACAAATACATTGACCAATTTGGATATAAAATCCCTGTGTAGGCCCGCCCAAGTTTTACAATATTATGTAACTGAGAGATGGCAGACTTGACTATGGAGCTGATGTTGTCGTTAAGTGAAAGATCCCTTTGGAACAGGACAGATAGATTTCGTGAAGATGCAACAGGAGATAATAATAATAATAATAATATTCCACTTGATAAAACCCTCAGAGAACTCAATCTCTTTCTAGGCGCGATGTGCCGGTTGGGCCAATTTGGAGCTTTGAACATTTCAGTTTACGAGTCGCACTCAGTTTTCTCGTAACTATTAAGTGGGTTTTATCCTCACTCAATTTGAAAAAAGTTTGCTGCCGTCAATGCACGATAATAACCACTGATACTGTAATGCATGGTAATATAGTTACTGTCTATTGTGACAGCCCTCCACACGACCGTTCATCTGGCTGGGTAGGGAGACCGAGCAACAGATGTGCTGGCTCCAACACCAAGCACTCTGTTCTGAAGACCACTCTGGCCAGGCCCAGTCTATGCACTCTAGACGGCTGCCAGAGTCGAGGGATCTAGCCCTCTCTTCTTTTTCTGTACTCCTTCGGCTCAGCCCTCATATTCCATGCATGGAGTGTTTTTGCACTGTTCGTTCCGCATCTGCCCGACAGCTGGCGGCAGTTTGTGGTAGGTGGATGTCTCCACAAATACCGTCAATGCAAGGATTTGAGCCGGACTGCCGAATCATCCTCGGAGAGCCATTGTCCGGCCCCCCCGCACCATTCAAGAGCCTGCGGCTGCTTAGGCAGTCTGAGCCCTCGTAGGGCCTCCGCCCAGTGCTCGAAGGCTCCTGCGTCATGTTACTCGCATCCATAGGAAGTATAGTTCTGCACACGTGACTACACGCGGATATACGTCTGGTCGCAGCGCGTGCCGAAATTCGAATAGAAAAACCTATTTGCAAATCGCTAACTTTCAAGACCCTTGACACTGAGACTCTGCAAAAATATTTTTTTTGTCCTCCTGCTTTCTCCTCCATCCTGCTTCTTCCCTCACTCGTGGACTGCTGCAACGCGAGCTTAGCCGATGCGTACTGTGTGAGCTTAAGCCCCAAAGTAAGCAAAAAGTACGCCTTAGCCAAGAAAGTCTATGATTTACTGCAGATATTGAACCAGCTCGGATTAGCAAGGGCCAGCTACAGTAAAGCGTACAGAAGAGCAGCAGTGACTCTCCTTTGAAGTGCGTACGAGGACCATTGAATTTATTACTCACCCGTCGTGGCTAAGGCTGCCAAGACAAGCTTATATAACGAAAGAGCGTAAATAACAGATAAGCAGAGCTAAAATAATTAAGTTTAATGTCAATAGTCTTCTGAACTTATCCTGCGTCAGCAATATGCCTGGCGATCATTGGTGCTGTTAAGCTGACCCCTTTTCTAGCTTCTGCGTCCGAAAGTTAGATAAGATCGTAGAGTAATTCCAGAGTAAAATAGTCACTAGATGCTTACATCACCGTTCCCTGCTTTGTCTAAACACGCACCTTCAAGCCTGCAGCCTCTGAAATCATCTCGAAGTTCATCTCTCAGTCTTAAAGACTACCAGCACTCTAGACCCCCATACCTGCTAGTGTTCGTCGGTGATTTGTTGCAGCTCTTTCTAAAAAGAGGCATTGTAAATACGTCCTAAGCCTCTGGTTCCGCACCGAAGTCTTTCAAAAGAAGAGGGTAAGGCTAATAATTCAAAAGTCTACGCTAGATCAAGAGAAATCAGCAGCGTCCACCTAGTCTTGTGCTGTGTCTGTATCAAAGACGAGAGAAAGAGTAGTGTCAGACCAGTTACATTCTTATACCTAACGTTTTATCCTAGCTAGTAAGTTCCTGTCGGGTTTATGAGAAGATAACGATTCCTTTGCAAAAAATGTAAAGTGCCCAAAAAGAGATTGAGTTTTCCGAGGGCGCTTTAGCAAGTGTATCGTTGTTATTATAACTTTACACAAAATGTCAGCTCAAATTCTTTGGAGGCCGAGCCTTTAGCTCGCATGTTTCCAAAGTCTGGATCTCAATCCCGAATGACGCCACGACATCCCGTATCTTGACGAGGCATTCAAAAAGAAGCTAAAGCGCACTTTTGGTCGCAGCAATTACCGGATTCCTGTTAAACATCCTCTGTGTGCTTTTGCGTGCTGACAAAAAATGTTACATCTAATCATACTGTCGTACTTACTTTAGACATATGTAAAGTGTATGAACGAGAGTCAATTCTCTGAGGGAGCAATAGGAGTGTATTATTATTTGTTTTATTATTGAAAGTATGAACGCATAAAACACTCACAACTCTGCAAAGAAAGAGTAAGCTAAATCACTTACTGAGAGCTAAGAATCAATAAAGAGCAGAAGCAACCTCAATAATTGGCCTCAAAGGGCATGAGGAAGTGAGCAATAGTATTAATAGTATTATTGCAGTGAATTTACAACGACGGCATGTCTATGTCAGTCTGCAGAGCGGGAGCTCTCGTTCCATGTGATAGCGTCAACCGTGTCACGCCCGCCATGATGAATCATTTCGGCGCGAAATAGTCTTACCAACATAGTTAACTAAGCGGGTCGCTCTAAATTAGGATTAGGAATTCCAAGTTGAATGCATTTCAATCATCATCGTATTACCACTGTTGAAAAGGGTAATCTGAGCCACAATGCTTGTGATTTCGAGCTCAAAGTCTTCGGAATTATGAAAAGTCTTGTATTAGCAGCGCTATATCGTCAGCGCACTGCATTGGTGAATAAATAGCATTCAGTAATTGCGAACTGCGTGTACTTGCTCCTACGCCCATGAGATGCTAAAAGTTCTGTAAGATAGGGTAAAGTGAAGTGCTATTTTCATCAGTATTAGGCGAATGGCTATCTTGCAGGGATTTTCAGCACCGTAACTTGGGTGTGCATATTAATGCCAGAGGTAGTAAAGCACGCGATTACAGCAGTAAGACTTTAAAAAATATATGTATATTGTGATATTTATATAATAAAACTTTACTCGAAAATCTAGTAGAGCAGCATGCGAACTTGGGCACATATACGATTCTGAATGATTGAATAAATGTATGCTATTACTTGGGCTTTCACGTTTGCTGGTTACTCACACACGCTCAACTTTCAATAGCGGCACCGCTGGTCGGCTGTGCACACAAATTGCTACAACAGTGCTTTTTTAAAGAATGGATCAGCCGAGTACTCATGGTCATGCCTTTTCTGCACGACCGTGAAGTAAGGAGTAAATGCTGAAGCTAATTATTCAGTTAAAACATAGTTTAGCACAGTCACAGTTTAGCACAGCCCACACACGTCAGCTGGTTATGCCTTGTAAGAGTGCAGAGCTTATTTGACTCTCTAACGTACCGCAGGTGCCGGAGATTAATGGTATCTGAGAATACGGACGTGAATCCATGTTTTAGCCTTCCGGCGTGCTCAAAAGATTGCACGACAGGTCGTAATTTGCAATTGTCTCTGTTCCTTGAAAGCGGACGGACATCTAGTGGACTTGCTCTTGTTTGCTCTTGAAAAGCTCTTGTTCTCGAAGTCCGTGGATTAACTAGGGCGGTTGGCCTAAAGCTAATTCACAACGTCCGAGGAAAGTAGGTGACGCTTGCAAGAGGGTCCCAGAAAGCAGTCATTCACGACACTGTTCGCCATGAAATTCTCTCACCGCGCTGAGAGCCCCACTATTGGTGCAGCAAGTGACCTTCGAATGCAGATGGACAGGTATTATGTAGGACAGTGCAGCGATCAGAAGGGCCAGAAAGGAGAGAGCTGTGAGGGCGGCTGTACCTGCGACCAAGGTCGGATAGGAGCCGATAGGAGCTCGATACCCGTGCAGTTTGCTATTTCTAATACCGATTGATAGCTCGAGCTCACTAGCTTGACTAGTGGGGGCACTTATCTCGGACCAGGTTCCTTTGCAGCAAATGTAGAGCGCCTAAAAAGAGGTTGAGTTCTCTGAGGGCGCTTTACCAAGTGTATTATTATTATTATTATTCTGATCCTACGGCTCGGAGCAGCTCAGAAGTGCCAAGTTCGGCAGCAGAAAGTGAGTGCTCATTTTTAAAGGCCTGTGTGAATGGTTTCTGCAGGCTGTCTCAAGTAATCGTTGATGAATGCGTACCACTGTGAAGGAACACGACTCTTGCAGCCTGCGATCACTGGGCGGATACCTTTCGAGGGCTCTCTCAGATTGCCTACGCAGCCGCAAGCTCACGACCGGTAGAAGGGCAGACGATGACTCGGCAGTCCTGCCCAAATCCATGTATTTGCGGCATCTGTGGGGACATCAATCTACCACAAACTGCCACCAGCTGTCGGGGGGGGGGATTCGGAACGAACAATGGCCGGACAGTGCGAAAAACAACGCAAGCATGGAAAATAAGGGCTGCCGAAGGAGTACAATGGGAGGGGAGGGCTAGATCCCTCGACGCCGGCATCCGTCTAAGTGTGACTGTGTAGACTGGGCTTGGCCGACGTAGCTTGAAATAAAGGTTTTGGTGTAATAGCCAGCAGACTTGTTGCTCGGTCGCTCTACCCAGCCTGACGAACGGTCGTGCGGAGGGCTGTCATAGCAACCACGTATACAAGTAAAAAGTTAAATGTGTCACACGAAGTACGTCTGTCAAAATAGGAAAAGCTGCTGCGCGCTTCCCACGAGATTCAGCAATTGTGAGCGACGAGACAGATTAGCTCCCCTATCGGATGTGTGGTGCGTTTCCCACGAAACGGAGCTGTAGTGCTAAGCTAGATGTTGTTCCGCATGTCAGTGCTGCCGTTAGAGTTACGCGGCAGTACGAATATAGCTTTGAAGTCACGCCGAGTCCTTGTTGCTGGAGACTCGCTTCGCTCGGTTCGCTGACGAATTACTGTGGGCCGCCTTTTCGAGCGCGAGCTCGCAAAGGAGGTATTGCCGTCAGTGAGCTGACCGCTACTCGCTAGTTTCCTTAGCAGCAGCACTCATTCGGTCCCAGCTCGCTGAAAAGCTGACTCGCCATCGCCGAGAGCCCTGCAAATTAGAGCAGCTGAGCCGAGGCCAGCGGCCGAGCCCACATCGCTCAGCGGCTGCTGCGCCCCTCCCTCAGCGCTGCTTGCGCTCGAACTCACCCAGTGCTGGCTCAAGGCTCGGCGCCTGGAGATTGGGAGCGCTTTTTGCCCAACTCTTCCGGTCGCTCAACGGTCGTGCCGTGCAGCCACCCAGGGTCGCCGCGGGCTGTGAGAATCTGCCTGTGAGGCAGCCCAGACTCGACCGACGGTCTTGAGACCGCTCGCTGATGCAGTGAACGTGGCACTTCGGAGTACTTTTTTCGAGCTCGCTCCCGTACCTTCTGTTCGTGTACAGAGTCGTGGAGATTCCTTTTCATTTACGAAATAACTTCAACGGATGCGCCTCGTCAAGAACCGGCTTGAGCGCCGCTTCAAGAAGTCTGGGTCAAACGACGGTCTAGTCAATTTCGATGACTTTCCGCGAGCCTATATCCAGAAGCTTAGAAAGCCAGGACCTCTTTTTTCACTGAAAAACAGTGAACATTAGTGCCTCCATAAAGCTCCCTTCGACTAAAGCAGTTACTGAATCGCTACTTGTGACTTTCTGTAAACGATTTTTCATGGTTTCTGCATGCAGTGTGGCTACCTTAATACGGTCTAGTAAAAGGAACTAGTCTTCTGAAGACCTTACACCACCCCCTCTGTGGTCTTCACTGGCAGGAGAACGTTGCGTATTCATAACCGAGATTTATAATGCTTCTCTGGAGTGGTACCCAAGCCCTTCAAATCGGCCACCGTTAGGCCGATACTTAAAGAGCCTGGATTAGATTTAGAGTTCCTTTCAAACTGTCGCAAAATTTTCTTCTTAAATATAATTCATTTGTAAATATAATTCATTTGTATAGCGCCCCAAGAGAACTTAATCTCTATTCAGGCGCTTCACATGTGCCTCGGGGCTCGAGCCCACGACCTCAGCCAGACCTTAGTCGGGGGCGAGCACCTTAGCCGCTGGACCAAACCAGTTCTTCCATTTTAGTCAAAGATTTTAGAATTTTTTTTCTCACTTAGCAGCTTGTAGCGCACGTTGAAAAGAATAGGTTTTCAGAGAAATTGCAGTCGGGTTTCAAGCGGCAACACTCCACCGAAACTGCTCTCCTCCGTATAACCAATGACATCGTATGCAGCAACGATGACTTGACTGTAACCGCTATGTTGCTGCTCGATAAATCAGCTGCCTTCGACACTATTGGCCATTACATCCTACTTGAACAATTGAGAAAAACGATCGGTCTCGCTGAAGAGGCACTGGCGTGGTTTAAATTGTTCTCGTCCGATCGCGTTCAATCTCTGTCGTGTTGGGGGTAAGGTCTCTTCCACTAGACCCGTCACCTGTGGAGTCCCACAAGGATCCATCCTTGTTCCGTTGCTGTTCTTCGTCTATAATCGACCTCAGAAAAAAGTGATTCAGACCCGTGGAATAGGCTATGACTTTTATGCTGACATTCCTCAGCTACATTTGTTATTAAAAACCGTCGGAATCGGCTGTAGCGACTGATAACCTGAATGCTTGATTTGAAAACATTCGATCCTGGACGTCAAAAGATTTCCTTTAACTAAAGACGAGTCAACAGAACCTCTACTCATATGACGCCGCAAGCGTATGGCTGGACTAGAAGGCTTTGCTCTTCTAATCGGTGATGCTGTCATGTGGCAATCGCCAAGTGCTCAGAATTTAGGTGTAATCTTCGATAGCTGCCTAAAGTTTGAAAGCTTCTTTGAGAAGATTGCTTCCAAAGTTAGCGATCTCATCCGATCCCTATCTAAGATTAGGAACTGCCTTCCACGGCGGCTTGCAAACAACTTAATTGGCTCATTGGTTCTGTCTCGGTTAGATTATTGTAAGTCCCATTTAGCTGGTCTACCGAAAAAAGCTAATAGGCCTCTGCAGGTAGTGGTGAATACGGCTGCAAGGCTAGTTTACGAATTCCTCAGGTTTGACCATGCCCATAGCAGAAAGAGCTTTAATGGCTGCCGGTTGATCGACGGATACAGAGTATAATTCTTACACTGATCCACAAGGCCACCACGGCTTGGCTCCATCATACCCAGCTAAACTGCTGTACCGATTTCAGCCTCCTCGTGACCTCAAATCCTGTATGGACATTACATTATTAGCTGTTCCGTTTCTCCGCCAAACGACCTTTGGCGACAGGAGCTTTTAGTCTGCAGGTCCTAGATTATGGAGCTCACCTTCCACAATTCTTACGCAACTAAAGGTGGATACAAACGGCCCACCGGCGCACCAAAACACCGTAGAGAGCTTTAATGCGCGTATTTCCACACGGACGCGAGCCAGTCCACTAGCACCCGACCGCCCTGGCAGGCTTCCCAACCGCAACTACCCTAGGCCTCCGCTGTCCCACCCGTGACTCACAACTCGTCAACCATCAACGCTATAAATCGAAATTGCCCATAAGCCGGCAGCATCGCCATAAACTTTGCTGGCCCATCAACTAGCCTCAGCTGGAATAACAAGACGAGAAGCACCGCATGGGCCACAAACACCTCCGGCCCATAAACTGTGAACACAGCAACTAGATCTCCTCTCCTGCTGCCGACTTCGGCTAATTCTTTAGAGCCGTTCCGAGCTTCTACTTCCATGCTACTCACTACCTCTAATGCTCTCCTGAATCGGCTTCGCTTCTCACTTTCTCTTTGCGGCGTGAGACCGCATGAAGTCTGTTGGCTACTGAATGCGTACCAAAAGCCGCGTAGGCTGTGAGTGTATAGTGTCCTTGAGTGTACCAAAAGAAAACTCTCTCGCGTAACACCCACACAACCTCTGTGACTCCTTTGATTTAGATGCGGAGATACATTACATTAACTCGATAGAATGTACCAGTATCTTTTGCTACGAGAACGGTAGCAAGTTTTCTAATGATACATCGGCGTGCTCCTACATTTATGTGTGCATGTACTGTATATGTTTTATTTAACTACGTAAATACTGGGCGGATGCTCCTACAAACAGTTTTATATATCTCGATTGACGCCTGAGTGTGTTTCAGCGCACAAAAGGCAGCCAATGTACACGTTATTTATATACCAGGTCAAGGGTAATGCATTTGAAGACCGATGTTGTGGGCTCGAGCACCGTGGCGTATTCGAAGCGCCTGAATGAAGATTAAGTTCACTTAGGGCGAAATACAAATGCATTTTATTTACGTATATTTATTCATAGATGTTTGAAGCCTGAGTGGGTTTCGGCGAGGGTGGAGGTGGCCTATGTACATGCTATTTACTTCCAATTCAAAAGCGTTAAGTCGAGAATGGCCAAGAAAATGCGTGTCTAACTGCTTGTAGATTTTTATGTGCCAGCGGGACCCACTACAACCAGTCTACAAGTTTGACTCCTTAGTCAATGAGTGAGCCACTTGCCATATTGTAAAGGTGCTAGGCTGCTCGCTGAAGGCGCTCTGCATGTTGAGAATGCACGACACTCAAATAAAGAGAGCAGTCCTAAAATTAAAAATTTAGTTGATTTTAGTTGCAGATCACGAATCAGCTGTATGAAGAAGGCAGGCCACCCGGAATGTTCTTTTATAAACCTTAGTAGCCTTTAATAAGACAGCCTGGAGCTATTCGCCGAAACTGAGCAGCTCTTTTGACACCTCTGGCAATACGCTCACCCGCCCCCAATGCAGCTCTTTGGTGCAACTCTGAAGCTGTGTTCCCTAGCTCCCCGCCGACCTCAGTCAAATACCGCGCCTTGCGAGTTAGCAGCCAAGGGAATTGCTAAAATACACAAGTCGACGAAATTGGCCCCTACACAGACGGGATTTACTGGGGTTGACGGGTACCGACTGTGACTGTAAAACTCATTTAAGCACGTTGGTAGTCAGCCGTATCGTTCAAGATTGCTTAAGCACGTGACCACACCGATCTAAACGAGCAGTATCTCTCAGGAAGCAATACGAGATCCCTAGTAAGTGTTCGCAAGTCATGAACTTTTGTTTAGGAATGGATTGTTCCCATCAATTTAATAGAACTAGTTTTGAGCACCATCGGTCGATAGTAATTATGATTACATTCGAAGTAGTGCAGCTAAACCGAGTGTGATGCGCCAGTAAAACACCATGCACACTACATTTAGTTGCTCACAGTAATTCGGCCTAGTTGGAAGCAAGCAAGCCTTCTCTCAACTGGTTAGGCGGCGAAGAGAGGTGCATAGGCGGCGCGACGTAACGAAGCAGGCAGTAAGTATTCTGTTCAGGCAAAGTCTTCCCGGGTCTTTATCCAAGGTCAGCCTTCCCAAGTCAAATCGTAGATTAAAGCTTGCTAGCTCCTCTTCGTGCGGCCCTGACTCAAAGCGAGACTCCTCCCCACAATATTCTCGATTCTCCTAGTCGCACGAAAGAAAGAAAGAATCTGTTGCATATGAGAACCCACCATGCTGGCAGACTTTCGCACTAGAAAATGCAAAGCGAATCCTGACTCTGCCTACACGACGCTCTGGCAGCTATGGGCAGCCCGTGCGGATTTAGCTTGTCGAGGGCTGCTCCCGCTAAGGCAGGCGCTGTGCTTACTCAGTGTCTATCCGATAACGACTAATCTAGATATTTTCGGAGAACCTGCGAGGGGAAAAGCCATAAGGAACCGAGGCAAAATGGCGGCAGGCCGGGTCGCGCTGCGTACTGTGCTGGTGCTCGTAAGTAATTAGAGCTGAACCTTTGGTCTTCGTCGTTCAGATGAAGTGCCACATTTCGTTGCACTGCTAGCTCGATGGAGTACGTCGCAGTACGTCCTACTTGCAGGTGATACTGCGAAGCAGTGCTTTAGCATCCAACTGCACGAGCAGCAGAGACTGCAGCGGTGGCTGCTGTCGGACGGCTGAGGGGATGCTGCTAGATCGAAGCTTCCGGTACCAACCTTGGTTTGATTTAGGCGGCAACGACCAAGGTAAGCCTTCCGCTAGCCCGCGCGTCGCTGCCTTCGAGAATTTCAAGCATGGGCGGAGCCAGCGGATGGGCAGGGGAAATTCCCCCTGAGCAGGGGTGGGTGGGGTGGTGAGGCATCGAACGTGCTCCCTACACCGGGCCGGCGCTACGGTGGGCAGAGGGGAGAGAAAGGAACCGGGGCGGCACGGGCAGTCTGGTAGGGGCCGCCTACTTCCAGTCGTTGAGCAATCGACGAGTGTGTGTTGAATGAAGAGATGGTTGAGCACTGCGAATGTTTCGTCACTCAGGCGTCTCACCCCTTCACGAAAATCCTCACTACACTCCTGAAATGAAATAAGGTTCGTCTTTAAACCACCGCTCGTTAAACAGTGACTTGTCCACTTAAAAAAATAAAAACGCATCTATTTATCACAGCATTTAGTTGGTCCACCGTGATTCATCCTTTATCTGCTTATGCGTGCTGATACTGTGCATGCTGCTGCTAAACAAACTTGCATGTTGAACCTGTGCATGCCACCCCTAACCATGTTATTGTTGTTGTTTATTGAGCATGCTACCACTCACCATTCGATCGCGCTTTCTTTTTAGCAAATATAAATTGCCTAGAAAGAGATTGAGTTCTCTGAGGGCGCTATATCAAATGCATTGATATTATTATATCCAAAATCGTCGTAACGAGACTTGCTACTAGGCAGTAACGCTGGATTTGCTCGGCAGTTTTTAATTTTTTCAATCTTTTTGTTATCCTTTCAATTTTCCCCTAAAGACAATCTGCAGCAGCAGTCATTTACACCAGTCTTTCTTCTGGCCTTGTGGTTAATTCATTCCTGTCGTCTGTTCGGATATAATTCGTGCAGTGGTTAAGGTGCTCGCCCCGACCAAGGTCTGGCAGAGGTCGTAGGCTCGAGCCCCAAGGCATATGTGAAGCACCTGAATAGAGATTAAGTTCTCTCAGGGCGCTGTACAAATGATTTTTTTTATTATTATTATAGATGAGAGAACTGAATTAGTTAGTACTTTACGATGGACTCGCTGACACAATAACCTGGTGTGAGAAATTGGTCTTCATTAGCAATAGCAAAGATCTTGCCAAAAGTGATCGAGCTTCTCTGAGGCGAACTTCGGGCAAACTATTTCAAAAGCGAAATTCCGTGAAAGGCTTTGTGCACATACAAGTAGAATCCACGAAAATATGCTTCCTGACCAAGTCTCTTACAGTATTCCAGAGCCAAATTTCCCGGAATGGTTTGATGGGTGAATTTGTAAAGACCCAGATAGTAATTTAGAGATGCCTGGGTTCAATTCTCAATGGAGCTCAGTAAAATTTGGTATTCAAGACCTCCGGTTTCAATCCTGTAAGGTGCGATCCTCTATTGCCCACTGTGAACAGTGGTGGCCATCAAGGTTCTTTTGCAGCTCTTTTGTAGATGATGTCGACTCAGTTAAGTTTAACTTTTTTATTTTGATATCCTTTAGGGTCTGTATTTTTCTTCAAGTAGCTTGTTATGGTAGCCGGTATTCAGATAATTTATGCGAGTTTACTGCGAGACACTAGTCCAGCCGCCTAAATGAATTTAATTCATAATACATACTTATTCACTTTTTCCGCAGTCATTACCAACAATCGCCTGAGGTTCTCACGGTGACGTTTAATTTCACATTCCAGGTTGTTTTTTGGGTGCCTATTCCAGACGCCATTCTCACCACGCAGCTGCTTGCTCGCGTTTCTTCACCATGAAGTCTCCATCATACAGGCAGAATGATTTCTTAGAGGACATGCACTGTGCCATATCTATAGTCCTTAGTCGTGGTGCTGCTACAGTGAGAGGCAGAGGCAAGCTACTCTTGTCATCAATATGTCAATTCCTTTTCACTGAGGATTTAGCTATTTGATTTACCCACAAAAAATGAAATACCAGCTGAGTTAAAAGACTATTTTATATAGCGCTAGAAGAGCCTTTACGGCTATCGCCACAGCTTGAAGCGGCAATAAAGGATATCCCACCGCAGGATTCGAATCCACGACCTTGGGACCGAGGTCATGAAAAGCCTTACCTAGTGTGCCATTAATGCTCACCACATGTCGATACATTTAAAAAAGTGACGATGCTTGGAACTTCGATCAAAGTAAACGGTAGATGAGCATTACTGAAAGTCGTGCATAGGAATTACGAAAATCACTTGGTAGCGAGTACTACTATAGATACCTGCGGAGTCAGTTCGAGAGTGAGAGGAAGGCTGACTCATCGAGCACGCCGAAATTTCTCACGATCGCACCACTTTTGCATTTAGAAGGAAATAAGAACAAGTTAACTAATTATGCATGTATGCATACACACCAGCTTATGGCCCTGAAAAATCAATTACGGAAAATTTCAGTGCTGCATTACAATGCGAGCCTGCGTGTTCGCTGAGCTATTGGTAAGCCTACCCAAGCTGATGATGCCGGCCTACTGTAGGTCGAGAATGGCACACCACGACCTGTTCGTGACATGCTCGAATCTTACATTCAGCTTCTTTCTGTTTTTGAAGTCGTCGTCATTAGCACGTTCGTTGAGGTTTGATGGTACGAAACTCACATGCGTCTTCTTCAGTCTTTCCTGCTGTAGAGTTTTGCCCGACGCGACCATCCCGTTGTGTTACTGTAGTGCGGTATGGAGTGACTTCCTTTGTTGCATGTTATCCAGTTGTTGCCTACGATAAGTACGCTCATACTCTGCTCGCTTTGTTCCTTTGGGTTCCCATTCCACTGCTATGAGCATTCACCGGCCCACAATGACGGGCAGAAAACACAGGCTTTGTAATAGAAATTAGCCTCCAAAAATGATGTCACGGAAAACTCCAACTTATCATTTAAAGGCCGGCTCGAGTGTCGGCTGGCCTAGCTGAAAAGTCAGCCCCACTGAATGCCAAGCTTAGAGTTCTTAGTTATTATAGCTAAATCTGTAGAGGAGTAAAAATAAACATTGTGTAAAATATATTTATTAATTATCCTAAAAACAGAAATTAGAATACTAAATACAATGAAATCTACTAGTCAGTGCCGGGTAGCGAATCAGCATTGAGCTGAGTGTACGAGACTCACAGATGTACTCACCGTCTTTAAATTTGAGTTAGCTATACAGTAAGGTCCCATGATGAATCACGCAGAGATTCTTTTTTGGAATGGTCATTGCTTACCAAAGGCAGGCGGAGGACGGCATGTTTGATTTAAATTATGAAAGTTCATGTTGCGGTTACACATCTAATTTATTATGTTATCTATGCCTTCCCTTTTTTGACATGACGCTCACTATTGCTGTACCACCGTAGTAGTGCTATAAGTATCACAACTGGCTTAGTGTAGGCGAGAAATGAGTGACTGTGGCGGAATTTTTCACTCTATAAAGTAGTAACTAAGTTGCTGAAAAACCAGCTAATTGTAGTCAATACTTGCTGGTATGATGATAAGACTATTATCCATTATTATGAACTGACAATACCGAAAATTTTGAGTATAAGAAGACATTAAGTTATTATCAGACTATGACATCCTTTATCTATCTGTGCTTAACCAGCATCTTAGAAAACGTAAAGAATGGAGCCTGCATAACAGATAATGTGATAGAAAGCGAAAAAATCTTTATAGGAGGTAGCAAATATTTTTAACTCACAATTAATCTATGGAGTGTGGTGCTAAAATTAGTGAGTAGTAAGAGGTGACGCAGTAGCAGCAGCATAAGCCTAAATCAGTTTTGTGTTGAAATTGGGTGAAACTCAATATTCTTTCATGTCGCTAATGATTGCAGAAGACTTCAGCATTTACATTGACAGCCCTATAAATAGCCAGGTCCGCTCATTTATTGAATGCCTGGAGAACTTCTGTTTGGTCCAACACGTTAACCATTCCACTCATGTCGATGGCCGTAACCTGGATATTTTTATCACTAATGATATCTGCCTCAATGACCTTGTTGTGTACCAGCTGACCACCTCGGATCTTTTTTCCAGTCCCATTTACTGTTCCTGTTTGTTGTACACGCAGGGTAACGGCTAGTTTGTCAAGCGACGAAACTTAAAAGCATTGGCATGGAAAAGTTATTTGGTGTGGCAGATCTTCTTAATCTGTACCCAGACTCAACTGACAGCCTCGATACAGTCACTAATTCAGAGAACAAAAAACTTAGGAGTGAGTGCCCTTGACGAGCATGCTCCCGTACACTCTGTCCATGTACAGAGTTGCCGAGATTACTTTAAATTTACCGAAAAACTTTTGAACACTGCTTTATGAAGTCTGGGTCAAATGAAGATTCAGCTAATTTTAAAGACTTACTCGACTATGCACCAAAAATTTTTGAAAAGCAATAGCTTATTTTTTCACTCAGAAAATTAAAGTCCTACCAGCGAGACCCAAAGCAAATTCATAAAACGGTAAAACATTTTCTTGAAAATTTCGAGAGGTCTCACTTCATAGATACTAACTGCTCGGCTCACAAGTTTTCAGCCTTCTTCGCTGAGCAGCGAGTTGTACATAGACATCTTACACAGAGATTTGGCTCTCATATGATGCTATGCAAACGATTTAGTAATTTTACAAATGGTTGCAAGGAAGTTAATGCCCCTTAAAGAATCTAAATGCGATTTGAGGGTGATCTGACTGTAACAGCTCTGCCAGGTGCGCAGGAGGTATTCACCACAGGAGCCCACTCACCTCACATCCTTTCGAGACCCCGCCCTTATCTTGTATTCTCCCAAAGCCTGAAACTCACTACCGATTGGCGTCACGACATTCTCTGACTTATCGGCATTTAAAAATAAGCTGAAACGCACCCATTTATCACTGCATTTAGTGGGTGCAC
This sequence comes from Cristatella mucedo, assembly GCA_009760855.2. Taxonomy (NCBI): domain Eukaryota; kingdom Metazoa; phylum Bryozoa; class Phylactolaemata; family Cristatellidae; genus Cristatella; species Cristatella mucedo. The sequence goes on along the minus strand of WPIO01000045.1, from coordinate 886,276 downwards.
GTGATTCATCCTTGTGTGCTTATGCGTGCTGACACTGCGCATGCTGCCACTAACCACATTTGCACGCTGACCGTGCACACGTTACCTGTAACCATTTCATGCATGTAGTCATTGAGCATGCTACTGCTACCCATTCGATCATGCTTCCTCTACAGCAAATGTAAATTGCCCAGAAAAAGATTAATTTCTCTAAGGGCGCTATACAAATATATTAATATTCCAATATTATATTCATTATACCTCTATAAAGCTTCCTACAACTAAAGAAATTGCTGAGTCGCAACCTGAAAGCTATATTAAGAGATTTTTCGCCAAGGTTTCTGTACGCGATGTGGCTACCTTAATTAAGTCTTATAAAAAGAGCACATCTCTTGAAGATTTTATACCATCCCCTCTGTAGTCTTTTCTTGCAGGCAAACTTCCCCAGCTATTACCAAGATTTGTAATGCTCTTTTGGAAAACGGGGTTGTACCCAAGCCCATCAAATCGGCCATCTTTAGACCTATACTTACAAAGCCTGAATTGTTTTCCGAGGTTCTAGCAAACTATTGCCCAGTTTCCGTTCTTTCTTTTTGTCAAAGGTTCTTAAAAGATTGTCGCTAAGCTGCGTGTAGCACAAATTGATACAATCAATTGTCAGAAAAACTGCATTTGGGATTCAAGCAACACCACTCCACTGAAACCTATCTTCCCGTAACCAATAACATCCCATGCAGCAACGATGACGGAAAGTCATAGCCCTAGACTTGCTGGATCTATCGGCTGCCTTAGACACTATTGATCGCGATATTATACTTAAGCGATTGAGAATACTATTGTTAGCTCAGAAGTTAACTCAATAAAGCTACATATACAATAGAAGTTAACTCAATAAAGCTACATATACAAATGTGTATGAACACATACTAACTGCTATGTGATCCTGCTTTAACAAAGCTTGAACGCATGCATATACGACAATCCATTGGAGACAGTGCCTGAACTGGCTTCTTTTACGACAGCAGACAGAGAAAGAGATTTATTTTTCTGAGGGTACAATACAAAAATTAATATATACATCTTAAAAAAAATATTTTTATTATTTCCGGCATACCTGTACCTGGATCGTGCAAACAACTAAGGGTTACAAATTTTCCTGTTAAACAACTTTGTGTCAATGTTGATATTCTGATTGCATATATATATATATATATATATATATATATATATATATATATATATATATATATATATATTTATTTTTATATATATATATATATATATATATATATATACATATTTATAATGCCATGAACGTATCTTGCGTTCAGCTAATAAGTGGGTAAGCCAGGAAAAATTTACCAATTGATATCACGACAACCAGATATTATGGCAAGTAACAAAATCGAATAACCCACCTGACTCTAACAGCGTACTTTTACAACTATGAATCATCCTTGAAGTTATAATGCATCGTGCATTTGTTGGTTATTATTAAGAGTCAGGTAGCGCCTTTTAAGTCTGCCTAAATTACCTAGAAAGAGATCTTAGGTTTATCAGTTAACTCCTTTCAGTCTGCGTAATTTACCTAGAAAGAGGATGTTTCACAAAAGCCATATCATTATCAACGAAACCTCAGTAATAGCGCGATAACTTAACTCAGCTAAAGTGTCATGCAACGAAAATTTCAGGAGATCTGTTAATGTAGAATATTGGCTGGCTAGATGATAAACTCTTTTGACCACTTTCTCCGAACCTCATACAATTGTACTGTGAGCTTGATCTCATTACATGTAAACTTGCATATGAAATATGTGACTTAAGAGGATGGAATCAGTAATACGCTTAATTGTTACTTAAACACTCGGAAATCTGCATTAGATGTGTATGCGTTATCACTTTTGAGGGCTTGCTGGAACATGCTGGGATCTCAAAGGACAGAAAGGAGAAAACTGCGAGCAGGGATGTGGCTGCGATCAAGGTACGTGCTAGTTTCTGTCGCACAGCAGCTGCTGCTGCTAGCTTCTAATTGGCGCTCACGCTTCTCATGTTTTCTCTGCTAATTTTAATGGCGGCTCGGCTCCTCAAAAACTCGGCGGATAGTTTGAAATGTTGACTCGGGTTTACGCACGCTATTATAGCTAAACGGCACTGCTGCGAGACGTCGTGTCTTATATATACAGTGCACTCTTTGCCCTATCGCTGCTTGATCTATCAGCTGTCTTTGACGCTTTTGATCACGATGTCCTACTTGAACGATTGAGAACGGCAATTGGTCTGGCAGACGAGGCACTGGCTTGGTTCGAATCGCACTTGTCTGATCGTGTTCAATCCGTGTCGTGTGGGGCAGGGTCTAGTCTCATCAACCAGACCAGCCACCTGCGGAGTCTCGTAAGAGCCCCTCCTCGGTTCTATGCCGTTCTCCATGTATACTCAACCTCAGAAAAACGTGATTCGGGCATTTGAAGTAGGCTATCCCATATATGCAGACGATACTCAGCTGCATGTGTCATCTAAACCACCGGAATCTGCTGCAGCAACTAATACACGGAACGGTTGGATTGAAGATATTCGATCCTGGATATCTCAAATTTCTCTGAAATCGATGACGATAAAGCGGAAGTGCTACTCATAGCATACCCCAAGCGTGTGGCTTTGCTCGTCTAATAAGTGGCGCTGTTGTACCACCATCAATCACCGTGTGCTCGGAATTTAGGTGTTGTCTTCGACAGCTGCCTCAATTTCGAAAGCTTAGTTAGGAAAACTGCTTCCACAGCTAGCCATCTCGTCCGATCCTTATCTAAGCATAGGAACTGCCTTAGACAGTGGCTTGCAACACTGTAACTAGCTCCTTGGTTCTGTCTCGGCTAGATTATTGTAATTTCATTTTGACTGGGTTACAGATAAAAGCCTTAAGGCCAATGCAGCTGGTGATGAATATAGCTTCATGGCTAGTTTAAAAATCCCAGATGTTTGACCATTTCCTTAAAGGAAAGAGCTTGGATGGCTTCCGACTGATAAATGGATGCTGATTAAAGTTCTTATGCTGACTCTCAAGACCCACCACAGCTTGGCTCCTTCTTACCAAGCTCAACAGCTGCACCAGTTTCAGCCTCCACGTGCCCTCAGATCCTGTATGGACAATAAATTCGCTGTTCTATTCCACCTCTTAAAAAACGTTTGCAACAGAAGCTTTTTCCCTGCAGGTCCTTGACGGTATAACTGAATTCAAAAATTCGTCCGAAACGAAATCTACTATCCTGCTGCCGACTATGGCTAATTCGTTTTAGCTGTCCTGGGCTGCTACTTCAATGCTACTCACTAAATCAACTGCTCTCCTGAATCTGCAATGCTTCTCACTTTTTCTTTGCTGAGTGAGATTCAGTCTGTTGGCTACCAAATAAGCATCAAAAGCCGCTTAGGCTTTGAGTGGGCTATACAAAACTCTTCAGCGTGTATAACCCACACAGTCTTTGTGGCTTTGTGGAGTTACAGATGGAGATGAAATTCAGTAAGAAATTTACACATTACGATCGCATCTAAATAGACACTGTAGGTGCCAATATCTTTGCCAGCAAAAGACGGCGTTTTCGAAGCCGTTTTAGTTTTATTTGAAAGTAAATTTTTGAAGACGTGCTAGACTGAAACATGGTACCCTGTCTTCCGCGCAACGAGATGCAGGCAAGTAGCTAGGAACTGATTACTGATACCAACAAATTCCGATTGCATCGAGGAAAGCTGCGAGCTGCCTTCGTTTTTGATAGGGAACGCGCTCTTGTTAATTGAGGTGACAATCTCACTGCCAAGCAGATTCTCCTTAACAATGTCAATACAAGCAAAATCAGCCTGCCATAATTGTCGCTATTGAATGGAACGTAGCTTTTATAAAGCGGCCAACAAATAAATAAGATAAAACGGTACATTGAGATATTTTGACGGAGTATGTGAGGTAATAGTAGCAAGCACGGCAAACAACTTCCCAGACTTTTGTGAGGGGCTCCAAGCATTTTTTTCTTACCTCATATGTACCTGAACTGCTGTTCATGAACGGTGTTAAAGAATATAAAAGTGACTGAACTAAAAGCCGAATGTGCACCCATTAGACCGGTGTTATTACCCCAATATCATGCCCTAAAGCTACACATTTTAGCGTAAGTCAGATTGCATTTCAAGTCATTCATATCATATTGAAATGTGCTTTTTTTTGCAAATGGTACACTTGGAACTCCATTGTCACTCAACATTCCAAAGCACCATGTCCAAAATTAGCCACATTAATTCATGCTTGAGATGTGGTTTTTGAAATTCTTAGAGTCAGGACGGGCCAGCCGTTCTCGCCGTCCGCCTCATGACGTATAAATTAAGAGTTCATCAATCGAAGCGCTGTGCAATGGAACATATTGAGCGGGCATGGCTGGCTTACAAAACTTGCTTGCATCTTCTAGTAAGAGCTTGGACGACGTCTGCTCGTGGAAGCAGAGTTTTGTCACGATGGAGCCAGATGGTCCAGTAAAGAAACTATAAAAGTTATAGGCTGGAAAATAAATAAAGTCAGGAAGACAAAACAAATTAAGCCAAAGAAGAACAAACTGCCAATTGAAATGCAATGCCTCATATGTTGTAATATTAAATCCCCACCTCAGTTCAATATTAAAGCTCCTAGCGCTTTCCTTAGCTGGCATTTACATTCATTGAGCAATGCTGATCACCTCATTCAGAATCAAAAGTATTTGACTGGCAGGTTCCATCACGAGACCAAAACATTTTCAAATGAACATAGAACCGTTTATAATGCCCAGCTATTTACTAGGTGTAGTGAAAAATTTTGGGTAATACTGGCAATGCATCGCAATGGTTCAGGTCCTATCTCAGTGGGAGACTCCTGAGTATTGATGTGAATGGACAAAAATCATACAAGTAAACTTTAAAATTTAGGGTACCTCAGGTATCTGTCCTTGGTCCGGTTCATTTCACTGTTTATACTCTCCCTCTTGCCGATGTGATTGACACGCACAATCTAGGCTTTCACTTCTATGCGGACGACACTCAGTTGTACCTTTGCTTTGATTACTCCCAGCCCACAAACATATCGAATTCTCTCAAATCCCTTGCTCCATATATAGATAACGTTCGCACATGGATGGCAGTAAACTTTCTTAAATTGAATGAAGATAAAACCAACTTACTTGTTATGGGCAAAAGGTGTGATTCAGAAACTGGTAAGGTTAACGCTCACAATCGGATCTGCCAGCCTATGTCCTTTTGAATCTGCACGAAATCTAGGCGTCCCTTTCCTAAGTGACCTTTCAGTATACGACCACATCAGCTCCACAGTCAAGTATGCCTACTTTCAGCTACATAAAATTGCTGAAATTCTGGCTTGTTTAGATAGGGATACCACATATAAAGTGGTCCATGCATTCGTGACATCCCGTCTTGACTTCTGTAACTCACAGCTTGCTGGTCTATCAGCCAGTGCACCCAGGCGCTTACAGATGGTGAAAAACTCTGCAGCTAGGCTTGTTTGTTGTTAAAATAAAAGTTACCACATATCACCACTTCTCTCTGACCTGCACTGGGTCCCAGTCAAGCAACACATCGACTTCAACGTTTTGTCACTCACTTTTAGGTCTCTTCATTCTTGGGCTCCAGCCTAGCTATATGATCTACTTCTCCACGAGGTTAAGCATATTCCCACCAGCTTTTCGGAATCGAACTGCTTACCTATACCTCGTGCAAATTTCAAGTCCTGCAGAGACCGTGCCTTTAGTTCGTGTGCTCCCAAAGCGTGGTACTCACTCCCGACTTGCGTCACGACATCTTCTTACTTGACCGCATTACAAAAAGAACTAAAACACACCTATTCATCGCAGCATTTAGTGTGTCCCTGTGATTCGTCCTTTATGTGCTTATGCTTGCTGAGACTGTGCATTCCGCCATTTACTTGCATGCTGAGCCTGTGCGTGTCACCCCTAACCACGTTATTCTTGTTGTTTGTTGAGCATGCTACCACTAACCATTCGATCTTGCTTCCTGTGCAGCAAATGCAAAGTGCCTAGAAAGAGACTGAGTTCTATGAGGGCGCTATATCACATGTATTATTCTTAGTTCAACAGCACACAAGCTGCCTGCAAATGCTCTTTGTAATGCAAAGCCTTCACAGTAAAATATTATATTAACAGGATTGCAGTGCTACAGGCCAATGAGTGGCGCCTGCTGTCCACCTATGTTATGCTACGATGCCGCCTACGTGAAGCAGCAGCAAGATTTCTGGAGCAAGTGCTTCAGTGATCCGAAGTGCTTCCATCGTAGACTACCGAAATGATTATTGTTTCCGTTCTCTACACAAAATTAGCTACTACAATTATGCAATAAAAAGGTTTTCGCAATAAGTTTTCGAAAGAGCGCGACGTTTTAGTAATATGTATGCACTGGAATGTCATAGCATTCTCATTTACCGTGTGCCAAGAAAGCTTTGGAACGCTAGGCTCTTTCAAAGTTCACGTTTGCATTGGTCTGCAACGTATCCAAATTAAAGTGATATAATTTAATTATTCCTTAATTTTGTGAGCGTGGACTTAAGTTTATGACACGATGACACTGGGTCTTTTTTCAAAACGAATCAAATTGAATAGCATTGGCTACTGTTGACCCCGCGAGGTCCTAGATTGGAACCCTGCAGCAGATCATCCTCCAATTTTCCGCTGCCAGGAATTTTCTGTCGCTATCTATATTAGACTGTTGTATGAGCCAATATGTTTTTACTACAACTGTTTATTAGATGTAGTATAAAAGTTGGACTGCAAAAGTCTAGCTAGTGTTCACTCTTAGCATACTTTAATTTCCTTGCGATTTCAAAATATTCAAATATATTCACAAAACAATGATTACGCCATTCTAGGCAAAGTTAAATTCTAGCCGATTTAAGATAATCATCTCCGTAGCTCCAGAAGAGCCTTAACGACTATCCCTACCGCTCGTACTGGGCAGTAAAGGAGCGCCCATGGCAGGACTCAAACCTACGACCTAGGGTGTGAAGAGCGAGTTACTTACAACTGGGCTAAAACCACGGGGCATTGATCGAAGGCCACGTTTATTCAATCATTTTGCGCAAGCTAGTCTGAATTGATCTCCTTTGGTTTTGAAACTCAAACTATTTTTTCCGATCTTAGCCGTCATGCACAGCGTCTAGTTTAAAAAATCTATGAGTATAATTGTGCTATGTATCTTAGTGCTACACACACTCTCAGGGTAGCTTAAGGTGCAGTTCAAACAAATTATACAATAACGAATGGAAAGGAAAATGTTTTCGTTTTAGCTCTAGTTTTAATTGGTTTCGCAGCTTTGCTGGCTCACCGACAGTGCGGCGATGAGAGGGCATCCTCAAGAACAAGCTTGCCACGTGCGAGTTTCAGCTAAATTAGACTAAACGAAGTAGTTAAAACTAAACGCTAAGTAGTCTTCCCTTTGGCAGGCTTACGGCCTAATCAATCCAGCCAGCCTGGACTGGCGCTGCCCGGCTGTCTGTCATGCAGGCCATCTAGATGGCAGATCGTTCTGATTCGCGGAGCGAAAGTGCGACGGCAAATCCTAGTTATTCTTCGCTGCACTGCACGAAGACCAATATTTTACATGGCCGGCCAGCCAGCTCATTGGCGCTCCGGAGCACTTCATGCAGTAAATCTGCAGCTACGTAAAAACGGTGACGGGTCCGACGGCAAGCCTGACAGTGCTGTCCAGATCGGCGAGACCTGTCTTCTCCATTTCATGACCCGTATCTGGCCGATAGGTTCTGAGCGTCATTCTCAAAGAATCGTGCGTGCAAGCTGCTCGGTTCACTTCTAGAGCTGCTTCTCCCAACGTCTTTACGGAAAGACTTTGTGTCTCATTTTAAGTAATCGAACGAAATATGTACTTGGGCGGTACTTAGCACTTATCAAATACAATTATGCTTAGTTACGGTGCGAATAAAATTCAACGGAATGTTTCACTTTACAGCAAGTTGTCAATATCCTATTCACGGCAAGCTTTTTTGTTTGACGGAAGGGTTCTTCACTTTGGCTCTTTGCCTCAGTCAGCTATTTCCTTCAAGCATCCGATGGTTCTTCTCTTTGGTATATCATGCGTTGCCACGCATTATGTTTATCCTAACTTGAAATCAATTTTTTTAATTCCTATGTTAAATTTCAGATAACTCTTTTATTCAAATTTCATCTCATTACATCGCCTATGTTCTATCAACAGCTTTAATCTACATGTCAATTGGACAGTCGGAGATAGTGAGAGATCCACATGTGACCTACTTGACACTTTTCATGGTCGATGAATAGCGACATTGTTTTCATAAAAACCCACTCGTCCCATTATGCGTGTTGATACTGTGAAGGTTATCAAGAACCATGTGATCATGATTCTTTTAAAATGTAGATAATGTGCCTAAAAAGAGGTTCAATTCAAGGAGGTGCTATATAACTATAGTTTGCCTGCAAATGCTCTACGTGATGCAAAACCTTCACTGTCAAATCTTATATTAACAGGATTGCAGTGCTACAGGCCAATGAGTGGCGCCTGCTGTCCACCTATGTTATGCTACGATGCCGCCTACGTGAAGCAGCAGCAAGATTACTGGAGCAAGTGCTTGAGTAACCCGAAGTGCCATCTTCCGCCATAGACCACCGAAATCCGGAAATCGGCTCTCGTTTCCGTTCTCCGTCAAAAATGAGCTACTATAATTACAAATAAAGAAGGTTTTCAGGAGGTCTTCGAAAACCAGACGTTTTGGTAATGTTTACGCAATTGAATGTCATAGCGTTCTATGCATTCTCATTTACCGTGTGTAAAAAAAGCATTTGCACGCTTTTTTCCCATCTTAGAGTTCACGTTTGCAGCGATTGCAACGTATCCACATTAACTGATATAATTACATTTTTCTGTCATTTTATGGACGTGAACTTAGGTTTAGGACGTAAAGGCATAGGTTTTTTTAAGGAATCAAATTGAGTAGCAGTAGCTAAAAGCCGAGGTTCAAGCTGCTGACCTTCGCTGCTGCCACCTGTCCAGAGCCGGCCTTGCCCAGCTCGATGACGCCCAGCTGGAACCCTCAAATATATTTTAAGTCTCAATATTTTCAAGTGTTTCCCCGAAAATAAGAAGCTCTTATTTCAATTTTACCTAAGAAAAATAACACATTATGGCTTATTTTAAGAGGATTTCCTATTTTTCTTGTGTACACAAATCTATTTTTATTCATGTAAAAAAATCTGTTTTTATTCATGTACAAAAATCAGCTTTTACCAATTTATAAAACATATTTTTATTTTAGTGTGGCCAGGTCATCTTCTTCTGGAACATTGCAATAATCTCCAAAACATAATCTTGAGTAATGCCTTGCAGACTCTTTGCAATGACGTTTGATTATTGGTTGTTTTTATAATTCGATGAGCTACATTTCCGAAATATGCTTAAAGTTGGCTTGGCACAATTCTTACGCCCGAGGCTGTCCGATAAGGGAGTCGGGACGAGATGGTGCGATAAAAAAGTTCCGCTTTCCTCTTACAAGCAAAAGTATTTACTCCAACTCGCAATGCCCACTACGGCCTGGCTCCTTTACACCTAGCTGAACTGCTGTAGCAATTTCAGCCTTATCGTACCCTCAGTTTCTCTACGGAGAATCAATTAGCTGTTCAATCACTTAAAGTCTGTTAGCGAGAAAAGCTTTCGCTCTGCATGTCTTAGAATTTGGAACTCACTTGCACAATTCTTATGCAACGACACCTATTTTCTTTCTGCCGACTGTGGCTCAAAGTCTTTCCCAGCCGTACTGTGCGCTACTTCCATGCTAACCTATTCTTTGGCTGCCCTCCTGACTCAGCAATGAATCTCTCATTGGCTCCTGATTGCGTGAGATGAAGGCTGCTGTCTACTGCACGTGTACCGATGGCCACGTAGGCTCTAAATGTACGACAGAAAACTCGCATTCGTAACGCGCACTTTGTCTTTTTGACTTTTGGAGTTACAGACGGAGATACGCATGCTCTGGTTCGAGACAGAGTTCGATGGCAGAGCAGTCGGCGTTCGTCACTAAACGGTAGCTCGGTCTCCTCCGCTTGCAGCAGGTACAGCTAGTTAAAAATCAAACAAAAGATCAGCCAAGTTCATATCCGTATTCGCTAGGGCCATTCGCATTGGATTAGCAATGACAAAGCCTGTTCCTGCCGAGAGCCGCAGAGACTTCCGAGTGGCAGGAAATGACGCGGTTAGGAGCGCTAGTGTCAGCGGTCTCCCGGGCTCATGTTATTGCCGTTCCCAAACAGACTCGGTTGCAAATTCGACGCCTAACGTCGCGTGGGACGAAGGCATCTGTTTGCAGTGCAGCATAATCTACTTTGGTACAGTACGCCGTAAAACTAACTTCTAGCCTCACCTAGACTGACTCTGATGTGTACACCAACGTGGCAGGCTGGGACAGTAAAAAAGTCAACAGCTGCTGAGAGTTCAAAGCAAGCAGCTGCACAATGTTATGACAATTGCAAAATCCAGTAAGCCATTAAGCAAGCTTAGCTAAAGGCAAATATTTCTCGCATGCACATTGGATCGTGAGAAGGTTGACTTGCACTTGCAGGCGCTGCAGGAAAAACTCACGCAGTAAGTGCGGCGTGATACCGGTCGCCGCTGTCACGTAACTATTGCTGAACGCGTCGAAGTTATTCCGGGTTGCTGAGGGACTTACCGCATTGCGGTGTCATAGCCGGGTCTGCAGCGGATGCTGAAAATCCGCGAAGGATATAGCATTACGCCGGCACAGCATCTGTAATCCGCCGGTAGGGGCTGAGTCTAATGCTGCGGGGCTTTCATGTCATGTGATCGACTACAGCGACGAAGTTGAGGCGAAACATAACTCTTTGGTCATTCGCACCGATAAAGTCAAAGTGTGACTTCACCCGAGAGTACAAAAACAGCCATGGAGATGCTGGTCACCTCACGTTTTTCTCCTAATACGGCGTCTTTCAGTCATACAGCCAGGCCAGTTTGTCCCAAGTAATATTAATAATAATACATTCGTTTAGTGACCTCAGAGAACTTAATCTTTTCTAGGCACTTATATATATATATATATATATATATATATACACATATATATTATGCTGTAATGGAAGCATGATCAAATGCCATGGACGCAGTGCCCGTAGCATGTTGAAATATCTGCTTGTATAAGCTCAAAGCTAACACTGAAATCTAAACCCTCAATTAAAAAACTCGAACTCAAAAATACAAATTCTAACGTCTAAACCCTAAACCGTAAATTCAAAAACGCGCAGCCCCTAAATACTGCGCCCACAATATTAAACCCTAAGCAAAAAAGATAACTGTTGTGTGCGCCTGTGGCTTCTGCTGTTGTTAGCGAAATGATTGACACTAATGCACACGCTTCACCTGTGCCCAATAGCTAAGCCATTGAAGCAGCACAGTGTCAGGCCACTGATGCATATTATAATTCGTGTCGTTTACTGCGATTGATTGGGCTTCCATGTATGTGCCCGTTGGGAGTAATAAAGTAGAGTCTCGTTTACTGTGTACCTGCGCCCGCTGTGCCTCTGTGAGACTCCCACTGGAACTGCCGCCGCCGGAGACCCTGTCATACAATATGACCCTAGCACTTATGTATTTAAAGTAAATATAACCAAACGCTGGCGACCAAGTGGAACAGCCTGCTATAGGCACTGTATCCATAGCAGAAATTGACCTGGGTTTTCGCGTTAATGGCAATAATAATAATAATATTAATGCACTTGATAAAGCGCCATCAGACAACTCAATCTCTTTCTCGGCGCTTTAAATTTGCTGCAAAGAGAAACGCGATTGAATGCTGAGTAAAATAATGCTTGATAAACAACATGAATGACATGGTTAAGGGTGAAATACACAGGGTCAGCATGCAAGTGCGGTTAGTGGCAGCACGCACAGTGTCCGCACGCATACGCACATGACGGACGAATCACAGCCACCCACTAAATGCTGTCCTTAAAAGGTATGTTTTTAAGTTCTTTTTAAATGTGGTCAAGTCAGGGAACGTTGTGACGCAAGTCGACAGGGAGTTCCAGGCTTTGGGGTAATACGAACTAAATGCACGGTCTCCAAAGGATTTGAGGTTTGTACGAGGTAGTGGTAAACTGCTGGATTCCGAAAAGCGGGTGGTACGATGCTTGGCCGGGTGGGGGGAGTAGATCTGAGAGATAGGCTGAAGCCACAGAATGAAGTTACTAAAAGTGAGCAACGAAACCTTAAAGTCAAACTGTTGCTTGACTAGTAGCCAGTGCAGGTCGACGAGAAGTGGTGTGATGTGGCAACTTCGACTTTCACGACAGACGAGGCTACCTGCAGAGTTTTGCACAAGCTGCAATCACCTGATCGCACATGCCGGTAGGCCAGCGAGCAGCGAGTTACAGAAGTCAAGTCGCGATGTCACAAATGCATAGACCAACTTAGACGCGGTATCCTTATCTAAACAAGCCAGCATAGGTTGATTTGCTTGGAAAAGTATTCTCGGTGGATTTCGATCATGTCCGGTTGGTTGACCGTCTTATGCAAGGGATACGGTTTCAGATTTAACCAACTTATGAATGCAGCGGAAAAAACCCCGCGCTTGGTTCGGTTGTTCGCAGCTACGGGACAATGCGTACGTGCGTCCTTCCAAAGTATCTGGCTTACCAGTCCTCGGGCTTCTCGTCCTGCCCTCTGTTGAAAATATTGACAAAATTTAATCCTGCGTTGAATATTCATACCGTGGTGCTTCGTTTCAAAAGGCCTACTGGTCAGAGAGCCAAATAGGAAGTCATCCGCCCCGCGAATTACAAAGTGGAGGTAATTTCAAGCTCCTCACGCTGGTGTACAGCGGGTCCTGTAAAGTGTCCGCTTGGCTTTCCCCTCCTTTCCCCCAACTGCTCTCGGGTCTCGCGGCCGTCGCTTGGTGCCGTGCCTACTCGCGTTTGTCTCGTATCGTGTCTAAAGCCTATGGCTTTGGTGCTGCGGAGCGGTTGCGCCGTTGCTGGATTATTGAGATCTCGCTATCAGCCGAACATGGTATGTGTGTTCCTTTGATCCTTTGCTGCCCTATACGGAAGCATCTCAGGGAAGAGATCGAATCTTTTCAGCTTCCTAATCCCTTTCAGTCAGCTCAGCCACATTGCTTTTGTACCCGTCTATGGTATAATACTATTAAGGCGTTTGGCTGACATTTAAGGATTGTATCTCAGAAGGTGAACAATCTATTATTGCCGGCGTGGTTTTAAAGCCTAACCTGTTAGCTTGGAGGTGGGACACTTTGTTTCTGAAAATTGGCGAACGGTAAGCGAAAAAGTCTTCAATGTCCCGTGATTCAATAGCTTCGTTCTATGATAGCTGCTTCAGGCCATATGACTCGGCACCGAAGCGTTCCTGCTTGTAGCTCACCCAGCCAGCACAATCTTTGCCAGTTTGTAGGGACGATTCTTGTTCTTGGATAGCAGGAAATTCAATATAAAAACTCACCGATTCGGCAGGAAGCAGCAATCTTACTTCTTTGCTTGATTAGCTGCTGTACTCATGGATTTACTCATTATTTTTCATTTCTGATCTCACGGGAAAGAAATGGGTAATCCAAATGATATTAATAATAATAATACGTTTATGTAGTGTCCTCATCTAACATAGTCTCTTTCTAAAGATTTAGCATATGTTTTAAAGGAAGCATGAGCATATGGTTAGTGGTAACACACACGGTGTCAACATGAATAATATGGTTAAAATGATAGCATGCACACTATCAGCATACATTAGCACACAAAGGACAAATCACAAGGACCAAGCAATGCTTTGAAGAACAGGTGCGGTTTTAGCTTAGTTTTGCATGTTTTCAAATCAGAGTTTGTTATAATCTAATGTGTCTCTGTCTGTAACTCCGCAAAGCCGCACAGACTATGTGGGCGTTACGTAGGAGAGTTTTGTATAGCACACTCACAGGCCAAGCGGCTTTTGGTAGCCAAAAAACTTCGTCTCACGCAACAAAGAGAAAGTGAGAATCATAGCAGAATCAGGAGAGCAGTTGAGGTAGTTAGTAGCATGGAAGTGGCAGCTCAGGACCGCTAAAAAGGATGAGTCATAGTCGGCAGCAGGAGAGTAGTTGTCGTTGCGTAAGATCGTGGAAGCGAGTTCCACAGTCTAGGACCTGCAGAGCTAAAGCGTCTGTGTCTGCCGTTTGCATAGTACCATGGGAGAACTAAATATTTATCAAGGTGCTTTACAACTCGTCACAGGAGAATTCATAATCAGTGGTTAGCGACAGGCATGGTATCAAGCAGGCAAAAAACAATGTAATGCTGATGCCTGCCTGCTAAAGCGAACATGGCCCTTGTGGCCATAGACTAGTAGGACGTCTGGCTGGTAGCCTGCCCCGACCCCTGCACTGGTTAGCAGGCAATGCACACATGAGCACAAAGAGACAATTTCTTTGGGGCGAAAATAAAGCTGACTGAAACAGATGTGCCTTTAGCATTAACGGTGCAACGTCATAGCAGGTAAGGACTTGAGCCAGAAGCAAGTTCCTTACTTTTTGATCACCAAAGGATTTCAATTTAGTTTTAGGGATGATGAGATGACAAGCGGAGGAAGAGTTCGTGTGAGAGCACACGAGAAGAGCAATGAGGTCAGGTGGGTAGGCTGGCACAAGCAAGTGAAACAACCTGTGAGGCAGACAGATGACTAGCAGTGCAAAGATAGCTACTGCTATGCTCCTAGGTAATCTAGCTGTGGTAATCCTAGGTAATCTAGCTGTGGGGATCAAGAGGGTCTCCCTTGCACTTCGTGCTGAGATTTCTCCATCGATGGTAGGTCTCAGGCAGCAATACTTTCTAGTATGTGGTGCTAGAGATATTGTGCAGTAATATGTTGTAATGTCTAACTATAATTGTATTACTCCCTTTATTTCCTTGCTTGGAAATGAGAATGGCAGTTGCCAGGTTTAGTTCTTTCAAAAAGAAATCTTTGCCAATATATTATAGTCGTGTTTCTGTTGTGCCTCTTAAGTGCCTCACAAATAAGTGCCTCACAAATAAGTGCCTCACAAATAAGTGCCTCACGAATAAGTGCCTCACAAGTAAGTGCCTCACACATAAGTGCCTCACACGTAAGTAAATGCCTCACACATAAGTAAGTGCCTCACACATAATTAAGTGCCTCACACATAAGTAAGTGACTCATACATAATTAAGTGCCTCACACATAAGTAAGTGCCTCATAGCAGGTGCCTTAGAATACATTGTAATGATAGCAAACCAGATTGACTGCAGATAGTTGTCGGCACTGTCCACGATGGGAGAAACTAATGTTGATGAAAGTGGAAGTGTCAGCAATGTTCATCACCACAGACCTTGGTTACCAATAATGTTCAGTTAAGATTTCTATGTGAACAATCTGAATTTCGGCTCTTTACACAGGGTACTCCTTTAAGCTGGCTGGTCAATTATCGCATGATGGCAGGCGAGCTGATAACACCAAGTTTAGGCTAGGTTTACTGGGCTTCGTTTAGTGTAAACACTCATTAACCTTCAGCTGTGCTTATTGAAGAACTTCATGTTCCTGTACCATAAGCCTTGACCGTTTTGCTATGATTTGCTGATGGTGTGGACAAAGGATTGCTGAATTGCTTTGGCTAAGGCTACGATGACTGAATTGTAACCGGCTTAGATGCTCCTACCATTTTGCTGTCTCTAGGCTATAATAATAATAATAATAATAATAATAATAATAATAATAATAATAATAATAATAATAATGTACTTGATAAAGCGCCCTCAGAGAACTTAATCTCTTTCTAGGCGTTTTACATTTGCTGCAAAGGGAAATGCAATTGAATGGTAGAATATGGCTATCACATTAGATGTAGTTAAAACAGGTAATGCAATGTAATATATCTCCATATGTAACTCCACAAAACCACACAGACTATGTGGGTGTTATGCAGGAGAGTTTTGTATAGCACACTCACAGCTTAAGTGGTTTTCGGTATGCATTCGGTAGCCAACAGACTTAATCTCACGCAACAAAGAGAAAGTGGGAAGCATTGCAGAGTCAGGAGAGCAGTTGAGGTAGTAAGTAGCATGGGAGTAGCAGCTCAGGACGACTAGAAAGGGTGAGCCATAGTCGGCAGCAAACAGTAGTTGTCGTTGCGTAAGAATTATATGAGCTCGTTCCACAGTCTAGGACCTGGAGCCAAAGCTTCTGTTGCCAACGGTCTTTAAGCAGAGGAACAGAACAGATAATTTATTGTCTATACAGGGCCTGATGGCATGAGGAGGTTAAAGCTGGCGCAGCAGTTCAGCTAGGTATGGAGGAACCAACCCATGGTGGGCCTTGCGGGTCGGCATTAGAAATTTGCTCCGTATCCATTGATCAACCGGCAACCATCCTAGCTTTTTTAGCAAAGAAGACACGTGCTCAAACCTCTGGGATTTGCAAACTAGCCTTGCAGCCAAATTCACAGTCAGCTGCATTGGCCTAGTTGCTTTCCTTGGTAGCCCAGCCAAAAGGGAATTACAATAATCAAGCCGAGACAGAATAAAGGAGCTAGTTAAATATTTTGCAGGCCACCGTGGCAGACAGTTCTTAATCATAGATAGGGATCAAACGTGATTGCTAGCTATGGAAACTGTCTTCCTAACGAAGCTTTCAAAATTTTCAAAATTTTAGTTGTCGAAGACGACACCTAATTCCGAGCACATGGTGATGGTCGCACAGCAGCATAAGCTATTTCAAGAGCAAAGCCTTCTAGTCCAGCCACATGCGTAGGGTGGCCTTTGAGCAACAGTTCAGTTTTATCGTCGATTAGTTTCAAGAACTTTTCCGAAATCCAGGATCGAATGTCGGCATTGCAAGCATTCAGTTTATCAGTTGCTGAAGCCGATTCCGATGGTTTAAGTAATAATAATAATAATAATAATAATGCACTTGATAATGCGCCCTCAGAGAACTTAATCTCTCTCTAGGCGCTTTACATTTGCTGCAAAGGGAAATGCAATGGAATGGTAAGTAATATCATGCTTAATAAACAACATGAATAATGTGGTTAGGTGTGACATGCACAGGATCAGCATGCAAGTGTGGTTAGTGGCAGCATGCAACAGTGTCAGCACGCATAAGCACATAAAGGACGAATCACAGGGACCCACTAAATGCTGTCCTAAATAGGTGCGTTTTAAGTTCTTTTTAAATGTGTTCAAGTCAGGGGAAGTTGTGACGCAAGTCGGCAGGGAGTTCCAGGCTTTGGGAGCATATGAACTAAGTGCACGGTCTCCAAAGGATTTGAGGTTTGTACGAGGTATTTGTAGACTGTTGGATTCCGAAAAGCGGGTGGTACGATGCTTGGCCTGATGGGGGAGTATATCTGAGAGATAGGCTGGAGCCAAAGAATGAAGTGACTTAAAAGTGAGCTTCAAAACCTTGAAGTCAATCCGTTGCTTGACTGGTAGCCAGTGCAGGTCGGCGAGAAGTGGAGTAATGTGGCGACTGCGACGCCTGCAGATTTTCTAAAACTACACGATCATAAAACTAACTAGTAAGTTAGTTTTATGATCGTATAGTTTTAGAAAATGTGCTGCCATCTATGTGCCGATGTCATCAATACATGCAGCAAGTGAGTTGAGAGAATTTGAGGTGCTCGAAGGCTGGGCGGGATCGAAGCAAAGGTACAACTGAGTGTCATCGGCATAGAAGTGAAAGCCTAGATTGTGCTTGGCAATCACATCGGCAAGAGGGAGAGTATAAACCGTGAAAAGAACCGGACCTAGCATGAAGCCCTGAGGTGCTCCATATTTCAGAGGTACCTCGAATGATCTTTGTTCATTCACGTCAATACTCTGGAGTCTCCCACTGAGATAGGACCTGAATGATTGCAGAGCTGTGCCAGTGATGCCCAGGCGAGATGAGAAGAGCTCTAGAAGAACTTTGTGATCGATAGTATCAAAAGCTGCCGAAAGATCGAGCAAAACAAGCAGAGACACTCTACCCATGTCTGCATTCCTATGTAAGTCGTTGTATACCCTAAACAATGCTGACTCTGGAGTGATTAGCTCTAAAACCAGACTGGAACTTACTAGCAAAGTGTGAGGTTTCGATATGGTTTAAATAACAAATACTGTTGAGTATCGTCAGCATAAAAGTGCTTTCCTATTCAGTGGTCCTTAATCACTTTCCCCAGAGGTTGAATATAAAATGGAGAACATCAACGGACCGAGGATGGACCCTTGAGAGACTCCACAGGTGACTGATTTGGTGGATGAGACCTGACCCCCACAGGATACGGATTGAACACGACCAGACAATAACGATTTAAACCAAGTTAGTGGCTGAGAATCAAACAAGCGCTCGCTGGGATTTTGGGTGTTCTTGCAGGGCAAATAGTCATCTACCACTAGAACTCGGCAGTGGTTGAAAATCTGATGGTGCTGGTGCTAGCAGCTTTGCATCTGGCTATAAGTGGCACACGAATGTAATGCTGCTTTCACATGCTTTTTTTCTAGCATATTCGAAAGGCCCGGAAATATATTTTCCTTTTAGAGTGCTATATGACTATTTTATCGTTAGTTTTATTATTACTGTTATTAAGATTTATATGCTGTTGCTTAGAATTACAAGTCGTTTCCACTAGGAATGGTGGAGTATTAAGGAGACGAATCATGAATGCATCACTTGCCCACTGTGGCAGAATTTGCAGAAGGCTAGCCGAGATGGAAGTGTTTATGCATAAGCTAAGCTCCCTTAACTAGCTGTTTGGGTTCAGCCTGAACAGGTCAAACAGGGGGAGGGTGAGAGGTGGTTTAGACAGACTTGTCACGTGACGAGTGCCTACAGCAGGGCATCATTCAGGCTTTCTTAAAATGGTAAGCACTGCCACATTACGGGCTGGCTTAGTAATTTTAGTGGAACACTACCCGAAATGTGTCGACCTACATAGTCACGGTCTATGCAGTTACGTTCTAGCAAGCTTAGGGACAAGGTCTTCGAATGGCTTGGACCTGCACGGGTATGGGACTCAGTAGGTAAGTGTGTGGGAGCAGCAGTCTGTTTCAATTAGAACTCTGCTCCACCACGGGAATTTACTCAGCAGTCGAGTCTCAGTGGAAGCCAGCGCACCCCTGTACATCATGCACATCTATCGTAGCGAAGGCCAAGTCTAGCTTCTATAAAAAGCGTTGTCGAGTCACAAGTGCAAAAGCCAAATGCTCGTGTCTATCATCAACCATCATAATTACTCCCTAGCTAGTGATCCTTGTAGTTATGTAGAAGATCGCTTATCTATCCTTTTTTTCAGCAAGATAGACAAGATCAGAAACTCCATTCCTTAGGTAACTGCAGCATCACTGGAGTTTTCTCTCTTAGTAGCATTCCCACAAGACTCTCTTCCCACAATTTTTCGTAGCACATCAATTTGCGTGAAGCACCTTGAGCCCAGCCTCCCTACCACTGCTCCTATCAAAGACTCTAGAATGGGTAGTGACAGACCAGCTAGGGTCTTTAAAACTTCAAACCTAGCTAGTAAGTTTCTGTCAAATTTTGGACCTTATTACTCCACAGAGTCAGCCTTGCTTCGAGTATACCTTCTCAAGAATGCAGGCTTGGGTAAAGTCTCTGCTTGTTTTGCTTGATCTGTTGGTAGTGTCTGATACTACTAATTATCAAGTGTTTCTTGAGAGCCTCCCAGTTTGCCTTGGCATGACTATCACTGTATATCATTGGTTTCGGTCCTGTCTCAATGAGAGACTCCAGAGCATTGATGTCAACTTGCAACAATCATTCGAGGAACCACTAAAGTACTGCTGTACCCAAGGGCTCTGTGATCGGTCCACTTCTTTATGCAAGTTTATACTCTTCCTCTTGCCGGCGTAAGCTGGTTTGGTCTAGCGGTTAAGGTGCTCGCCCCGACCAAGGTCTGACTGAGGTCGTGGGCTCGAGCCCCGAGGCATATGTGAAGCGCCTGAATAGAGATTAAGTTCTCTTGGGGCACTATATAAATGAATTATATATATTTTTTATATATAACTGCCAAGCACAACCTCGGGCTTTCACTTCTATTGAGATGCCAGACTGATGTACTTATGCTTTGGTCCCTCCCAGCGTCTTAGCAGGTCAAACTTTCTTAGCGCCCTTGCTTCACGTTGCTGACATCGCCACTTGGATGGCATCGCCATTTCTCAAATTGAACGACGATAAAACCAAGCTGTTAGCAACGGGCAAATCTACTGTGAATCAGAAATTGGAAACTTTGATGCTCATCATATGCACAACCATTGTATCTCCTGTGGCATTTTCCCGAAATCTAGGTTTCCTGTTCCAAAGTGACCTTTCACTAGGTGACTACATCAGCTCTAAAGTCTAGTCTACCCAATTTCAGCTATATAACATTGCAAAATTTCGGGCTTGCTTAGACATGGATACTACATTCAACCCCTAATCATAATATTCATTTTGTTTGTTTTTCAAGCATGATTTTACTTACCATTCAATTGCATGTCCCTTTGCAGCAAATGTAAAGCACCTAGAAAGAGATTAAGTTCTCTGAGGGCACTTTATCAAGTGCATTATTATTATTTTTTTTATTACAAGCTGGCCCATGCATTTGTGACGTCCCGTCTTGACTTCTGTAACCCACTGCTTGCAATTCTTCTGGCACGTGCAATGGAAAACTTACATTTGATACACACTTATGCATCCAGGAATGTCTGTTGTGAGTATCGAAGTTGCCATGCATCACTTCTTACTGACCTACACTAGCTCCCAATCAAGCACTGTATCGACATTATGAAGTTTTGTCATTCACTCTTAAGTCCTTTCATTCTGTGGCTCCAGCCAAGCTATAAGTAATGCTACCCATTCAGGCCAGGCATCATTCTATCAGCTCTTCTGATTCAAATTGGTTAGCTGTGTCTCGAACCGACCTCAAATCCTCCGGAGACCGTGCCTGTTGTTCATATGCTCTTAAAGTATCGAAGTCACTCCCGACTCTAAACCCTAAACATCCCTTGACTTGACAACATTTAAAGTGAGGCATTAAACAATCACCTGTTCCTCATAGCATTCGGCCAGTCTTTGTGATGTGTCCTGTGAGTGCTTATGCATGCCGACATTCTGCATGTTACCACTAGCCGTATTATGCATGGTGACTCTGTGTATGTTAGCCACTAGCCATACAGTCATGCTTCCTTTACAGCTTATGGAAAGGGCCGGGAGTGAGAGAGAGAGAGAGAGAGAGAGAGAGAGAGAGAGAGAGAGAGAGAGAGAGAGAGAGAGAGAGAGAGAGAGTGAGTGAGAGAGAGAGAGAGAGAGAGAGAGAGAGAGAGAGAGAGAGAGAGAGAGAGAGAGAGAGAATAGGCTCTCTGACAGGTTATACAAATGCTTTATTATAATTATTGTTATTTAGCATGACAATCATGATCACTTTTAGGAGTGCATAGGTGTGATAGTGACAGGGGTTAGGAACACACAGTGGCTTTCTAGGGTTTTAATAATTCAAGTCCAAGATATTTGATGACCTGTTTTACGGTTGGCTTCAGCTGGTAAGCAGTAGAAAGCTCTAAGAACTGATGTAGGTAAGGCAGGTTTAAAGTAAAGCTAGCAAACACTCGAAACCATTCGACATTGTAATTAGATTTGTGAAGCAGAGAGTTTAGAAATAAAATCTAATTCAAATTTGGAAGTCTTAAATTTAAATTTTTAAATACCAATCTTTTGATGCAAACCAGTGTGGTATTTATTTCCTTAAACCTAATATTTGCTTACTGGGTGCATCCCACAATGATGAAATTCCTCTCCCTTGTTCTCGTCGAAATTATCATGATAGAGAACGCTTTATCAAACGTATTATAATTCTAATTATCTGGAATTTTCCAGAACGTTTGATGATAGTCACATATTCGTTAAGCCTTAGAAACGTGTAGCTCATTGGATTCCTTGTCAGTAGCTGCTTTGTTTGACAAAAGTCTTATTTTCGTCGAGCCTTTGACGCTGGATAATCGTTAGCTTCTGCATCGGTCTCTTGTTGCTGAGTTTGAAGACTGTTGCACTTACAGAGTGTTTGAAAAGTGCTAAGCTTATCTTCGGCTTACTTCATCGTTTGTCTTTCAGGTTGTTTTCTGCAACAGTTAACCATATTGTCGGTGTGCCTGTATTTTTTATGGGAATACGTTCCTATCAAAGCAGAGAAGTGTTTGAAAACAAATTAAATCCCCTTTGTACCACTACCTTGAAGAGAGAGAGAGAGCAAAGGAGCAACATAAGACACCATGAATTATGTGCACACTCTTCCCATCGGTCAGTGGCGGCTAGTGAATCAGCTGTGACTTCCATTTAAGTGACTACCCATTACCGAACTCATGCAAAATTATTGAGATTGATGACCAACTTACTTGCCTGTAGCGGTGTCATTGGTTGACGACGAAAGTGCATTGGTGAGACTGATAAAACTGTGCATCTTATGTATCTAGGTCCAGCTGCCCTGGTTTGGTCCAGTAGTTAACTAGCTTGCCTCGACCAGGGTCAAGGTGAATGTACTGGTGATCGAGGGCCAGGGCTCCTGCCCTGCACGTATGCGAAGCGCCAGAATAGAGATTAAGGTCTCATAGGGGTGCTATACAAATGAGTTATATATATTTTTAATTTGGCCTCACCCTGGTAGTGGCATTATTAGAGCCTCGTGGGGTTTTAAGCTGAAGGTTTTTAGAAGGACCAAACCTTCACTTAGCCCAAACGGCCAATAATTATGGCTGGCACTCCGGATCTGCTGGCCTTACAATGAAGCCCCACAGGGCAGTGCTGCCAGGTAGAGACCTGTCTGACTTGTACTGTGGATGGCAGCAATTGGTTAATGTCGTTGCCTTAACACTAGATTTTCTGCTTAGCTGGCATGCTGCTATGCTGCTCGAGAATGATGCACATATTCACTGCAGGTTTCCTTGCAGGCCTGCTCTCGAGCCGAACGTCCGAGCTCTGACATGGCCGCTTTCCGAGACCTCGTCGCCAAGTCTAAGCACATCGTCGTGCTCACAGGAGCCGGCATCAGCGCTGAAAGCGGCGTGCCTACTTTTCGCGGACCAGGTGGCTATTGGCGGCGCTTTCAGGCCACGGTGAGTAACCAGACGTATGGTTGTTGCACGGTTTCTTTCCAAGGAATGCAACCTGCTTAAGCAGTGGTTAACTGCTGTTAGACCTGTTCATTTTCTGCTGATGCCTTTGCCTACATGCAGACCTCCCATATTTTTGAGACTATTTTTATTAAAACCAGCTGCACGAGTGAGCATTACAGTGATTCGATCGTCAACGAGTTATGGTCATCACCAAGACGCTACTTTCAAATCTGGATATTAATGCATCTCAATCTGCAAATGTCGTAAACTGCAACTGAACTGCAGGCGTTATGGTGCTTTCCAGCTGCTCCAGTTCCCTGCCACTCAATTATATAATAATGTCCTCTGGGGTGTATTGATGGGAAACTATCTTTGAGACAGCACGAAATTCCCTTTGTCAGTGAAATTTTTTTTTTAATTTCCAAGTATGAGGGTAGATCCATGGTGGATCCAGTGAAGGCCGACCTTGATATTCCTGATCCTTACAGCATCTTCTTCTTTGATGTGAATCGACCCTTGATCAATTACCTGTAAAGTAATAGTGATATTAATAGGTCGTTTGTATGGCACCCCAATGGCCACTTTTCGGCTTCCTTCAAGAGATGCCTAATGCAAGTGTGAACGCTTTTTTAACTTATCAGCTGGTATGCTTCCTTGTCAGCGTGTATGTAATACATTGAAGGAAATCGCCTTCACTTTGGCTACTGTGACATTATTGTTACTGTTATTACGCTCCGTTAATTGCAGGACCTTGCCACGCCGGTGGCATTTGCCAAGAGCCCGTCGCTGGTTTGGGAATTCTACCACTACAGACGTGAAGTGGTGTTGGGCTGCCAGTCAAATGCGGTATGGTCGACCTGCTTCAGGGCTCGCTGGGGGGGGGGAGCACCTCATTGGCCTACACCTTGGGCACTGCCCACCTCGAGGCTCTGCCTGGTCCCGGTTGCCGGTCGGGATTCGTGTTCATGGCGAGTTCCGGGTCTCCTCCATCCCCCTGGAATAGCTTAGGATTTTGTTAGCATTCGATTTCTCTTAGCTAGGTAACTTCATTCCTGCAATTGCGTAGCTGGCAATGGCTTAGAGTCGTGACCTTTACCAAGCGAGCTAATACTGAGTCTAACATACTAAACTGGACCTGAGAGTAGAAATCAATCACTAGAACATTCCTGAAAGTAGGTGCTGCAAATTTGGATGGTGAGAGGTTGTAAATGCAATAGCCCATAAGCCGATGAATTTCTTTCGGTAGGTAAGTGTACCAGCTGTAGATGGCACCACCTGCCACCATGCCCGAATCATCCATAGCAACAAGTCTTTAATTTTTATATTTAGAGCCTACCTTGCCATAATATCAGGTCTTTGGTATTTCAGTCTAAAATTGCCTCTCCCCATAACCATTTTAGTGGCTTTAGGAAGTATACCTTATCTGCAGCTCAAAGCTGTACCATAATTAATGTAAGCAGGCTACCTCCCAGGTAGGACTTTCAACTTTGCAATACTTCCACAACCCCGTAGTGGGTCCATGCGATTCTTTCTATATGTGCTTATGCGCGTTGACACTCTTGCATGCTGCCACTAACCACACTTGCATATTGACCCCGTGCATGTCACCACTAATCATGTTGTACTTGTTGTTTATTGAGCATGCCACTACTACTAGCCATTCGATTGCGTTTCCTCTGTGGCAATTGTAAAGTGCCTAGAAAGAGATTGGGTTCTGTGAGGGTGCTTTATCAAACGTATTATTAATATTATCTCTCTTAACGTCTTCCAAGAGACCTAAATCTCGCTGAATGCCTGCCATGGTGTGCCGGCTTATTTGTGCAAGCGGATGGGCTCGTGTTGAGGGTCCATTCGTTCAAAAATGCAGGCAGTCGATGTGTCCAAGGCACTCTTTGCTCGTGTTACCATGCCTAATAGGTGATGCTGTTGTGCGACCACGTGCTCGAAATTTAGGGGTCGTTTTCGACAGCTGCCTCAATTTTAAAAGCTTCATTCAGAAGACTGCTTCTATATCTAGCCATCACGTCTGATCCCTATCCAAGATTAGGAGCAATCTTCCACAGTGGCTTGCAAACAATTTAAATAAATATAATTTATTTATATATGGCCCCAAGAGAACTTAATCTCTATTCAGGCACTTCACATATGCCTCGGGGCTCGAGCCCACGACCTCAGCCAGTCCTTGGTCGTGGCGAGCACCCTAACTAGCTCCTTTGATCTGTCTCGGCTTGATTATTGTAATTCTCTTTTGGCTGGGCTACTAAAAAGAGCAACTAGGCCACTGCAGCTGACTGTGAATATGGCTGCAAGGCTAGTTTGCAAATCCCAGAGGTTTGAGCACGTATCTCTTCTTTGCTAAAAAAAGTCAATGGATACAGAGCAAATTTCTTACGCCGACTCGCAAGGCCCACCGTGGGCTGGTTCCTCCATGCGTAGGTAATGCGATGTATCTCGGTCTGTAACTTCACAAAGTCATAAAGACCATGTGGGTGCTACGCAGGAGTGTTTTGTATAGCGCACTCACAGACTAAGCAGCTTTCAGTACGCATTCGGTAGCCAACAGGCTTCGTCTCACGTAACAAAGAGAAAGTGGGGAGCATAGCAGAGTCAGCAGAGTAGTTGAGGTAGTGAGTAGCATGGAAGTAGCAGCTCAGGACTGCTGAAAAGGATGAGCCATAGTCGGCAGTAGGAGAATAGTTGTCGTTACATAGGAATTGTGGAAGCAAGTTCCACAGTCTAGGACCTGCAGAGCTAAAGGTTCGGTCGCCGACGGTCTGTAAGAGGAGGAATGGAACAGCTAATTTATTGTCCACACAGGACCTGAGAGTTCGAACAGGCTGAAACTGATGCAGCAGTTCAGCTAGGTACAAAGGAGCCAAGCCGTGGTGGGCCTTGTGGGAATACCTAGCTGAACTGCTGCACCAGTTTTAACCTCCTCGTGCCCTCAGGTCCTGTGTGGACAATAAATTATCTGTTCTGTTCCTCCACTTAAAGACCGATGCCGACAGAAGCTCTGGCTCTGCAGGTCCTAGACTGTGGACATCGCTTCCACTATTCTCAGGCAACGACAACTACTCTCCTGCTGCCGACTATGGCTCAACCTTTTTAGCAGTCCTGAGCTGCTACTTCCATGCTACTCACTACCTCAACTTCTCTCCTGACTCTGCTATGCTTCCCACTTTCTCTTTGTTGCCTGAGACGAAGTCTGTCGGCTACCGAATGTGTAACAAAAGTCACTGAGGCTGTGATCGGGCTATACAAAACTCTCCTGCATAGCACCGACATAGTCTTTAGGGTTTTGATGTGTTACAGACAGAGATACAAATAAAACATATGCATATATGTCACTCGCTGCATCTGTCGTCATTCCGACACATTTCTGGCGCTGGGCAATGCGGCAGCGGCAGCGGCAGAGGCAGCTCGAAGGCCACCGTGGTTGTAGGCCCACCGTGCTCTAGCCGAGTGCGAAGCTCGGCTGCAGAGAGAGCACCGGCGGCTGGTGGTCATCACGCAGAACGTGGACGAGCTGCACCGGAGAGCCGGCACGAGAGACCTCGTCGAGCTGCACGGTACACGAGCTTCAGCCGTGCCCGCCCTCTTCCTGCTGCATTAGCTTTTGGCTGAGGGGGGAGGAGGGGCGCACGAGAGCCTCCGCCCGACCGGGCGTGCGCACACGTGGTTTGCGCAGGTGCCGACCTCTGCCTCTTCGGTTGCGCTCACCTCCTGTGCTGGCACGACGAATGCTCATGGCGCACTCGGGAGCTGGATGCTTGCGGCTCGGCTGCCCAGTGCCGCTGCTGCCACTGCTAGTGACTGCCTCTTGTAAATGAATGAAAAAGATACATAATTCATTTGTGTAGCGCCCAAAGAGAACTTAATCTCTGTCCAGGCTCTTCACGTATGCGACAAACCTCGAGCAGATGTCGTTGGTCGTTACAGGCCAGCACTGCACTCCTTGGCCGAACCTGGGGGGGGGGGGGTTCTTGAATCCGGCAAAGGGGGGCTTGCCGATTCCTCAATTCTATTCGTGAAATGCCATGTTTGAATCTGGGCTGGCGCCGACCTAGCAGGTTAACTCAAGCACTGCCGGTTTTACTATTCTGTTGTATATTGGCCACCTGCTTCGCCATGCATCGTCAAACACCTGCTCCACTATGCCTCAGCGACTATTAGGCTTTCTTGCACAACTTTGAGCGACGTTGCTGGCATGGGACTCAAAACTGCTGCACTTGCCTTAGCTTTGTAAAGAAATATAGTTTCTTCTTATTTTAAGCTGGCTACTAGCACATTGAATTTCTCTTGCATGTGTTAGCTCAATGTGCAGCACGTGCAGTGCTCCGGTCTCCAAGCAAAACGACCAGGCATGCACTTATCTGGCTCTTAGCTTAGGGCAATAATAATAATAATAATGGTAATACAGTTGCACTTGATATTGCACCCTCAGAGAACTCAGTCTGTTCCTAGGCATTTTACATTTTCTGCTAAAGAAACACGATCGAATGGTTATTGGTAGCATGCTAAATAAACAACAAGAATAACATGGCTATGGGTGACATCACCCCTAACTATGTTATACATGTTGTTTATCAAGCACGATACCACTCACCATTTGATCGTGTTTCCTTTGAGGCTAATGTAAAGCACATAGAAAGAGATTGGATTCTCTGAGGGTGCTTTATCAAGTGCTTTATTATTATTATTATGCACAGGATCAGCATGCAAGTATGGTTAGTGGCAGCATGCACAGTGTCAACATGCGTAATCACATAAAAGGTCGAATCACAGGGACCACTAAATGCTGTCATATATATATATATATATATATATGCTTTTTAGTTTCTTTTTAAATGTGGACCAGTCAGCAGATGTCTTGATGCAATTCGGAGTGGGTTCCAGGCTTTGGGTACATACGAACTAAACGAACGGTCTCCAAAGGACTTGAGGTTCATACGAGATTTAGGTAAACAATTAGATTCTGAAAAGCAGGTGGTGTGAGGCTTAGCCCGGTGGGGCAGTAGATCTGATAGGTAGGCTGGAACCAAAGAATGAAGGAACCTAAAAGTGAGTGACAAACGTTCAAGTCGATACATTGCTTAACTGGGAGCCAGTGAAGGTCGGCGAGAAGTGGTGATATATGGTAACTTTGATTTTAACTACAAACAAGCCTAGCTGCAGAGTTTTTCACAATCTGTAAGCACCTGAGTGCACAGGCTGATTGACCAGCAAGCAGTGAGTTACAGAAGTCAAGATGGGATGTCACGAATACATGACCACTTTAGATGTGGTATCCCTATCTAAACAAGCCCGAATTTCAGCAACGCTATGTAGCTGAAAGTAGGCAGATTTAACTGTGGAGCTGATGTGATCATCTAACGAAAGGTTAGTTTGAAACATGACACCTAAATTTTGTGCAGATTCAACAGGAGATATGCTGGCAGAGCCAATTGTGAGCGTTAACCTTTCCAATTTTTGAATCACACATGGCTTGCTCATAACTAGTAAGCTGGTTTTATTATCATTAAATTTAGGAAAGTTTGCTGCCATCCATATGCGGATTTCATCAATATATGCAGCAAGTTAGTTGCCCATTTATGTACAATCCAGGGCATTGGAAATGTACAAAAGTGAGACGATCATATGAAGAAGTATCTTCAAAGACTATTACCTCGTTCGAAGCCGGAAGTGATCCCACAAGCAGTCAAAAGTGCTGTCTCGAGTTTTCTGCCATTTGCAAGCAAACCTAGGTGCTGGCATGCATTTGCCATTAAACGAGGATGTTGCTTTACTTTGTGTCTGCTGTGCTTTATTGGGCTTTCCAGGCTTGTTGTAGTTCGTCAAGTGTAGCAACTTTGATGGGGGCTTCGTAGCAATTGTCATGGTGCTAGGAGAATTAATGGCTGAATGTACACGATATGTCCAGCAAGTGTGAGGCTGATCCTGTAAATGGAAAGTCGTGTCATTAGCCTCTTTAGACATGCATTTTTCATTCCGGTCTGCCCTTTTACGTGTGTACTTGTGCATCTTTCAGTGCATTTAGCTAGCTGGAGGTCTCACTAAATGGTGGCCACAAATGTCTTCATGTTTGCTTTTTTTATGCTGTCCTAAGTGCAATTTTAGTTTTCCTTTCATGCTTGATAACATGCATGTATAGAACCCCAGATATATTGATTCTCTTGAGAGGGATGGAGATCAAGTTCTCCTCTATGCAAACGACATACAGTTTTTATTATTTGTGTTAAATATTATTAGTTATATTTAATAATATTTAGTTATTATTAATTATAATTGTTATAATTATAACTGATTCAATCGTTTTCCTCTGAAGCCGTCTTTTTTTGTCCCCCTGCCTGGGCCTGCCATGACCACAGCCAAGCTACCCGAGCGCTATGGCTTGTGCTACATAGACGACAGTTTTAATAGGCAGTGTGCTGGTTGGCTTGGCAGCTGTGGTGCAGTATGACCTAGGATGTAGATGTGAGTCAGTACTGGTCGTACACAACTATAAGCTATGTTGAATTGGCTTTCATCCCAGACTAATTTGCAAGTGAATTACCTGTAATTTGGTTATTTTATCAGGTAGTCTCTTCAAGACCCGCTGCACCCAGTGTGGACACGTGGAAGCCAACTTCGACAGCCCGATTTGTGCAGCGCTAGCAGGCAGGGGGTATGCTCTATCATTTGCGATGCCTTCATACGGTGCCTTCGCGTGCCACTCCTGGTGGCGGATCTTAGCAGAATAAGCTTGCGCCGCTGCGAATGCAACTGCCAACTCGAGTGGCTGCTCAGTGCAGGCGGTATGGTTGCCATCTTAGCTTTCTCCTCGTGGTGCGGCGGAAATAGTTAAATGCGATGGTTGCTCCTTAGCTAACGTCTATGCTCTTTGTAGTTCTCCCGAAGACTCTGTCGTCTCTCCGCCGATTCCTGTCTCACAGCTGCCACGGTAACATTTGCGCACGTGCACCCAGCTCGTGGGTTTCCTGTGGAGCTCTTTGCTGCTCGTAGCTCGGGCTTATTGTCTTTCGGCTTTTTCATCCCTCCACACTGCAGGGTTTCCCCAACGGAAGCTGATAGTGAGTGCCGGTGTCAAGTTACTGGTTTGGCCTTTCGACCGTGGGAATAGCAACAGGCTGGGGTAATGAACAATGGCCACTACTCGTTCTTAGTTGCTGCTTCTGCCGCACAGTCTTGCCTATTGTGCGCGACCACACCAGCAGCAGCTGCCGTCCAGGCTAGCGGATTCTAGCAGATAGCATGCTCGGCCAACGCAAGGTTGCAAACTGCTGCAGTTGATCTGGCCGGAACTCAGTTGCAGACCTGACGATCAGCAGCTGCAAGCTGCTTCTTCTGATCGGCAGCTGCCCGGTTGCTGGCCGACGGTCTGTGTTCCCCATCCTTCACCTTGATTCTACCTACCTGAGTGCCGAGCGCACAATTTGGATCACGCCTGGCAAACGGCTCAAGAGGGCACCCAGTGTGACTGCCCGACCGAGTCTGAACTCGCTGCCTCTGAATGGCCGACTCAGCTGTTGCTCTTGATGCTAATCGAGTGTTCAGCCTTCTAGTGGATTCTCTGAGAGAGAGAGAGAGAGAGAGAGAGAGAGAGAGAGAGAGAGAGAGAGAGAGAGAGAGAGAGAGAGAGAGAGAGAGAGAGAGAGAGAGAGAGCGCACGAACCTTTAGGAGCAACTCGTCAACCGGGGAGCCACACTCAGTGTCGCTGCCGAGTCATGCCCGTGGGCTGACACTATTGCCAGCGAGCCTCGCCCACGTCGGTCGCCCAGTGGTCCATCTTTATGTCTGCAGAAGCGCTGAGGGTGCCCATACGGAAGAGGCTCCCAGTGTGCCCAGTGGAGCGCGCTCTCTATGCGATGACCTTCTCGAGCTGCCAGCTCAGCACGCCCGCTCGTCTGGCCAGCTGCTGCCTTATTTGCTGTCCTTTTTTGCTTGCAAGCTCGTCTGCGCATGTGGGGCGCCGCCAGTCAGCAGTGCGGCGGCCCATTGGCTGCGGTCCTATCTGTGGCACACCAGCAATGGGTCGTGCACCTGCAATGCTCCCATCTGCGCTGTCGGTCGACCGCATGCTGGCTTTGAACGCGAAGGTGAGCCGAGGCTCGGGGATGCGTGCTGCGTGTCGAGTCTCCAGGCACGTGGCATCGATCTCCTCAACAATTGCCCATAGTCTGTGGTAGTTAACTTGCTGCCGACCGTGCTTGGATGTACAGGTGAATGACCAGGTCGGTTCAAATGCATAAAAAATTAGGGGAGCCGACGCCATTTTTCTGGTGTGTAAGCACACATTCCCTTCCTACATAACGCCTAAGCAAAATGAATACTTGTGTGTGCCTATCACATAGTAGTAGTGCTATATTAGTTGTGGTTGCCATGCTTCACTAACTGAAGTGGTGGAAACCAGGTTCACACAAGCTGAAGTCACGTGATTTTCAGCTAACTCCTCAAAGAAAACTCAATCTCAATTCTCAGGATCGCATTCGTTGGGTGATTAATTCGGAGAGTATTGACCTAGTTCACCCATCTTGGTTTGCAGGTAATTATTTGTGCCGTCCTTTTAGGCAGAGTCAGAACAGGTTAAAGCTGAGGGTAGAAAAGAGAAGTAGGAGGCAAAACATGTGGAGGTTATTGGGAAAGAGATAAAGAGAGATAGATAGATAGATAAAGAGAGAGAGAGAGAGAGAGAGAGAGAGAGAGAGAGAACATCTAAATGGCAAAACTAAAATTTCTTGGATGTCGTTGGCCTTGGTAGCCTCCTAACATGCACGGTACAGTTTATATTCGACTTTAGCAGACCCACTGAAGCCCATCCATGGACCCGTGGGAGTCCACGAATCAACAAGTACTGGTTGTAACAGATCCAGTTGAGTGTTGTATTGGTGTAGAAATTCTGGTTATCTTAATAGCTGAAACAGGATGACCAATCTGTGATCGATGTCACTTTCGATTTCTACGCTGTCTACACGGAAACTTGGCCAAGCTGGAATATCTTAGATTTGCCATGTCTGATCATCAACTGCCGGGTTTCCTCTGACTCTTTTAAATAGTTGCTCAAGTGTAAGGCAAGTTTGCTATTGTGCTACTCTAGAAAAATATTTTCTCAATCGTCAGCTTGCATTTCCGAAGGCGGTACCTTCAAACCTGATTTAGCTAGCACATTGCATTAACAATTTACAAAATTGGCACCTGCCAATTGGGGATAAACGCATATATAGCTTATAAGTATTGAACTACTACTCATTGCTATATGAAATGGCTAAGCTTGCCTCGGGTATGCCACGTCCTCTTTTGTAACGCCGGCCAGCTTGCTTGCCACCAAAAAATACTTGTGAAGCTATTAGCTAATATCAATTCTAGGAAGCTCTTCTCCCTTGCCAGTAAAATTTAGCCGTGGCTTAACACAATGGCACATGTAGCTGAAGGGCTTCTGAAGTGCTGACCACTTCATATGCTCCACTTCCTTCACAGATGACCGTGCACACTTGTGCAGCAGTACCGAATCCGAAAGAGTTCCAGAGGCTTCCTGCTGCAGTGACACAGGATTGATGGCTTCAGTGACAACAGCTACTGTGATTTCAGCAGGCAGTTGTCCAATCTGTCACACGATTACACTTCTTTAAAAGCCAGACTCTCTACTTTGGTCGCACCGCTGGAAGTCGCCACAATACTTATTGTGTTAACAAATTTGCTGCAGCACTTTATTTGCAGAAACCATGCAGCAATCGCTTTGGCCAGCAGTGCCATTAACAAGTTCGTGAATCTGTGTTCCAAAGGGGCTGGTGTCCTAATTCTGTCTCAAGAACCAGCATGTAGGATGGTTGCCGGTTGAGCAAAGGATACAGAGCAAAGTTCTTACGCTGACCCACAAGGCCCGCCACGGCTTGGCTCCTTCGTACCTAGCTGAAATTCTGCACCTGTTTCAGCCTCTTTGTGTCTTCAAGTCCTGTGTGGACAATACATTAGCTGTCTCATTCCTCTGCTTAAAGACCGTTGGCGACAGAAGCTTTAGCTCTGCATGTCCTAGACTGTGGAACTCGCTTCCACAATTTTTACGCAACGACAACTACTCTCCAACTGCCGACTATGGCGCATCTTTTTCAGCAGTCCTGAACTGCTACTTCCATGCTACTCACTACCTCAACTGCTCTCCTGACTCTGTTATGCTTCCCAATTTCTCTTTGTTGCGTGAGACGAAGTCTGTTGGCTACCGAATGCATACCGAAAGCCGCTTAGGCTGTGAGTGCGCTATACAAAACTCTCCTGCGTAACATCCACATGGTCTTTATGACTTTGTGGAGTTACAGACGGAGATACATTACATTACATGTACCTGCAGAACGGTCGCACTCGCACTGACCGAGTTCGTAAAAATACATTTGATATACGTACTTGAGTACATCTAGGTGGGACATCTTCACACGTGAACGTTCCAGCTGCAGTTTTCACGTGTCCGAATAGTGTCCGGATGGTGCAAGCCACGTTGGAAGAGGGGCTTCGTAGTGCTTCTATGTATGCTGGAGATATTGCAGTTCTTGTGAAAGGCCTGCTGTCTTAAGTCACAGGCTGCTAATTAGTCCCTACCCCTGCTTGTGCTCATGGGCACCATTGTTCTTTTTGAGATGGAGGTTCGAATACCGTGTAAGCAGTTCTTACAGACTGCTGGAACCGAAGTCAAACTTTCCAAAAAGGAAGCTGAGACCGTGGACCACCTCCGAGGCCCAGCCACATGAAGATGGCGCACATGCAGGCGTTTTATAGAGCAATGCCCAGTGCTAGCGTATAGCAGCCTGGGCAACAGGTGCAAGGTCGGTCCACTTTATCGCACCACGTGTCTTCTTGTAGATGCATGCACCTACACAACACGTTCTGAAGCATTCCAGCAATTGCAAAACTGAAAGTCTTGCAGAGCCTCGCAGGTTTTGCTGTGGACATGGCATCCAGGCATTTTATGTTCTGCCCCCAGCTGAACCTTTGCACCATTCTGCCCACCCAATGGGCACGCTGCATGCGTACGTGTGACGATACATGAAATTGAGTACTTCTATATTCACTCGCTAGGTCGCGTGCACATATACACATTCGCGCCCAGACACCCTTGCACAAAGAAATAAGACCCTGCTACAGCTGTTTTCTGTGACGTCGACAACATAGTGGATTTTAATTCATGTATCTTGTGGTGAGGTTCGTCAAATTGTTTGCATTCGGTGCAGGCTCGACTTGGCAAGCCTCGTACGTTAGACCTTCCGAGCACTACGCCGGCTGGACCCCCACACTACCACTATCACATTATCCAACCACCAGCCAGTGGCCCCTACTTGTGGTTCGCAGACAGCTTTCACGACTTGGTTCGATGGTGGGTACTGGTTACAGATCTAATGGAGGACCTGACCATTGAACTGGCCCCTATTGTGTTCGAGAACTTTGACCGTCGATGAATCCTTCTCAGGATAGCTCGTCTTAGCAAGACGATAAATTAGCTGCCAGTTTTGTTTTGCCAATCCCATGCTGGCAGCTGCTCGTGACAACATAGCGACTGTTGTAGGCAAGCCAGCCTGGTTCCTAGCATGCTGTGACATTCGCACTCACTGTGCTATGCAGTGCAACGCTGCCCCCTCTTTTGCACTGCCTCATCACCTTTGACCATGAATATGAGCTGCTTAATGCCAACTGACACGAGATGAGCTGAGATAGAGTAGAGAAGAAGAGAAAGAGTAGCTTGAGGAGAGACAAAACAAAAAGAAGGAGAGAGAGAGCAGAGACAGGTTTTTCCAACAGACCATGGCTCTTTCACCGTTTTATTTGAATTCAGTGGAGAGTCCTTTGCCAGACACACCAGTAAAACACATGCGATGGCCTGTGTTAAGCTGTAGGCAATCAACTTGCGGTGGCCTGCTCCGACCTGACATCATCTGGTTTGGTGAGCAGCTGGATGCTTCGGTGGTGGAAAGAGCTCATACCGAGTTGAGTCACTGCGATCTTTGCCTAGTGGTGAGTATATCATCACAGGTGCTGACAGTAGCTTTCATTACTGCTGTTATCCCACTCTCCTCATTCCTGTCCTCACCACTAATTTCGTCCAGTATTTTATTGTTTTGTTTCTGTCTCTTTATATCACCTCAATCACTGTCTCTGATGCTCCCTCTCTCTCTCTCTCTCTCTCTCTCTCTCTCTCTCTCTCTCTCTCTCTCTCTCTCCTGTACTATCTGATGCTGTCTCGCTTAGTCTAACTGCCGTTCTGCTCCCTGTCCCAGTGTCTCCCTTCTGATGTCTACCGGTCCCTTTCTATCACTCCCTCTTGTATCTCTAGCTCTTTCTCTATGGCTCTACTCCTGCCTGCCTCATGAGTACTCTACTCTTGAGGACTACTCTACTCTACTTATGAGTACTCTACTCCTGCCTGCCTCAATGTCTATTTCCTCTTTCTGCCTGTCTTTATGTTACTTTGACTCGGCCTACTTGTCTGGCTGTCCATCTGTTGTTGTATGTCTTTCTCTCTCTCAATCCCATCTCTCTGTTTGTCTCTCTCTCTTTCTCTCGCTCTCTCTCCCACCCCTCCCCCTCTGCTACGCGCCATCGCTTGCTCTCGAACTATATCACTTTCAGCCTTAGGCCAGTAATTTTGCTAGTCTGTGCTTTTCTGTGCTTGTCCATCAATCTTTTGTTGCTTGCTTCACCCCAGGTGGGCACGTCATCGATCGTGTACCCGGCTGCAGGCTACGCCGAATTTGTTGCCGAACGAGGTGTTCCTGTTGCGGAATTCAATGTGGAAACGACACCGTCGACCTCATACGTGCAGTAAGTGGCTCCTGTGCCGCTCGTTGGCAAATATTGATGGGTGCATCAGAATGCATTCATCGTGCTGCTGCGTGGGTGATGCTTGTAGCGAATAGCAAATCCCTCGGACACCTTGCCCTCATTTAAGCTCCCAAAGCCTGGAACTCACTACCCCCTGACACCTCGTCGTCTTCTGATTGGATAAAGTTCAAAAAGAAAGCCAAACATCGTCGTATGTCTTACAGCCTTTGTTCAGTCCGAATGAAATCTCCCCTGTGCTCCCGTGTTTTCTGAAAAAGTGTATTTTTTTTACTAAGGACACGAGCGATAGGCATTTTTATATATAGTGCCCCAGTGAAGTTTCTTTTTTCTTGCATTTTTCTTTAATTGGACTGCTTGTCTGTGTATGATTCATTTCACGTAGTTAGCCAGAGGTCCTATTAAGCAGTGACTCCGAGTGTTCTAGTGTCTTCTACTGTGCTATGATGTGCTCGCAGACGGGTGATAGCTTGCACGTGATTAACTCCTGGTTATTGCTCCTACTGCATGATGTTTTAAATAGCCTGAATCAAGACTCGGTTGTCTTAAAGTCATTATTATTCCTGCTGCGATTAGTATGCCTTCTTTTCAGCTTGCGTAAAATACCTCAACAGACTTTTGGCTTTCTTTGGGGCTCTCAATAAATTCTTTCTTATAATTATGCTTCAGATGCTCACTGCTGCTTGGCCTTGGCCATTATATGCCAACCTAGCCTGAGCCTCAGCAATGTGCCAACGTGACTTCTCACTGCTGCTTTGTATCGCAGCTTGCCCTTGTAACGCAGCTTGTAAGCTGCCCTGCCCGCTTGCACGTACGCTCGGCAGCTGCTCGGCACAGGGCTCGACACGTGCCATGCTCGACATGGCTGCCCAAGATATTCGAGGTCGCTGCTCGCGGCCACACAGTGTGACACTGTGTCAGCACACGACACTTTACCTACTTTACCTCTTTAGCTTCGTCCGTGATTTACCTGGTAGATGAGGTA
Source organism: Cristatella mucedo (assembly GCA_009760855.2). Taxonomy (NCBI): domain Eukaryota; kingdom Metazoa; phylum Bryozoa; class Phylactolaemata; family Cristatellidae; genus Cristatella; species Cristatella mucedo. The sequence goes on along the minus strand of WPIO01000045.1, from coordinate 849,342 downwards.
ATCGGTTCATGAGTACCGCTTTGCACAGGTGCTGAGCGCCTTCTGCTCTGTCATCCTTCAGATCGCCTTATAAGCTCCCGTGTGTGTCATTCAGCCAGCTGTAGCTTCTTGGCTAGGTCAACAGGCAGTGAGGTTAATGTAGGGATCGGCTTAGCCCCTCAGCTCTTTTATCTGATGCCATCTGTTTGTTAGCTGCAGTCGCCCCACCAGTCGCTTGCACACAAGCTCATGCCCTGCCAGCCAGCGCTCTTTGAACCTGCGCTTTTTCACGAAATCGCCTACCCTGCCTCGCCGCCACCTTTCAGGGGTGCCTTCTGCCAACCATGCTGTCTTCCTTATGCTCAGGAAGCTCCACTCAAGCTGCATCCCCTTGGGCTGTTGTTCTTAGATGGAGCATTCATCTCTGTCTCTGTCTCTCTCTGTCTTTCTCTCTCTGTCTCTGTCGTCTGTCTCTTTTCTCTCTCTCTCTCGCTCTTTCTCTCTCTGTCTCTGTCTCTCTCTGTCTTTCTCTCTCTCTGTCTCTGTCTCTCTCTGTCTCTCTCTCTCTCTCTGTGTCTCTGTCTGTCTGTCTATCTCCCTGTCTCTCTCTCTGTCTCTCTCTATTTCTGTCTCTGTCTCCCTGTCTCTCTGTCTCTCTGCCTCTCTCTGTCTCTCTCTCTCTCTGTCTCTGTATGTATGTCTGTCTCTCTCTCCCTCAGTAGCTCGACTGCACCCATGACTGGATGTTGCCTCGAAGCTCAGTGTTTTGGAACGCTTCTCTAGGTAGCTTCCCAGACTGAGCAGGTTTCTCGTGTCTAGCCATTCGCCCACTACTGCAGCTGGAAGGGCTTGAGCATGACTGGCCAAGGGGGAGAATGTGATTCGTTCATTCATCTCATTGTCACGATGCTCAATGAGGCCTCTTCTCTTCAATTTCTGCTCTAGGTTCCACTTCCGAGGCCCAGCCGGAGCCACCGTGCCAGAGGCACTCGGAGCTGGCGTGCCTTAGAAGCCTTTACACTTGAAATTTCCAGCACGGCAACGTGAGCGCCATCGTCTCACGGTTCGGTGGCGTCGTCAGCTGGGTCAGCATAGGCGACCGTGCGAGTGTTTGTCGCCGAAATGGATGACGCCGCGAGCTGCGCAAACACAGTCTCACACGGGATGCGCCACTTTCGTTTCGTGGTTATGTATGACGTTGCAAGGGACGCGGCCCTGTGGCTTGGTCCACGTGGCCGAGCTAGCAAGCGCTTCCCTCTCGGTACTGCTCTGCCCCCCCCCCGTGTCTGCTGATGAAGGTGGCTCACACTTGCTCACCAGCTAGCTAGCACTCTGGTCGCCCCCTGGCGCTGAAGGGCCGCCGACGGCTAGGCTATCGGCTCCCGGTGTATAGCGACAGCCAACTTGGTGGCTGGCTTCGCTAGCGAGACGGGCTGGAATTGAAGGTCAAGCTGGGGATACTGCATTTGCTGAACCCGGTGGAGCTTGTTGGCGCTTCGCAGCATTTCGACGCCACTGTCTTCCCCTTGCCCGTTTTCGGCAGCCGGTGAAGTTTTATCCTCATTCTCAAACATGGAGCCTATGCTGGCGTGCATGCGTCGGCAGGCAGTGCAGTTTGAAGCGTTCCGAGCACCAATGCACCCGTTCTGTGCCGCGATAGCATGAAGCTCTTTGCCGCTAGGACTTTCGAGCTAGCCACGAGCTGCGATTGCCAAAGGCGAGATGTCGTGCCCGGCAAGCGTCGCTTTCATGCAAGCGTTGCTGGGCACGTCTTGGTCGAGGAAGCTCGATCTGGGCAGTGTACAGGGAGCGAGGCAATGATGATCATGGAGCGCCCTGCAGGCTTGTCGCACGGTCAGAAAACCCAAGCATTAGCATAGCGAGCTTGGCTGTTCGCGAGGGTAGGCGGCTTGCTGCGGTTGTAGGACATTTCCCCCCCCCCCCCCCCCCCCCCCCCCCCCCCGTGGATCCTAGGACTGTCCCCCCCCCGACATTTCCACCCTGGGGTAGGACATCTGCCCCTATGTTGATAAATGTATAAGTTAGAATACATATTATGTGATTAAGTGAAGTCCATGCTCTATTAAAATAAAATCAACTCAGTATAATTAGAGGAATGAATGGATTGGAAGGATGGTTTCTAATGGAGCCAACAGCTGCGAGCTATACAGTTTGGTTCTGCGGAAGTTTGGTCCCGCTCGACGCCGCCAGGCACATGTTCGTACCCGCCAAAGCAGGCGCGAACTACAGAGTGCCTCGAGTTCCTGCAAATGAGCGTTAAACCTCAGAGGTCTACTGAGTATAGCTCGACATCAAGAGACCTAGTTATGTCCTAATACTCACTAATTAAAACGAAGAATACGAGCAAGGGTGGATTTAGGCGGAGGAGGTTCAGCCTGCCCTAAACGCTAAAGCCTAAGCCCTAAAAACCCTAAATTCTAAACCCTAAACGCTAAACTCTAAAACCCTAAACACCCGTAATTCTTGGCTGGTGTGTCCAGAGTTTGGCAATGCGACCACATGCATGCTCAAATGAAGGGCCTGTCCTTCCTGCTAAAGGCACAGCCCCTGCCCCGTAAGGGCTTGTTTTGTTGGCTGCCATATAAAAGTCGAAGAATGCTTCACAGGAATGCTCCAGGAACACTTCACAGGAATGCTCCAGGCTCCTGTGCTGCCGGCAGCTCAAGGCTCTCGTAGTTTGCCAAGCGCCTGCTCACTACTGCCCAATGTAATGTAATAGCAATAGTAATAATAATAATAAAAATAGCATCCTCAGAGAACTTAATCTCTGTCTAGGCACTTTGCATTTGCTACCAAAGAAGCACGATCGAATGGTTGGTGATAGCATGCTCAATAAATAACAGGAATAACATCGTTAGCTCATGACATGCACAGCGTCAGGATGCAAGTGTAATGCAATGTATCTCCGTATGTAATGCTGAACAGCTTTTCTTTAGCACCTCTCAACATTGCTATCCCGGTGAGCAACCTCAGCTCAGTGCGATCTCTGTGGTCGCTGGGGTCAGCATAGGTGAGGATCTAAGTCTGCCACCCGTACTGCCATCCGTGTGTGTGGCACAGCCGTCGTTTTCTGCATAATGACTAGGCAGTCGGTGCATTGGAGCATTTGGACTAGTTATTCACAGTTAAGTACGTCAAGACCAACGAGAGCCACTCGTTGAAGGACGGGCGAACTAGGAAAACTAGCCTTTGTCATTGGAGGGTAGGCATATCATTTGTAAATGTTGATGAGCTTCTAGTTAGAAATTTAGCTCCTTTTGGGCACTATGCAAACAACCTATTACTGGCATTGTTTTTGTTAAAGGAGCCTACTAAAAGCCTTTGTAAATGGCGCTTGGTTGCCCTAACTGACCAGTTTCATAGGGATAGATTAGTTGGAGTCAAGCTAGAGGGAAACTGTCAGCGATTGCCAGGTGTGGTCTACCGGAGAAATTCAAGATGTGATGCTAATTCGGGCTAATACCTCGAATAGAAGTAAAAAAGAATCAAAAAACGAATCAGCTTATCCAACAGCCTCATTAGTATAGTAGACAAAGGTCTTTATGTCTGCCACTCATGTTTGCAACGTGCAATAAAGAATAACCTGCTGCAGGACTCAAACCGTCCTCCTGGGTCTTAGAGTGCAAGGGCTTGATTCCTAACGTAATGTGTCTCCGTCTCTAACTGACTCCAAAAGTCACAAAAATAATTGGGTGTTACCCAGGAGAGTTTTGTGTAGCGCACTCACAACATTAGCAGCTTTCGGTACCCACTCGGTAGCCAGCAGACTTCATCTCACGAAACCAAGTGAAAGTAAGAAGCATAGCTGAGTCAGGAGAGCAGTTGAGGTAGTGAGTAGCATAGAAGTAGCAGTTCATGGCGGCTGAAAAGGATGTGCCATAGCCAGCAGCAGGAGAATATATTTCGTTGCACAGGAATTGTTGAAGTGAGTTGTATGGTCCATTCAGGACCTGGAGCACGAGGAGGCTGAAACTGGTGCAGCCGTTCAGCAAGGTACGAAGGATCCAAGCCGTGGTGGGCCTTATAGGTCAGCGAAAGAACTTTGCTCTGTATCCTTTGATCATCCGGCAGCCATCCGAGCTCTTTCGGCAAAGGAGCTACATGGTCAAACCTGTGGAATTTTTAAACAAGCCTTGCAGTCATATTCATTGCTTGCTGCAGTGGCCTAATGGCTTTTGTTGGTAACCCAGCCAAAAAAGAATTGCAATAATCTAGCCGCGACAGAACTAAGGAGCTACTACAATCTTATGGAAGCCCCGTGGAAGACAGTTCCTAATCTTTGATAAGGATCGGACGAGATGGATAATGCTAGTTTAAGGCATGCTCTCATGTCTCTTGATTCGTGATATTCCATTGAGACCAGTGGGACCGATGAACCAAAAACTCACCTACCATCCAAAATTGAATGGATGTACTGAGTAGTTGCATCAACGAATGTATTGCACACCTCATCTTTCAAGTTAATTTGCTTGATTGGGGCTTTGGCTGTACGAATACAAAGTCGGACAGGCTAAGAGGCATGTAGTGAGTCAATTACCAGGAACTGTGTGCTGGGAGCAAATAGTCGTTCTTCAAAGCCACAAAGGAGGGACCGCAGGTCTTGGATGGGCTATGAAAGGCCTAATTGGCCAAACTCCACAGGGCAGGCCGGGTAAGGACTCGTGGGATTTAAGAGCTGTGCTCACATCTCGGCGGCGGCGGCGAGGGGGGGGGAGTGAGGCCTGCTCTAGTACTTGGTAGCCGGTACTTATCACTCTCTCTCTCTCTCTCACTCTCTCTCTGTCTCTCTGTCTCTCTCTCTCTCTCTCTCTCTCTCTCTCTCTCTCTCTCTCTCTCTCTCTCTCTCTGTCTCTCTCTCTCTCTCTCTCTCTCTCTCTCTCTCTCTCTCTCTCTCTCTCTCTCTCTCTCTCTCTCTCTCTCTCTCTCTCTCTCTGGTTTTTGTCTTTACTCGGAAGTGAGACTGCGTTTTCTTTATCTTGCTCATCCAGACATGTTCCACTTCAATATTTTTCGTCCGCGACTCGTTTGGTAATTCAGTGGATGATTTTAGCTTCCATAGGCATTTTAGGAAAGGGTCCCTATATTTTGCTCGCTCTTGGGCTCGCTCAGCCCTACTCTTAAGGTTTCGAGTCCGTGATGGTTTTCTATTATCCACAACTCTGCGTACAGTTTGAGCGTTCATAGTTTTTATACTGCTCATGTACTTTATTACCGGATGTACAATGACTGAAGACCAGCAAGAAATTATTATCATTACCATTGGCATACCGCAACTTCCCGCCAGAGGCGGGAGGCCACTGCCGGTCGTCCAGTCATCAGCTGCAGACCGAGGCTGCGAGCCGAGTTTCGGCACGTAAAGCTGCAGCGGCCGGCTCCTCGCCTCGGCCGGGCCAGCAGCCTGATTGAACCGGCCACCCTGGCCGACTGTCTGCTGTAAGAGACTAGACTGTGCAGAAGAAGAACGAGACCGAGCAGCGGCCAACAGCAAAAGCAAGCGACAGAGACCAGCAGTTCCTGCTCCACGTCAGGACAATGAGCTGAGAGCGCCCCCTACTGGGGTAAGTTTGTATGCTCCTGAATTACATAATCTTCAATATTTGGCCTTCGACGCTCAACTCTCTTTTGAAGCTAGCCTCACTTGAGCTCGATAGGCACCGCCACAGTTCATACCTTTGATGGTCGCAGCCCATCGAGGCCTTTGAGGACTGCCGTAATCAGAGGTCATTGATAATAGACTTGTCTTCACCAACACCGGGACAGACTCTTTTGCAGCCCTTGGGGGGGATAGGAAATCTACAGAGGATTCTACGGTAGGCTTGAGGAGCACTCTAGATGTATGACTCCATCGGAAGTTTGAGCACGTGTCTCCTTATCTAAAAGAGCTAAGATGGATGCCGGTTGACCAACGGATTCAGAGCAACGTTTTTACGCTGACCCACAAGGCCCGCCACGGCTTGGCTCCTTCGTACCTAGCTGAACTGCTGCATCAGTTTCAGCTTGTTCGCGCCCTCAGATCCCGTGTGGACAATAAATTAGCTGTCCCATTCATCCGCTTAAAGACAGTTGGCGACAGAAGCTTTAGCTCTGCAGGTCCTAGACTGTGGAACTCGCTTCCACAATTCTTACGCAACGACAACTACTCTCCTGCTGCCGACTATGGCTCATCCTTTTCAGCTGTCCTGAGCTGCTACTGCTATGCTACTCACTACCTCAACTTCTCTCCTGACTCTGCTATGCTTCCCACTTTCTCTTTGTTGCGTGAGACGAAGTCTGTTGGCTACGGAATGCGTACCGAAAGCTGCTTAGGCTGTGGGTGCGCTATACAAAACTCTCCTGCGTAACACCCACGTGGTCTTTATGACTTTGTGGAGCTACAGACGGAGATACATTACATTTACATTACATTACATTACACCCTTGCAGCCACTCCTTACTTGCTAGGCACCCCGTTCGTGTACTTTGACAAAGAGGCTCCAGTTGCACCGCCCAGTTCTTTCAATGCCTAGTGCAGCCATTTTCCCCCGAATACCTACGCGGCCAAGGAACGAGGTCGTCGAACTGCCCAGACAATCCCAAGAGCCAACAGCTACCGCAAACAGCTTGCGCCGACACTCCTCGCTCGTGCACTGTTCGGACATTCTTCAGGGCCGCTGTCTATGATATTTATTCAGTAAGCTGAAAAAAGTTACGACGAGGAAAGTGCTGCTGCTCGCTTTCGGCACAGTGGTCAACCTGAGCCTGCTCCTGCGAGGAGAAACTGGTCTCGAAGTAACGAAATCGAGGCTTGGCTAGCGGCCGACAGCCGACCTGCAGCGTCGCCAGGCGGCTGCCTCATTTCGAGCTGCCTCGACAAGCCTCGCTGTCGCTCTCTCGGTCGAGCTCCCGAGACTGGAACCGGATCGACGAGTTGCTGCAGCTTCGCGTGGGCGCTGGCGTTCTCTAGGTCGAAAGCTTGGCTGAGCGCATACGTAACGGAGGGCGGGGCGGGGCGGGGGAGTACCCTGCGAGAGCAGCGTCGCTGCTAAGGACGCACCGCCAGGAGGCGGGCGGCCTAGTTCCGCGAGGATGCGCGCATTGTGTTCGGAACAACGGGCTATAGCCGACGCCGTGTCTGGCAAGCCGCCCACTCGCCGCGCTGCCGCCACAGCGAGCACGTCGACCGCGCCGCCGGGACTGCCACGCCACGGACGGGTGAGCCGCGCAGACCGCAGTGGCAGCGGCGGCGGCGGCTAGGCGGCGGTTGTTAGTTTTTAGGCGGTAGCCGTGTAGCGCCGCTCGCTTTTCCTTTCGCCGTCGGCGCGCGAAGCGTCGGGTTGCGTTCGACGCCGCCGCCGCCGAAGACTCGTCCCGTTTGCGATGCCCAGTTGCTTTGGCGAGATTATTTGGCGACGGAGTCCGTCGGCCGTAGACGTTCCGCTAAGCGCTTCGAACCGCATACGCTGCCGCTTACAATCCGCGAGCTGCAGCCGCAGCAGCCGAAACGAACGGGTCGCGCGCTTTCGCATGCAGGTCATGGCGCCCAGGCGCTAAATAGGTCACCGCTGGCTGCTCGCTCGAGTAGCCGCAATGCTGAAACGGCCCCGAGAAGCCGCCGCCGCCGCTAACTGACTCGAGCGAGTACAGTCAACCGTCAGCTTGCTTGCCGGGCCGTTTTACGCCGAGTTCAGATGACCGCATGGTCCGTGCGCTCCGAGGCCGCGGCCACTCCCCTGCGCGCGGCTATAACATAGCGGCCGCTCTAGAGAGCGTCGAGCGGCACGTTCGATGCGCCGCAGCGTACGGCGTCGAGCGCGCTGTCGCCTGGTGCGAAGACTGGCGCGCGAGAGCCGTCGGCAAAATAGGACGGAAAGCCCGGACAAGCGCCCAGGCTCCACCGGGCTTTCCGTGCGCTTTCGCGCCTCAGTCTTCCGCTAGTGTTTCGCGAAGACTGCGACTCAGACGCGAGCGAGACCGGACCCGGTGGCAGGTCGGACTCGTTCCAGCTAATGGCCCAAGCCACGCCCCTTGATTTGCTGGGATTTACAAGGAAACTCCAGAGACGCGCCGTGTAAGCAGTCTCATTCGTTCAGCGGCAGAAGACTCTTTTGGCGGCTGTCGGCCGGCTTGCAGTGGGCAAGAAAAGATATTCTGACGCAATACATGGTGAGCCGTGATGGCACACTAGGTAAGGCGGTTGCTGTCGCGACCTCAGTCGCGAGGTCGTGGGTTCGATTCCTGCGGTGGGCGATTCCTTATCGCCACTGCAAGCGGCGGTGATAGCCGTAAAAGCTCTTCTGTCGCTATGCAAAAAGATGCCGTTCAATCAGCTAGGATTCCGATGGCGATCTCGTCGGTAAATGCGAGTAGCCTCCGGGGTGGGTGTAACCGAGGAGACGCAGCGGCACGAGCACGAGCTCGCTCTGCTTTTCGGGCCCGCGACGATGCGTAACCCGCTACGCCTCAAAAGAATGTCCCGTCGATGCATCCTTCCCGTAGGCGCGGCGTCCGTCGGGGACGCCGTTGCTGCGTAGCCCTCCACGGATTCGAGATGGTGACGTGCACACCTAGAGTCTCGGGATCAGTTTTACGAGTTGTCTATTTTGATTTGGCAACTAGAAGAGCCTCGCAGCCATTGTAGCCCTCCTTCAAATCTCCCCTGATCGCCCTTAGTATATTGATGACGGGCGTTGGATATAAGTTACGAGATTTTCTAATAGTTAATATTAATAATTTTCTATTAGTATATTGTGACGGCGAGGCGTTCTCCCAAGTCGCGATACAAATAAGTGCACATGTGTGAGTTAACTCGCGTCCGACCAACGTCAATCCATTCTCTCGAGTACCTAAGCGGCCAACTCAATGCTCGGCGAAGAATGAGGAAGGAAAATAAGAGCACACAACTTGCTAGTCACAAGATGAGTAATTTTGAAAGAGGCATCAGCAGGGTAATAATTTTAGGAAGGGCGTCAGGTTGGTGCTGTTAATCGGGAAACGCAAAAGGCGCGCGTTAATCATGAATGAAACCAGCTTTTAAACACTTTAACGTGACATTAATCAGTTGAAGGGAAAGATCTCTTGATGGTACTATCGATATAATGAAATAATTAACAAGAATCGCTACTCCACATGCTGCGGAAGCATAATTAGGCAGTACGAATTTTAATGATGACGAAGTTAGGATGATTGTACTGAGAGATGCCAATTGGAACTTTAAAAAGAGTGCTAATTTCATAACGTTAGTGAAAGCGTTGCGAGAGTTGCAAGCACTTAAAAAAGGGCGGTGGATGACTGGCTCTGGCTTTGTATAAAGCAGCCTTACGTTATTCTCACGCTAAATAAGCTGGTGAAATTCGAGGGTGTATGCGAACGAAGTTCCTTAGTAAGAAAAGTTCCCGTAGCCTTACAAAGCAGATGTATAATTACGTTACTTGATTGCTTATGTTAGCTTCGAGGTGGTGGCCCTATTTGGCCTGTGGAAAAGGTGCTTGTTTTTAAGGACCACAGTCGTGGGCTCGAGCTCTGCGGCACATACAGAGGGTCTGCGTAAAGATTAAGTTCTCCGTGGGTGCTATTAAAATAAAGTATCATTTTATCTTTCTTCCAAAGCGTAACTAGTCGGAACATTTTAATGAAAGTCAAATTGGGATAAATGAGATGCAGCTGCGAAGAAATTGCATCTAGTCGAAGATGTCAGCCCAACTTGAGTGTCCATAAATCCTGGTTTAATCCTCAGGGGGAGTAATTAGCCTTGGGTTTCAATGCAGCTGTACGACTATAAGACCAGCGTCAGTTCAGTTAGAGCAGACGGCTCCTCAGAATGCGCGTGTCATTTTTTAATTACTATTCGTTTGACTGTGACTTTAAGATTGTCTGCTAATAAGTAACAAGTCAGATCAGTCTTTACATGCTGAGACTCGCGAGAAAAGACTCGGTATCCAAGGCCACGCGGTAATACCACGTGGTACACACTTCACTCTAACGTGGAATCTCGTGGTGGGCGATCCTTTATCGCCACTGCAAGCGATGGTGATAGCCGTCAAGGCTCATCTGTCGCTATACAAAAAAAGGCTGCTACATCAGCTAGAAAATAAATAAGTAAATACTGCGGAGTCGAGTTTCCACATACAATGCTGGCTGAGGCCATCGGTCGCTTGCATCGCCTTTGTTCGCGAATGCTCTTTCAGAGTGCATGCAGCTGTGCTACCGTAAAATCTGCCGTTCTGTACGTTCGCAGTACCTCATGCACCTCAAAAGAGATATCTGCAGCCGAAGGAAACCTAATGTGCACTGGAATGCACAGCCATTGAATCGTATCCTTAACAAAGATCAGCCGATAAGCTTTAACGACCTACCCAGCCAATCGCTATTAGGGGGCCGTGGAGAGCCTGCTTGGCTTAAGCCGCACGTGGTGCGACAGGAGATTAGTCATCAAACGAGTTGTACGTCGTGGTTTCCACAGATTTCCACAGATGAACGAGTGGCGTGACGTAGCCGTCCGTCGCTCGCTAAGATCAGGTCGGCATCTCCGGTGTAATAGGACTGAGTCGCTGGGGATAATGTCCCTGAAGGGACCACTGGTCCCTCAGGCGGAGCAAGATACCGAGAGGATCACATGACCAACCAGTAATTGGCTGATCCAAACTTGCTGGCAGCTTGCTAAAGAGGAGCGGCCGCTGGGTGAGGCAGCTGACCCCCTTAGTTGCACATGACCGTCACGTGCTGACGGAGCTCCTAACCGAACCCCGTCGGTCTACTCGGGCGGGTCCAATTTGAGAGTCCCATTGAGCGATGCTGCTCAGCTGCCCATTCGTAGTTCTTTGTCTTGAACTAAACGTACCGATGAGTGGGCAGAAGGCAGTTGGATGCTGCCACATCCCAGAACGCCACTGCAGGGCTGCATTGAAAGAAGCACTGACAGGGCTCTCTTCATAGCAGTACCTCGCAACTGAGCTGATCACTGATTAGAATGGTGCTCTGGGACTGTATCGCTAGCTTGATGCCTGCATGCCTACTCTGCAAGACTGTTTGGTCAATCTGCAATCACATTCTCTCGTCCCTACAGCTAAATCCGCGGCAGATTCATCCATCATTCCGACGGCCTAGGATAACCGCAGTGGCAAGATGTCTTACTAATGAATGAATGATTGTATCTCGGTCAGTAGCTACGCAAGTCACCCGGATGCTACGTGTAGAGTTAGACACAGCTCACTCGAAGACTGGCCGACTTTGGTGTGCTTGCAGTTGCCAAAAGACTATCTCACGCAACAAAGAGAAACTGGGAAGCACTGCAAAGTCAGCAGGCAGGAAATGAAGGACGTGGCAGTAACAGCGTAGCACGGCTGAAAAGTACCTGCCACAGCTTGCAGTAGGAGAGGATCTGACGTAGCGTTTCAATTTTTGGAAGTGAATTACGAAGTCAAGAACTTACAGGGTAAAAAAAATGCGACAATCGAAGCACTTGTATGAAACAGCTAATTCGTTGTTCATAGTGAGCCTACAAGAAGGCTAAGAAATTGGCACGGTAGTCTGCAAGTTAGGAAGGAGCCCAGCTGTAGCTGCCCCATTGGGTTAGTGTAACCGTTTTACTCGGTATTCACTAATTAACCGATAGTCATCTAAGCTCCTTAAGTAAAGGAGATGCATGGCCGAATATGTAGAGCAGCCTGGCAGTCATATTCACCGCTAGCTCTGGAGGATAATTGTTTTTGTTGTAGCCCAGGCATAAGCAAATTGCACAAGTTCAGTTTATGCAAATCACGAATCTAGTAAAGAACTGCACCGCCGGATAGAAGAGCATCATCCAGCCGTAGGCACATAGGGTGTCGTCGAAGTAGTGGTTCGGTTTATAACCATTTAGCCGTAGGAAATTGGCCGATATCCAGGATAGGAAATCTGAAAAACCAGCATTCAGCAGCTGAAGCCGATTCCAATGTCCAATGGTTTAAATGACGAGTAAAGCGTGCTGTCGCCAGCCGAGAAGTGATGGCCGCCGCCGCCGCCGTGGGTCAGCGTCCTCTTTCCAATAGCCTCTACTCATTGGCGCACTTCAGAAGGCCAGTAATAAGCCGTCCCTGGACCGCCTGTGGACCTCCGCCGGCGTCTGGTCTGCTGGATGATACGTGACTACCATGTGACACGGACCCGGCACGATCGGTAGGATGTGAACCGTTCCAGACCCCTGTCGGCCTGTTCAGTCTTTATTCTCAAGCCAGCAAGTTGGATGAGCAACTGTGACACAGCAGCCATTTCCGCACTGAACTTAACACAACTATTGTTTTCATTCAAAATAATGAAGACTAACAATCCGCCTCTATCAGTTTCACCCCTACCACCTAATTCCATGTAATTTCGCCTTCTCATGCTATGGTCCCGAATTGCCAGGCCCGGATGGCAGCTTTAAATAATCGTACTGACATAAAGTTGCAATTTCCACAAAAAGCATCGCCCAGCTGAAGTTCTAATTCCAAATTACAACAAACAGTGCTGCAGGTTTACTCACCAAATATCATTCAATTGCTCTTGCCCGTTCTTATACTAATACTTATAATCGCTGGCCGGTGAGCAATCAAAAGTATTGCAAATGACTTACAGCTGACATTTCCAAAATAAACTTCCTGCAACTGCTGCTTTGATTTCTCGTTGCTCAAAAGGTCATCTGGGTTACCCAAATAATTTAATTGCATTGAGTTAGCCTGTTCTCGTCGTATAGCTTCTAGTGGCCAGCTTCCCTAAATAGGCTTACTGCCATACAGCTGCTGCTAGAACCACAATAGGCGTCGCGCGATTGCAGTTTTGATTCCACATTATAGAAAACAGTGTTGTGGGTTGACCTACTAAATTTCATGCAATTAAGCATTTGCGTTCTTTGTGCAAAGGCCTCCAATGGCTATGCCCAGCGAGCAGTCCTACATTGTTGGACTGTGATACAGCTATTATTTCAGCATTAGGTATCGCACCGCTATGGTCTTGAATTCTATTAACTGCCAACAAAGTAATGGGTTTACCAACCAAATTTCATGCCACTGGGCATGCTCTTTCTCTTGTTATTGCCTCCAGTGGTGCAGGCGAGCCAGCCTCCCTATATACTTTAGCTGCGATACAGCGGCCGTTTCCACAATACGTGTCAACTAAGGTGGTTTTCCTTCCACTGTCATAGAAACCAGTGTTCCGGGGTTCAGTTCAAAATTTGACTGAGCATTGGCGACTTGGCTTCGGCTTTCCAATGCTATCGGCCTCAATGGCCCTGGCCAGAGAGCCTCCTTATGTATTCCAACTGCGATACAGCCGGTATCTCTACAACTGGCTTTGTACAAATGAGATTTTGGTACGACGTGTGAGAAAACCGTGTTCTGGTATTGCCAAGCGAATTCCATTGCACAGAGCATGCCAGTTCTCACGCTACGGGCTCCAATCGCCTGACCCGCTCTGCATTATCGGACTTTGATGGCGCTGCCATTTCCTCCATAGGCGCTGCTTAGTCACGATTGTGCTCCACAATATAGGCGACATTGGTTGGGTTTACTTGACGAATTCCTTGCTGTTGAGCATGAGCGTTCTCACGGAATGGCCTCCAATAGTCCCCATGCCAGCCTTTTTAGATATTCAAACGGCGATGCAACTTCCACTTCTACAGAGGTTGTCAAGCAACTGTGGTTTTGATTTCAGATTAGAGAAAACCTTGTCCCGGGTTTACCGACCAAATGCCATCCCATCGGGTATAGGTGGTTTTTTTTTAAACGGCATTCAAGGGCCTGACACAATGTGCCTCATTAAGTATCAAAATTGAGATGCTGCTGCCAAATTCAATACACGAAACGCCCAGCTCCGATTTGAATTTTTAATTAATTCACCATGCGTTTTGATTTGACCGAAATATTTTCAATACGATTAAACAGTCGTATTTGAGTTCACAGGGCGTCCAATCGCCCACTAGTCACTCGCCGGCTGACCTTATATCCGGTATTAACTTGCTAGGCCGACAATTACTCCCCGACGGTCATGAAACTTGGTGAGCAAACCCAGAACGCAGTCATCTTTAATTTCAAATAAAAACTGCAGGTGAGCGCCGATTATTATGGAAACGGCAGCTACATTGCAGTTTACAAATTTAGGGTGGGATGGATGGGCAATTAGAGCCCGTTGCATGATAATGGTCTCATGGTATGTCATGAGATTTTTGGTCAACCTTGAGCATGGTGTCTGTACGGTGGAATTAAAGCCGCTGTTGCCCGACGCCTATTGCAAAAATACCAGCTGTATCGCAGTTGGAAGGAGTAAAAAGGTTGGCCAGACCACTGGTGGCCGTAGCATTAAAACGCCTTTCCTCAGTGGCATGAAATCATAAGGAGAAATCCAGAGCACATGTTCTATTACGTAGAATAAAGACCGCAATTAAACGACGCCTATTGCCGAAATAAGAGCTGTATCGCCGTCCGAAAATATGGGGCTGGTCGTTGGTACATGGGCCATGGAGGCATGGGCCATGGAGGCATACATGGAGGCATACAATTTAGTGGGAAAACCCGTATCAATGTTCTCTAATAATGGGCAATCAAACCTGCAGTTGCACGACGTCTATTTTGGACATGAAAGCTCCAGGGCAGTGCGAAATGCAAGGCGGGCGGGGCCATTTGAGGCCATAGCATGAAAGCGCCTACGACCAATGCGAATGTATGTAGTTGGTAAACCCGGAGCGCAGTTTTCTATAACATAGTAGGAAAATCGCATTTTTGAGACGGCTATTGTAGAAATACCAACTGTATCGCCGTTGGAATCTATAGGGCGGCTGGCTGGCCCGGGACGTTGGAGGCTGTAACATGAGAATGCGAACGCGCAATCGCGCTTGACATTTGGTGTGTGCGTAAAGCAGTGTTTTACGATTAGAAATCGAAACCGAAATTGAGCGATCCATATTGTGGAAAAGGCAGCCGTTTCACACATTTGAACGTGTAGAGCTGCCGGCCGGCCTAGGTTATTGAAGGTCATAGAATGAAAAAACTCTCATGCCCGATCGCATGAAATTTTGAAGGTGAACCAGGAACACTGCTTTCTGTAATTGCGAAATCAAAATTGCAGTTGCGTCAAGCCTATTGTGGAAATAGCAGCCATATCGTAGTTCGACTAAACAGGGAGGCTGTCTGGCATAATATAATAATAATATAATATAATTCATTTGTTTAGCTCCCCAAGAGAACTTAATCTCTATTCAGGCGCTTAACGTGTGCCTCGGGGCTCGAGCCCATGACCTCAGCCAGGCCTTGGTCGGGGCGAGCACCTTAGCCGCTGGACCAAAACAGCTCGGCGCGTGAAATTGGAAGCCGTAGCATCACAAAGCCGATCGGCAATGCCGTGAAATTTGGTAGGTAAACCCGGAACACGGTTTTTATAACAAGTCGTCAAAACCGAAGTTTGGCGAGAACTATTGTAGAAATGGCAACTGTATCGCCGTGAAAAAATGCAGGGCGGGCCAATCCATCGGAGGCCGTAGCATGAGATTTTTCATGTGCGATCGCATGAAAGTTAGCGGGTAAACTTGGGACCCTTGTTTTCTATAAGGAAGATTTAAAATAGCAGTTAGAGAAACTTTTAATGGAAATCAAGTCTTCCACAGATTGAATATGTAGCGAGACTTGCTGATCCTGGCCATTGGAGGTCATAGCATAGGAACGCTCATATCCAATGGCAAGAATTCGGCTAGTGAGCCAGTAACACTGTTTTTTAAATTGAATTCAAAACCACTGTTTTATTGTGGAAATAAAAAATGTATCGCTGTCCAACAATGTCGAGTTGCTCGTTGGGTCGGCCATACGAGGCAATAGCACAAGAACGCGAATCGGCAATGGCACGAAACTTCGTGAGGCAACCTGGAACACTATTGGAATCAAACTGCAGTTGCACGATACCTCTTGTGGAAATAGCAGCTGCGTTACAGTTCGATTATTTAGGGCCGCCATGTGAACCTGGCCATAGGAGGCCATAGCATAAGAACTCGAAAGCGCAATAGCATGAGAATTCATGGGCATATGTGGAATACAGTTCTTTATTATTTGGAAAGAAAAACCTGGTTGTTTGACGTTTATTTTAGAAATGGCTGCTGTATCGCTGCGTGTCGCAGTTACTCATCAGACCCAATGGGTAGTTGCTTACCCAGTCTCAAAGAGACTAGGAGAATCCACACTTAATCTTGAAAGGAGTAAGGATTGTGACAGCCTTGAGCAATCAGATTACACGTTCAATAGCCATACAGTTAAGAGCCATGCAAAATAACCGATTAGATTGTAATACCTTTCGCACTACCGGGTCCTTACCGTTGGGACTATCAAAAGTAATACACCACCAAACAAATGCAAAATACCTGCACTGCTAGAGCACTAGGCTCACGGGCACTAAAAAGAAACCTCATCTAACCTTGCCTTGAAGCAACTAGGCTCAATTCCTGAGTAGTCTATTGAGAACACAAATTGCATCCTGTTCAGAACATGTCAAACTTCAGCTCTCAATCAACGGTAAGCTGCAAACTTCAGAAGAAAGCACAGCCTGTTGAGCCTCCTGATGCCAAAGTCGCAAAGTCCACCGTCATCTACCACATACTTTGAGAGGAACCAGTTTCTTCCTTCTATGCAGATCGGCACCAGCCTTCGCTCTTGGTAGCATCTTTTTATCTAAGGTTTCTGGTGTGTAAAGCGAAATCGGCTCTTCATGTCCTCTGTCAAATGCTTGCTTCAGGTCTCATCCTGATTTTTGCCAGTTACTTTCAGTAAGCCAGCAAACAACCGATACATATTGCTCTCTTGACTCAAGCTGCTTAGTTGTGGCTCGAACTGACCTCAAACCTCATAACGACCCTACCCTTAGTAAGTATGCTCGTTAGCCTGCAATTCACTGCCGATTGACGTCATGACATTCCCTGACTACCACATTTATAAAAGAAGCAAACGCTTTTTTTTACATTTTTGATGGCCCTGCATGAATCGTCTATTACGTGCTCATGCTTGGTGACACTGCATGGTATCATTAATTAATTGACATGATTTCTTTACAACATATGTAATGCACATAGCTAGAGATTTATTACTCTCAAATTGCTATTCAAACGACTTATTATTAACACGATTCGATGGTGTTTCCTTTGCAGCAATTGCTAAGCGCCTAGAAAGAGATTGAGTTCTCTGAGGGCGCTTTATGAAGTGTGTTATTATTGTTATTGTTATTATTATTATGATTATCAGATGCAACACCTCGCCCCTTCTGACAGTGACATGACACAACTTAATTGTAATAGTGCCCACAGCCTCAATAAAGCCTGTCTCCAGAATGCAATTTGTTGTCATGCCGATGTTCATTGCCTATTTAGCAGACCATTAACAGACCATGAGATACATTTTGCTGAGGCTGTGGGAATCGTCATTACTTACTAATTTGCTTCTCATTGCTGGCACAGCATCTCGTTGCCGTACGGAACTTCAATGCCTGCCTTTAGTGCAGCACAATCTGGCTCATTGCCGCCTAGTCATTGAATTTTGCTTTCTTAATTACACTCACTGGTAGCTTTGAAGATCTTACTTCTAAGGTGCAAAGCGACCCGGCCAGACGTTAGTCGCAGACATGCAGCTCGTTAGTCATGCAGAATATCACTGCCAGCCAGAATGTCACAGCCAGATAACATGTCGCAGCCAGACAGCATGCCACAGTAATGCAGTATGCTACTGCCAGGCAGTTACAAGTCACAGCCAGGCAGCTTAATACCTAGCCATGAATCGCAGCCTACTCAAGTCTGCTACTGCTGTAGTTCTCCACAAAGAACACTTTCGAGTGTAGAAGAAATTGCGGGAAATTGTCACAGTAGTTGCTGACGTATTTGAGGATGCCTTCTGCTCTTGTGCTCACTTTGTTTGGAGCATTTGGTGCGCCAGCAGCCATGGCAACATCGGGCCTCGGCCAGAAAAGCTCAAGTTGGTTGAGGCCTCATTGTTTGGTTGAGGCTCATACGCAGCAGCCACTGCCAGCAGCGACAGACGTATGTGTGGCTGATTGTGATTTGTGACAAACACTTTGCCATTGCCTGAATCGGGCTCGTTCACTGCTCCAAGCTGCGCTCTCGTGCTGTGGCACCAAATTACAAATCCGCTGACAAGAGCGTATCTTGAGTACTGGGCAAATAATCGTCGCTTAACATACACAAATTAAATTAAATACCAGCGGGTTTAGATGCCTCTTTTTGCATAGCGATAGAAGAACTTTAAAGGCCATCTTCACCGCTTGCAGCGGCAATAATATATTTCCCACAGCAGTATTCAAAACCAGGACCCCCGGAGCGAGGTCGTTAAAAGTTAACACCTCACCCAGTGAGCCTTCCTTCAAGGCTCACTAATCATGATGAATATCACACATAATATCCGCTCATCATGCCGAATATCATGCCTAAACATGTCGAATATCACAAAGAAGATACTCGTGAAGTTTCTTTAGTCGTCATTAGCCATGCACAACTTCTACTGCGATTTGAAATTTGCAGCCACGCCTTATATATATATATATATATATATATATATATATATATATAAATACATATATATATATATATATATATATATATATTCATTTGCGTTGGCCCAATACATTGTGTAACGGGGTATAACGAGAGGTTCACGGGCAAGATCAGGATTCTATCGCAGGCCAGACTATCGCCAAGCTGTATTATGGCCAGTGGAAACGGTATTTCCAAGAGCAAACACTATAACTTAGAGCTCCGGGCAGACTAAAAAGCGCACACTGAGTGACACGGACTGTGTCAATGAGTGGTTACTGACTTGATACCTTAAATGTTTAACCTCTTAGCCGTGCAATCTATATTAGCACGAATAAACCATCCTTGCCTACTTTATAGTTCTTGAAGTGTCACTGGTCACCAAGAAACCCAGGCATGCCCGAACGGCATAATTCTTGATGTTCATCTTTCAGTCTAAGATGACTACTAGCTCTCTATAAGACTAGCCTTTTAGCAGCCTCTTTTGTATAGCGACAGAAGAGCTTTGACGGCTAGCACCACCGCTTGCAGCTGCAATAAATAATTGCTCGCTGCAGGATTCGAACACGTCTTCGAGACCGAGGTCATGAAGGCAACTGCCTTCCCTAGACTCTGTACTCTCGTTCTGAGATGCCTAGATGGTCTGCTTTCTTTCGTTACTTGCATGATAAATATATCCGAACCTCCGGTACTGTCCCTGCATTTTTCAAAAAGACTGTTGCTTACTCAGTCATTGAAAAGTCGACTTTGCAAACGGAGAACTTGCAGGACATGCAACTTTTACCCTTTTTCGCAATCGCTCCTCCGATAAAAGACCCTGCCATTAGCGGGTAGCGTCAGACATCTAAACTCTTGTAGTGAAACATCAAACCTCTAAAGTAAGGTTTGCTCAGATTTGAGAGTAGACTACTCCAAAATGTCAGCCCTACTTGTAGTGCATAATGCTCTTTGCAGGAATGCTAATTTACATAGAGTCACTCTCTTGGCTCTGTTGGACCTCTCGGAACCGTTTAACACCATTTATCACCGAGTCCTTTATGCGCACCTGCCCTACCTGGCACAAAGGCATCACTGGCTTCGAATTCCTCATTGGCTTAGGTCCTATCTCAGTGGGAGATCTCAGAGCCAGAAGTGGGAAAGGTCATCAGAGAAATTCTTAGAGTACAGGGCACCTTGGGGATCTATTGTAATTGACCTTCTTTGCACTAGTTGCTCTCTCTCCCTCTTGCTGATGCAATCGCCTAGTACAGCCTCGGCTTTCAATTTTACGCAGACACAATACAGCTGTAGCTCTCCTTTGATCACCCCCTGTTTTCAGCTCCTGCAGTTTTCTCAGCTCATAGGCGCCAGTGGTCCAGTTGTGCCAGCGAAGCTGCCCGGGTGGCCTTACTGCGGGGCCCGTGCACCCTAGCCTGAGCCAGCTGCCACTGCGGCTGGTAGCTGTGCCGGCCCTTAGTGACCACACTCAGCGGTGTAGTCATGTATGCATATTACCTTTTCATTTTGTCGTAGTTCAACTGCGTTGCTGAATGCTGCTGCCTCGGTCAGGGTTCTTGAACTGGGTGTCTTCCTCAGGAGGCCAAGAAAAGAGGCCAAGGCTAAGCAAGAAAGGTTGTACAGACAGAGTCTCCACGATTTCACGCAGCACTGCTTCCAGAAACTTGACACGCTCTCTCTCTCAAGCTCTTCAGTTAGCCAGTCCAACTTGGTGGTCGTTAAGCCGATTATAGCACTTGAGGTAGCCTATGCCAGACTGTAGTTGCTCATATGCAAAAGCTCATTGTACGTCCCTGCACGGATTATTGCCAGTGATTTATTGCAGACAACAGTCAAGGTATTACTGCAAAGTAAAAGCTTCAGAGAGTATACGAAAGATTAGAACGCGAGGTTTTGTCGACTTACGTACGATGGAATTATTGCGGAGTCACAGGTGCACGATCCGAAAATGCTGATGTCGGCCCTAGATCGTCTCCTTAGCCACCCCAAAGGTCGGCATCTTACCTAGCGACCCTTGTAGTCATCTACAAGATCATCTTCATTCTTTTGTCAGAAAGATAGACAATGACAGCGACCAAATCATTCCTAATTTTTTACACCCATTGGACTCATCAAGCTTAATTCCATGTTTTACCTGTTTAAGAGTGCTAGCTGTGTACAGGATTTCTCTGAAGCATTTGATGCCGCTCATCCCTAAGTACTTGTCGAGCCTTTCTATTATTTCACCTTTGTATCTCTGGCATTTACCTAAAGTGGTTTAAGTTCTACCTTCGTGGGTAATTAAGAGCATCAATCTCGAGGGGTACATGTCATCCAGGCGAGTATTTATGGTATTGTGTAACCCAGAGATCTTGAATTTTTATATGAACTAGAATGCAGAGTACACACCTTAGTCTGCTTTTTCCCCCATGGATACTCTTTCTTTGACCGACGTAACCTCGAAGAGTAACGTGCTATTTAATTTTAATGCCGGAGACACTCAGCTGCACCTCTGCTTTAGTTCATCCACGCCTTCCACTGTATCAAAGTTTCTATAATCCACTTGCAGCATGTACTGAAGACATTTGCACACTAAAGGTAACAAACATTTTAAAATTGGATTGGTAAGTCCAACTTACTAGCCATGGAAATATTCAGCGTAATTCAAAAATTGGAAAGTCATCAAAACGGCTCGGCCAGCATATTAAAGAAAGCATCTTCACTCAATCTGGGTATCATGTAAGATAAGGTAATCCTCCTTCTGCCCGTGGCTCCTCGGCGGAAGTCCCGTAGCCGTAACTAGTAGCGGTTCCCTGCACTTAAGTAGGAAGCCTGAGGAGACTTTCTTGCCAAAGGAATATGGCTTTGGCAGAGGAAGCACGGCCGAGAGCAGCTGCTTTAGCTAGATCATAGGAATAATTTAGCCCAAGGTATCTCTACCGACGACTCTCCCTCGACTGCCATCGACTGCAGCCTTCTGGCTTGGCTCAGGCAGTACACATGTCGGACAGGTTTGAGTTTCGTGCGAGGTAACCAATTCTACTATGTGTGTACTAAGGTGGTGGAGCTGTTTCAGCAGGACGACCAAGCCGTAAAAAATACACTAGTCCCAGTGCTCTTTATGTTGCAGTTAACGCTAATTAATTCCGGCTGCTGAATCGTAATGGCACAAGCACCCCCACCCGTGTACGGAGAACCGCCAAAGTTTGGAATGGATTTTGGCCAATCGCAGCAATATGGTCAACAGCAGCAGTACGGCCAACCTCAGCAATACGGTCAACCGCAGCAGTATGGCCAGCCGCAGCAATATGGCCAACCTCAGCAACATGGCCAACCGATGCAGTACGGACAATCGGCGTCAGTCTCCAATATCGTGGTAACGGTGGGGGTAAGTCTAACTTTACATGTAGCCGACAGCTGACCTTATGTCGCTTAGTTTTGACGACCCAAAGCCGCCCAGAAGACCTTCACTTTTAAATTTTAATTAATTAAGGCCATGATTTAGAAAAAGACAAATGGAGTGATAATACAGAAAGCGACTGTGAAAAAGTGGGAAAGTTAGAGAGCGATTGAGGTAAAATATGCATAAATGCAGGCGCAGATAGACAGCAATAGAGAGAAATGTAGTGAGAGCTATTGTTGAAGGTTAGACATGTAAGAGGGAGAGACAGAGATAACAATACTGAATGATGATTTTCAGGTAGCTAGATAAATAAATAGATGGTGATTTAAAAAAGGAAGCTTTGTCATTTTGTTCGCCAACAGTTTGCTTGGGGATGTATGTAGTTAGTGGCTACGAAAACGTACTCGAACCTGCAGCTCAACTTTGGATCTAGCAGTTTAATATGGTCGTTCTGCTTCTCTGTGCCTCTGGCTCTCTGTGGACGCTAAACTAGCTTTTCTATTTTTTTGTCTTCTTCCGCTTGAATACCGTTTGCGACAGAAGCCTGTGATCCTTTGATCATTGAGTGTGGAAATCACTTTCTCAGCCTTACCCAACGACGCCTTTTCTCGTGAAATAAACTCTGGTCTTTTCGGCTATCTTGAGCTGCTATGCCATGCTATTGAGTCTGTCAACTGACTCTTCTTTTCGCTCCCTTTTTTTGTGCGAGTTAGCTTCTGCAAGCTACTACGAGGGAAAGGCAGGAAGCAACGTTTGCTTTGGTTTCGCTACAGACCACTTTCCAGAATAGCTGCTAATGTTCAAGACTTTGTGGATTAAGACGGAGAAACGTACGTGCACGTACACCTGTAGTGCATGGTGATATGCGGCTTTTAGACTGCTAGAGGTTTCTATATCTGGCCCGTATGAGGAGTCTGTTGCCATGTTACCGCAGGCTGATAAGGCTTCGAATGAGCTATACTATATCTAAACTTAATCCAAGGTAGGGTGCACTCGATCTTCACCGCTCTATGTAGTTACAGACTG
The DNA here is from genome assembly GCA_009760855.2 of Cristatella mucedo. NCBI lineage: Eukaryota > Metazoa > Bryozoa > Phylactolaemata > Cristatellidae > Cristatella > Cristatella mucedo. The sequence continues at coordinate 826,432 of WPIO01000045.1, read as the reverse complement.
ACATAAGTAAGCTTCCTTTACAGCATACGTAAAGTGCCTATACAGAGATTAAGTTCTCTGAGGGCATAAAACAGATGTAATATTATTATTATAGTTATTATCGTAAGTAGATACTAGCACACACTGGTCTTTATAAGTCACCACTGATCTAAATTTTAACCTTGTTGCTCTTGGTCCCACGAGCAATTGGTAGAGAATGGAGGCCTGATGAGCTGCCGGTTCATCGTTTTGTGCAGGCGATCGGCTTTCCGTTGACTAGCGATTGCTTTCGTTAGAGAATATTAGCGTCACCATAGACGCCGAAATTTATTAAGTGTAATTGTTTTTCGATTCCCAGGTTAAGTTACATTGAAATCCTGGCACGTAAGTAATCTCGTGCTTCGAGCTACACTGTCCAACTCTTGGCTGGAAGCACAAGAGCTGCTCTCGGCTGGCTAAGATGTAGCTCCCGTGCTGACAAGATTATAGGCTGAGCGCTGCACTTCCGGTAGCTTCAGGTCACGAAAGTAGAAAATCCAATTTTCTTAAATTTTTTGAGGAAATTTCTGTCCATGGCATGGGGGATGCCAGGGCCCTGCTTTGCCTACGTTTAATTACGAGAATTGAACTGCTGCTCGAAGAACCTAACTAATTCGGTGCTCTTTTCTTTTAGCCCCAGCCTGTCTTGACGCAAATTCAGAGGGACTGGTCAACGCCTCTGTGTGGCTGCTTCATGGATTGCTGTGTCTGTGAGTAGCCTCACCTGCAGCTTCGATCACTCGGCGCCTAGCTCACGGGGGGGGGGGGGCCCGGGCTTCGAGCTGTTGTCCATTTTTGGCATCTCTTGGCGCCTAGGCAGGAGCGACATCTGCCTAGAATGGTCTCGATCTGCTTGCTCACTGTGACGTAGATAGTGAAATCAAGCTTCCGCAGCCGATGTAGTGAGGTGTCCGTCGCGTGAGCGCCAGCTGAGTACTCTATTTTGGTTTCTAATCAATTACAGGTTGTGCTGGTTTCTTCTTTCCGGTGTGTTACACGTGTTACTTGGCTCAGGAAATGAATGAAAGCTGCTGCGTCGGCTGCTGCACGCTAGGCGCACTCGTTGCTATGAGGACCAAGATTCGCTCTAAGGAGAACATTGCTGTAAGTCAGCCAGTTGACAGAGTGGATGATTAACGAGATTCCTTACCGCCTCAGCCCGAAGCATATGCGACTCAAGTCATCCAATGGAGAAGGAAAGTTGGGGCAAATAAACGTGTAGCATTTAACACGGATAAGTAGCCCCCCCCGGTTTTCAAAAGGTCAAGGATACCGATAAAAATTCTGGTCACCAGGCATCTGCAATTGCCAAGTGTCATGCAAGTACCATCAAACTTTAGTTTCCAGCTTCGCGCCCAGTGTATCAGTCTATTGGTGTTAGCTATTCAAATTGATTAGTACCTTTAGCCACTTTAGCCTTTAGAGGTAAAATCCTTAATTACGGCAATTGCGATATTTTCTCAATATAAAGTTGAACCCCATTGATGTTGACGTCATACTGATTATTTAGTAAAAGCCACACAGTTAAGTGATTCGACGATTGGCATGCCGTTCCATGCGCGGTGATCGATAGAACGTAGCTAATAGTAGTTAATGCCGTGCAAGAAATAATTTGAAATTGGGAACAATAATTGCAAGCATTACCATCAAGCGTTCTTTTGCAGTATTTGCCTCTAAAATGTGGTGCCAAGGGCACATTTCTTGATTCGCAGCAGGCAGGTTAAATTATGCTTTGTAGACCTTAAACTTCTTAACAGCTGCCTGTACGGATCGTTTTTTTGCACTTGCATTGATAAATTGTCCATGCACGAAGCAAAATGCATCTGCTGGGCGCATCCTCTTGATGTCATTTCAAAAAAAAAAACTTGCAGCTATTCACTACTATCTTACTCTGCTATAACCTCACCTACAGTCTTCATGTAAGGCACCCACACTATTCCATCTCTGCTGGTAAAATGTTGATATTTCCTCCTTGGGCAGTGTCATAACGCGTCTATATGTCCTAAGCAGATGTCGACATCATGATTAGCACGAAAACGATGGAACGTCAAATTATTTTCCGCAGAAGCGAGATTTTATGGAAAACGCTCGTTTCTATTCTGTTTAGGCATTATTGTAAAGCGAAATACTCTTTGCACCCAAGGACAGAAAATAAATTGAAATATAAAACCTAGTGTTGTAAGTCAGACAATTAATGCTAGCCAATATATCTCTAAAGCTGTGTTTACACTAGCAAACGTTGGAACTCAAGAATCCCAAGACCTCGTCTCTAGTAACCTCGTTGCAGGGCTGTGGCTCGCGTAATCACTCTCACTGGGCACCGAGAGAGATCTCGGAAGGGTAGAGGTTGTACAGTCTCTCGTTTGTTGGCAGATGAAAATTGAGCAGAGGCCATCTACAGACACGTATCTGCTGCGGCCTATGCTACTTACATGCGAATCGTAGAACATTTAGCCACCACCCTTCTACGGGCAGCTTTCTTTATTAACACATTCCTGTATTAGGAAATCTTGAAATTCAACAAACTGATCTCCCCGCGCGATCCGTCCATGAAGGCGACGTCAGCGTTCCTTTTCGGGCCCATTCTTTAGTGGTAGGCTGCATCTAAAGTCTCCGATCTACCGCCAAGAAGTGGACCTCCCGGCTAATTCTTTGAATTCGGCCCCTCGAGACTCGGATCCTTCCCGTCAGCCACCAGTCCCAGTGACTTAATGGTGAAATCTGATGACGTGACCTGAAGATGTAGGATGTCTCGAGTCCAAAATGTTCGGTGGTGTAAGCGCAGCTTAATAAAGGATACTGGCTGCATGTAAAAAACAACAACTCCTATTGTCGGCTGTCTATTGTGGTATGTAGAGCCCTGGGCCGGCTATGGCTAGTGGAAGCAACAGAGCCATGAATACCTCCCAAGATCTGCCAGGTCAAGGCTTGGCAGATTTGTTTTCGCTTCAATTTCTGGTTCACTAAAGTTCCTAGTAAGTATTTGTGGTCTCAGATATGTCTAAAATTTATTAATAATGCTATCTGAAATTATTTTCAACTCCCTAATTTGGCACTTTAAAATCAGATTTAAAATATGCAGCTCCATGATTAGGCAGTAAAAAGTAGTTTTTTACTCACTCAAATCGCGATGTTTTCAATTACGACTGGGTTATGGCTCGGCGAAAGTGCAAAAATAAAATGACCTGACTAGTGATATCCAGCCATTATCATATACTGACATTATAAAGAATACTGAATACTCGCATGGTCCTAAACATATATCACAAGTATGTCATTCTAGCTATAAAAAACTTTTGCCACTCAGCAGGCACTTCACGAACTTAATCTTATCGAGTCTGATTTGTAGGACAATCTACATTCTTTTATTCATTTATTTAAAGCTGTTGTGATGTATCAAGAGTGTCAAGATGTTGGGAGTGGTGACGGCATACAGTTCCCGCAAAGCAATTTGAAAACACTCAACTCTCTCTGGAAACGTGAATTCAGGAATGAGACCCACAAGTTCAGGCATGTGCAATTAAAAAAATCACATTCAGAAATCCTTTTCAGATACAATGTAAATTAATTTTAACGAAGATAGCGGCCATTGCGAGCATCCACGTAATTCAGATATGAATGGAAAACATGCTCGCTAGTTAGAACGATCTGAAAGTGATATAAAACTCCCTTAGGATATTAGAGCTCCAGTACGAATGAAGGCATTTTTCATTAGAAATTTAAGCCAAGAACTTGAAATCCAAAGGCGTTAGTTATAAAACTAGCATATTTCAATGGATTGTTGTCAAATTGAGCTGGGCAGAACAAGATCTTCTAGTTGCTCACCTGACACTGTCAATTGAATGCGACTCTCAAAGTAAATTGGAAGCTAAAAAAGTCTTAAAAAGCGTGAGTAGAACCTTCGCCTAACGAGTAGCCACCATTGCTGAACGCAAGCAGGAGACGTGAAGTCCTCCTACTCATCAATTTTATATTTTGAAAAAGAGGTTAGCTCCTCTTGCTACTACATCTTTCTGTAAAATCTGATTTATGAAAAACTACGTGACGTATTTTCTATTGCACGATTCTAATTGAAACCAGCGCGAAGTGCAGCTCTTCGGAGGTCAAACAAGATCAAAGTAACTTTGGCTTTTCTAGGGAGGAATTTGCTACGACACAGCTCTGTACATGTACTGTCATCCATGTGCTCTCACTCAGCTGGGAAGAGAGGTCAAGGTTATCAAGGCTCGTGGTGGAAGCGTCTGAGCACTCATCGCCGGCATCTGCAAACAGCTTTTATGGCTTCTGTACATCAACCCCCATGGAATATATCTCAGTATTATGAACGCCTTTGCTGGATATCCGTGTATGTATATTCAGTTGTAACTTGGGGATTATTATTTTTCCCAAACAGAAGTCAAGCTGTGAAACTAGAAGAACCCGTACAGTTAATCTCGCTCGTGAGGGGTATACAAATTGGCGCGCTTATTAAGGAATGTGGTTTTAATAAAAATACATCGGTGGCCGTCTCAAATACGGATGTGGTCCCACGTGTTTTAATTAGTGAGGCAGTTTCATTAGCAATAAGGATGCCGCTCGTGCGTAGCCAGTATTATGAAATGCAAAATGTGTTACAGCCGCATTCCCCCCAGAGGCGTTCCGGTACGCCTCGCTGCTGCCGGTGGCTGCAGGCTATTCAGCAGCAGAGACGCTCATTGCGCCAGTGACATCCGATGCAACGGGCTCTACTGGCAGTGGCGATGCCGACAATCGACCGAAAAAAAAGATTTCATATGCACCGGGAATGGGCTTACCTAGCCAGGCCGCCCAGACGATGCCTTTGTAGAAAGAGCTGCAGAAGATGCTGCTCCAATTGTCTCCTGCCTGCTAAGAATAGCAACGAATTCGTCTCATCATCCGCTGCTTTAGAGGCAGGCTTGCCATTGCAGGGGGCGAGGTTCTTTAGGGCTGGGCTGGCCTTGCTGACCTTGCTTTGAAAACAGACCAACGAGATGAACGAGAAGTCCTTTTCTTGGGACATACTCTGAAGCATTAGCATGCTAAAGGATTCAAAAGTGAAATTTCTCTGATTAAACTTTCTTTGAGGACATTTCTTATGATGCTGGACCCTCTAAGGTCGCCTAAGCAGGTTTCAAACCGCGTTTATAGCTCAATCCCAAGGCCAGCTGCTCCGGTATTGTCGGTAGCACTGTTACGCCAGCGAAACTCTCACTATTAGGGTAGCGGTACAACGCAAGCGATGTGCAAATACTTGAATTTATCAATGTGCTTACGATGAAAAAAGATCACTCGATATTCCGCATGCGCTAATTAAAACACTTTATTATGAAAAGCACATCAATAGCTTGCATTTTACGGCTGACTCGGTAGGTGACGTCCGGCCGTCTCGCTATCAGGCTTCAAGCAGCTCGTGCATAGCGCTAGGACTTACTTACCAGCAGACCGTTGCTCCAAGAGACCGACTGTAGTTAGGACCGCGCCTTATATAATAGCCAGTCTTAAGTCGAGCCACGATATCGTTCGTGCATAATAATACATCGCTCAGCTCTTAAACCTCGGCTTATCGCGGCTGTTTCATTAGCAGCTCAGATCTAATTTGATGGCAAAGCTCGTGGTTCGTTATCGATGTTCAGCTGAAAAGCTCATATAAAAGCTTACAAATAAATCGTTGTATCAACGGACTTGAATATGGCTGGGTGAGTGAGCTCGTTAAGCATGTTTATAGATTGTTTATAGACCGAGCTAGGCTTAGCTGGCTATGACAATCTCTCACACATTCATCCGGCTCATCCGGTTGTACTTTGACATTCTCCAAGCGGCGAAGTACGCAATACCATACAGAGCGTCGAAGCGAGCGGGCTCAAAGGCGTTCATTCGCACGGATGCCGTAGCGGGCAATTACGCATCTGCTACGCCCGGCGTCCTCGACCTAACTCCCGGGCCTTTGGCGCCCATTGCTTATATACCACGGTCATAAATAGCAGCAGGCCATTAGCCAACGACAGTGTCATAATTTCAAAGTAGCCACACCGGTCAATACAGTGCTATTCATAGGATATTGTCTACCGTTCACTTGGACTGTCATTCTCAAAAACATTAAGTTGGAGACAGTGATTAGTTAGAGGGTTTGTTTTAGATTTGATCTTGCTTAGGGACAGTGTGTGATTGAGTCTTCTGGCGCCAGCAGTTCGGCATCGCCGGAACATACAATCTTCATAAGCATTTTGCGAAGTGCTTCTAAGGCTAAATCTCTTGCTCAGAAGAAGGAGTCAATGGTGTAGCGGTCAGTGTTACTCTAGATCAGCCTCAAGGAACCGCATCGTCTTCTACAGCTAGCCATCACATCCGATCCCTATCCAAGATTGGAAGCTGTCTCCCACAGTGGCTTGAAAACAATTTAACTAGCTCTTTAGTTCTGTCTCGGCTTGATTATTGTAATTCCCTTTTCGCTGGGCAGCCAAAGGAAGCTATTATGCCACTACAGCGGACTATGAATATGGCTGCAAGGCTGGTCTTCAAGTCCCAGCGGTTTGAGCACGTGTCTCCTTTGCTGAAAGAGCTAGAATAGTTGCCGGTTGAGCAAAGAATACAGAGCAAAGTTCTTACGCTGACCCACAAGGCCCGCCACGGCTTGTCTCCTTCGTACCTAGCTGAACAGCTGCATCAGTTTCAGCCCTGTTCGTGCCCTCATGTCATGTGTGGACAATAAATACGCTGTCCCATTCCTCCGCTTAAAGACAGTTGGCGACAGAAGCTTTAGCTCTGCAGGTCCTAGACTGTGGAACTCGCTTCCACAATTCTTACGCAACGACAACTACTCTCCTGCTGCCGACTATGGCTCATCCTTTTCAGCGGTCCTGAGCTGCTACTTCTATGCTACTCACTACATCAACTGCTCTCCTGACTCTGCTATGCTTCCCACCTTCTCTTTGTTTCGTGAGACGAAGTCTGTTGGCTACCGAATGCGTACCGAAAGCCGCTTTGGCTGTGGGTGCGCTATACAAAACTCTCCTGCGTAACACCCACATGGTCTTTATGACTTTATGGAGTTACAGACGGAGACACATTACATTACATTACATCATCAACGCAGCTACTATGTACTTACGTACTGATTTGTCTTCCCAATCTACTTTCGGAAGACAAGGGAGAGAAAAAAGACGCACAGCGAAGAACGCCGAGCGAAGAGAACGAAAACTGGAGGAGAAGAAAGATGCAACGCAGTCTACCAAAGTATTGGAAAACTTTTGAATAAAGCAAACCTAAAGGACAGTGAAGACACGGAAAAATCCCAGAAAAAGGATATATGAATACACAGAGGGGAAGCACAGTTCGCGGATGACGAAAGCAAGCCGGACGGAGACAGTGACAAGAACATGGGCGACGAGGAGGAAAAGAGTAAAGGCAGATCAAACAAAAAACACTGGAGAGACAATCCAACACTCGGCTAGGCAAAGGCTTTCTGAAAAACAAGAAGTTTTACTCTGCGGTGACGAAGACAGGCAGTCGCCATTTGAACCGCGGGTTGCAAGCACTACTGCAGAAGAAGGAGATACCAAATCTGCTGCCATTTCTCAAGTGCTAAGCCTGAATGATATTCTCACCAACAGGCTTTCAACGCATGGAAGGAAAACTGGAGGAGACTTCTCAAAGGAAGCGCTATTGAGGAGCAAATCTCATCGGGTAAAAAACGACGGCAAGAAGTCTTAAAGAGAGTTCTCAGCTGCATCGAGTAGTTGCTTTCTAAAAACCGGGCCTTTCGTGGTCACCAAGAGAGTCTTGGCCTTGACTGGTGAGAATTCATTAGAAAATTATTGGGAGTTCTTCAGCGTCAGGCTCGGACGATCCTCTTCTGCGATCTCAACCGGACCGTATAAGAAATAATCCACAGTTAGCCTTTCATGCCACCTGAAACTAAAAATGGGATCATTTTGTTTCACTTGCAGCTGCAATCAGAGACAAGCTACTCTGTCGCATATGGCAAAACAAGTACCGAGGAATGAAGTTTGACTTCTGCTTCTGATTTATCAAACTGAGAGCCAATATAAGAGGTCGTGAGATAAGATGTCGATGTTGATTTTTTTCAATTAAAAAAATAAAAATAATCTTTCCCTGACTTTCTAAAAATCAATGCAAAACTTGCTGCAGCACTTGAGAATCTAATCTGGGAAAAAGTCTGATCTGACAAAATGTCAACGAAGATTGCAGCTTACAGTGCTACGACAACGCAGCAGTCGTATCTAGCCACTTTTCAGTTGCACGAAAGAGAAGACTGTCCAGAAGTGAGATGAACTTTTACATTGTAATAACCACATCTTTAACCTCACAGGAGTTCACGATGCAAGTCGAGATTTCGCTGTTAATACATTTTTTGGAACGTTATATAGCACCTAATGATTCTTTTCTAGATAAACTCTCAGATGGGAAGAACTAAAGATAGTCTTAGTAATCCCAGTCAAACGTGACCCTGCTACAAGGTAGAGTACAATGTTGGAGGTTGCGAAAGCTATCCGTGGTGGGGTGAACAACATTTAAGGTCTTTCTGACAACTGTCTAAAAAAAAGCAGGACACTTGAAACGAGAAGCGAAGCAGGCAGTCTCAAACCTTTTATTTTTAACTTTATTTGTTACCTCTGTTGCCATTTCTTACAACATATTACAAACCTCGTGGCATATGTGAAGCATCTACATAAGGATTAAGTTAAATTAGGGCACTATAAAAAACACTTTTTTTTTTACCTTTTTTGTGAATAGCAGAGAGATTTCAGCTTCATATATAAAAATTGCAAAGGCTGGGAATCAATGGTATCAGTCAGTAAGTAACGAGTGGCTTCGGGGGCGTATGAACTAAAAGTATGTCATGCAAAGATTTTAGTTTGCTTAGAGGCAGTGATGAATAGCTTGAGTCTAAACAGCCGGAAATACAAAGGGAAGTTACAGAGAATTTTAGGTAAGTAGATCGAAGCTGAAGCAGAGACCTAAAAGTAAATTACATGCCCTGAAACGTAATCGCTGCCTGTTAGGATATCAGTTTCCGTCGTTGAAAAGTGGTGAATGTGATTCTTTTATGGTCCACAACCGAAAAGCCAAGTTGCCGAGTTTCTTATTTACTGTAAGCATTTCATTGCACACGCACGACTACATACAAATAGTGAGTTACAAAGTCAGGGCGAGATATCGTAAAAGCGTGAATTACTTGGCGTTGACATCATTTTCTAAACAAACTTGATTTTAGCATCATTATATAGTAATACTACTAACAATAATAGGTCATTTCTTAGCACCATTGGAGAACTTGAGCTTCATCTAGGCACTTTACCACTACCTAAAATTGAATCCTTAATTGAGTAAATAAATATCATGCTTAAACCAGCATGCTAAAACAAATGTTAAGGCGCCAATTACTACCGGTTAGTAATAGTACTAATAATACACGTGATAAAGCGCCCTTAGAGAACTCTATCTCTTTCTAGGTGCTTTCCAATGGCTGCTGCCAAAGAAACACGATTGAATGGTGAGCGGTATCATGCTTGATAAACAACAGGAGTAACACGGTTAGGGGTAAAATGCACAGGGTCAGCATGCAAGTGTGGTTTGTGGCAGCATGCAATAGCGTCAACACGCATAGGCACATAAAGGACGAATCACAGGGTCCCACATAAATTGGTGCGTTTTAAATTTCTAATCAAATGCGGTCAAGTCAGAGGATGTCGTGACCGAAGTCGGGAGTGAGTTCCAGGCTTTGGAGCATACGAGCTAAGGACACGATCTCTAAAGGATTTGAGGTTTACACTAAGTAGAGGTAAAACGTTTGATTTCGAAAGCGGGGGTTCGATGCTAAGCCTGGTGGGGTAGCAGATCTGGTAGGTAGGCTGGAGCCAAAGAATGAAGGGACCTAAAAGTGAGCGACGAAACCTTGAAGTTGATGCATTGCTTGAGTGGTATCCATTGCAGGTCGGCGAGAAGTGGTGTGATGTGGCCACTGCGACGTCCATAAGCCTAGCTGTAGAGTTTCGAACCAGCTGTAAGTGCCCGATTGTACATGCCAGTAGACCAGCAAGCAGTGAATTACAGAAGTCAAGACGGAACGTCACAAATGAATGGATTTTATGGCTTTTATGTAAGATTACGGGCTAGTAAGGTGCACTGAATCGTGGGCACATATTTACCAAAACAAGCTAGGACAGAACAATAAAACAGTTGGGGCCAAGTAAAACCTGACTGCAGCACATACATTGAGAGATGTGACATGTATGATATAAGATTCAAGGTCATTTCAGGTAGTGGGCCTAGTCGCAAGCGAGTTTCGAAATTCTGATGCATAGGCTCGAGCCTCAAGTAATTTATTTCAGCGAGACAGACGATAAGATGACTATATGCTGACGTGTTGGTATTACGAGAGCACTCTACGGGAGCCAATACAGTGAATAGGTTGACTGATGGACGCGAGCTAAGCGACCTGCAGACTAGGGATCTTGAAACCAGTTTGATGCTTGATATGGAGCCAGTGAGCTTCATTCCTAGGATGTAGAGACAGTAGCCACGCAGCTAGGCTGTCTTCGACAGACAAGGTGAGACTTTAAGCAGCAGCTGCAAACTTTATTCAGAGCATGGACCGGAAGTTGTGAATAAAGAAAAATTCGATAATCTACGAACGACGTTGCAAATGCGCGAGCTAGTTTTTCAGTCGTACTCTTCGCCTTGCGAGCACTGCTTTTTGCAAGGTTCTTTAACCAAAACTAGCCGAATTCCGCAGGGAAGCTTGCAGTCCTGACGAGCGGATGAGCGTTGGCAGCAGCAGAGAAGGTAGCACAACAGGTCACAGCAGCAGAGGCAGTAGCGGCAGGCTGACGAGGGGAGCGGCCATGCGGCTCTCACTACACAAGTACACAAGTCAGCAGCTAGGATGTCTTGTTGTGACTATCGAGTCGGCACATGTGACATGGGTTTACTTTCCAGCTTCTTGGTATAGCTTTGTTTACTTGGAGAAAGTTGGCTCGATCCAATTGTGAAAATCAGAAATTTAATTTGCGTTGAAGCTGAGAGATAGTGAAGTGATATAAGCCGAGTTTAAATCAGTGCTTTGTGGTCAAGCTTTGTGCCATCAGCATACAATCAAAGCTGAGATTGCTCCTGTGGATTAAATAGACAAGATGCAGAGAATAGCTACCCAAAACTTCAAAGAATCCTAATAACCTATTTTCAAAAATTAGCTTAATAATTTTGTTTAGATGCGGCACCTGGGAGTGAGTTAGTAGGTAATTTGCACAAACTTCCGAAGCTATGGAATATTGCTAGAGTACCTGAAATATCACTGAAAGGTTTTATTCAAACAAATGACCTAAATTGAAGTTGAACCTTCTTCATTTTAGGCCAAGATATTATAGCGATCCGTGGGCATACGTAACTAAGCAATACTAGCTAGCAATCAGAACGAGGCAAATGATTTCGCAGAAATGGCTACATAGTTAATTCTAAAACTGAGCAAATGTGTCGGCCTAATTATCAAAGATAATCATACATGGCAATCGGAATTTTGTTCACTGCCACTGCGAACAAAATTTATAATACAAGTTCACTTGCCTAGCAACCTAAGAGAGCTAAATGCCTCAAAAAATCTCTTTAACTCAATTCAAGAGAAGAAAAATCCAAAAGTGAATGAAGTGCGCAATATCTGCTTAAAAAGCATTACTTGCTTTCTTCATTCTTTGGCTCCAGCCTATCTCTCAGATCTACTCCCCAATCAGGCCAATCATCGTACCACCCGCTTTTCGGAATCCAGCAGTCTACAAATACCTCGTACAAACCACAAATCATTTGGAGACCGTGCATTTAGTTCGTATGTTCCCAAAGCCTGGAACTCCCTCCCGACCTGCGTCAGAACATCCCCTGACCTGACCACATTTAAAAAGAACTTAAAAAGCACCTATTTAGGACAGAATTTATTGGGTCCCTGTGATTCGTACTTGATGTGCTTATGCGTGCTGACACTGTGCATGCTGCCACTAACCACATTTGCATGCTGACCCTGTGCATGTCAACCCTAACCATGTTATTCATTTTGTTTATTTACCAAGCATGATTTTACTCACCATACAATTGCATTTGCCTTTACAGCAAATGTAAAGCGCCTAGAGAGAGATTAAGTTCTCTGAGGGCACTTTATCAAGTGCATTATTATTATTATTATTGCTTAAATGCATGGAAAGCAATCATGCTTAGATGAGTACGAAAAAGTACGGAAGAAGGCTTTTAAGAGAACTTTAGAAAAACCTCTTTTTATAGAGTACACTAACTTAATCGTGAACAAATACCAGTTCCAGCTCAGGGTAACAAAACAAAAATTTCACTGGAAATCGGGGACAGCTTAGGCGTTGGTGTTTTTAGTGAGACTAAGCCAACATATACTAGACATAGCAGATTCTGAGCGACACATTCAGCCGTTCTTTGGCTGCGAAGGCCATTTTTAGAAGCCACATTTTAAATCATTTGAAGAGTTTTAGTTAAACTAGTCTCATCAAAACAATACAAATTAAGACAGATTTATCCACATCAGAGTTACCTTTGGTGGCCGATTTCCTGAAGACTTGAGATACCGCGCCCTTTCATGAAGATTTAAATAAAAATATAAAAATTATCAGCTTCAGTCCAATTTTCAATAGCTGGAGTGATGTTCATACATGCACACCAAAGCAGCCAGGCCTTCACTTCCTTGAGTAAAAGCGCCACATAGAATCCTTATGTAACGTGATAAGTGACGTCATTAAGCAACAAATACTTCCGTCCTTTGGCCTGGTTACTTGGGGATTCCTAGCTTCTTTTTTTTAATGCAGCCAATCACTTAAACTAGAATATCTGATGGCTAACAGTAGTTATTTATACGAAATTTTTAGTTTAATTCGTCCTTCTGAGAAAGTTACAATGATCACACGTTATTTTGCCAACCTAACAGAGGTCAAAAGAAAGCCGTGGCTGTGATCTCTTATCAAGTTTGCTGCGCGTTTGTGGATTTTCCGTTCACAGTTTATGGAGGGGTGTACCTCACTAGCCTTTACACGCAATATCGTATAAATGCGGTCAGAAATAAAATTCCGATTTCTAAAGCATCTCGTGGTAATTCTTCAGCAATCCTTTGAGAAAGGCACTCAAGCTTTTTGAAAGAGAGCAATCAACCAACCGTCAAATGGCGCATGACGAAATTTGACCGGCTCCTCTTAAGAAACGCCGAAACACTGTTCGCCGAAAGTGCACCGTCGCTAGACACGCCTTTGCCGCCGCTCTGCAAGCCTGGACTGGCAGCCCCTCACTGGAAGCCTGGCGGGCAACGGAGAGCCTGCCAGGCGCTCTGACGCAGAGAAGAGGCTGTACAAAACGACCGCCGAGGCTGGTTTGCAAGAGTAGAGACGCATTTAGGTTGTGCGCTCGACGAAAGAGTAAAGCCCGCAGCGGCTGATTGTCACACTGTGTCCAGGCGCCTCTGTGTGCGCGTGCTCCGGCGGGTAAATGCTTAAAGACCGAAAGATCTCTGCCGTACGGCTGAAAGAGAAATTTGCCTTTTTCTACGAGCAATCGCCGCTCCCGTAGCCACGGTTTTTGCGGAAGCGAAGTGCTCGAAAGATTGAGCTACGCAGACTCCGAGGTCCCGATCCGAACGCACGGTACGAAATAGTAGCCTTCAGAAAACGCTGGCATGCACGACCGAAACCTGCTGCATCCTCGGAAAGTGCCTATAGGATTTCAAAATGCCGCTGAATATTCTGGAGATTGATCGCATGAAGGCTTTCGATTAGAGCCGAGCAGTGGCTGCTTCTGTCAGAACATTGCAGCATCTACCACTTACCTTACTTAGCTTGACTCGTAAAGGACGCAATAGCCATCCAGTCCATCTGCACTGGAGCGGCGTTAGTCATAACTTGGCGAGCCAGCGGCATTGAGCAGAAGCAGCCGTCGCACCGTAGAAAACATCGAAATCATTGTCCTAATACGAATGCAAGCCAAATTCTGCCAAAGTCACGCGATGGAGAGATGCAAGCAGCGAGCTGCTTGCAGCAAGTAATACGAGCTTGAAAGATATCTGGCAAAACCGCAAGAGGCCACCATGAATCCTGTGAGCTCTCCCGCGAATCATTTGCATATCCGTTTCTGCAGCTCATCCACCTGGCACTGGCGCTTATGCAACATAAACATGTTTTATCTAAAACATTTCGTGCGTTCCAGTAAAGAAGAACAAAGGAAATTGACCTCAATCATGATGCATAAAGTAGGTCCAAATACACCTCCGCCGGTTTATGAAGACCAGACACACTATGGGATGCAATTTGCTCAACCACAGCAGAATATTATATATGGTCAACCAAGCATTGTAACCAACATTGTCGTAACGACAGCGGTAAGTGTCGCTTGAATAGCGAGCCTTTGTAATAAATAAATTCTCCAGTTAATTCGCAAATGTTAGCGAGCAGCAGTGGTAGAATGCACATAAATGGCCAGCAATTTTACGTAAAACGTGGCCTTTAGACTCTGCCTTTTGACAGCAAATTAGTAAAAGCATTTAGGTCACGTTCAATGCAAACTCCCTTCAGTGCAAAACCTCACTAAGAGCTTCATCCATTTAAGAAATTAGTAAAATTAAAATTAAAATTAAAATGATTCCTATTAAAACCAGCAGGACGTTTTTATTTCTATCACACAATGCCCGTGTAACACGAGCAAGTCCAGTTAAACTTTTACAGAGAAACAGACAATAAATTAACACTAAAAAGGCAAATGCACGCATTTTCAGATTAATGAGAAGCTCAGAGCGCGAAGCCTATAAGAATATTAACTGTTTTGCAAGCAGCCTATTAGGCAAAAGTTTTTTCCAGAAAAAAAGTAAGGAATGTTATAAGACTACCGATCGCCTGATGCAATGAATGTAATTGTGTTCTAATCTCTTATACCGATATTGAAAACTTAGGAGCAAGTTTAAGTCTTGGAAATAATTGAGATAGGCTTGTTTTGGCGCAATCCTAAGTCATTTTATTGTTGAAAGTTTTTTAACTTTCCTCCGATCATCGACATGATGTTTCTCCGTATGTAACCCTTATACTCAACTCCATGGAGCCAAGCAGATTAAGCAGCTGTTACACTGGTGTATATTTGTATTGGATTTAAAGCCTTCAAACAGTTCACTGTGCACTCAGTATCCGGCATAGTTTAGCTCTTGCAAAAATTGGGAGAAAGAGAAGCGCGGCGAAAGTAGACATTAAAATCAAGTAAGTAACCAAGGAAGTAATGAAGAATGAGTGGAATCGAGCATAAAAATCATCAGTAGAAAAAAAGATCTCGTTGACCAATGTTTGGAAAATTCAAGTCAATATTCCCGGACGGGAAGACCAAAGCCACGCGTCTCCAGTCATTTAAGAGAAAGATAGAGAGACCAACACTTTCAGATACTTCGTACTCTGAGAAGACTTGCCAGCAGCGAAAGGCTGAAAGCTTTGCAGCAGTAAGGCTATGCATGCAGAAACCATACTTTTAGATGTGTCTGTGCAACCAGCTTTCGTCCTTACCCACAGAGACGTTTACCTCAGTTAGACCATCGAGCCTGCTGATGCAGTGATAATTATTTGTCGAATTTGTCTAACCCAAAATTCTGTGCTCAAATATGGGTGGTTTGATGATACAAGAAGATTAACCCCAGAAACGTCGGCAATCCGAGGTAGAGATTGATATTGCTATTGAAGTCATAATTGTAGATGAGTATAAGAGCACGAGGAATGAAAGAAAACAATACCTATACTAATGTTAATAATGATTACAATGCTAATACATTGGTATAGGACCCCGGAGAATTGAGTCTTTTTCTAGTAACTTTACAGAGGCCATTAAGAAAGAATTACCGAATGATTAGCGATAAAGTTTGCAATCATAATGATAATAATAATACACTTATAAAGTGCTCCCAGAGAACTCAAACTCTTTCTACGCGCTTTAAGTTTGCTGCAAAGTAATCGAATATGACATTTTAAGATGTGAAATACAGTGAGTGAACATATAGATATGGTTAGTAGTAGCAGGCACAATTTCAGCACGCGCAAGCACACAAAGAATAAATCCATATCAACTATTAAAGGCTTTAATAAAAATGTGTCTTTTAAGCTTCTTTTATAATGCCGTCATCTCAGGGGATGTCGTGACGTTAGTCACTAGTGAGTTTCATTCTTCGGGAGCATATAAACTGTTGCCACGGTCTCCAAATGTTTTAAGATGTCATATTCCGCATACCTACATGACTTCAGACAAAGCAGTGGGTAATTCGATGGTTAGCCTGGTGGGAAGTAGATCTGATAGTTAGGCTGGAGCTAGATAATGAAACGACCTACATTCAGCAGACCTGCACTGGCTCCCAGTCAATCAGCATATTGAATTCAAA